>JABAKD010000025.1:26680003-26712503 GCA_012845835.1 Undaria pinnatifida
GGAAGGGTTTCCAGTTGTAAAGGCGTTAACCCCAAGATCGTCGGAATTATTCTGGGGAGCACTAAAAAAATAAAATACACACTTTTTTTTCAACCCCTTGAGTACTGCCGTGTACAGAAACCTATATCTGACTCTATTTTCAAGTGACATTTTTGTCCCCAAAGTTGGGACTGCAGTCCTGAAGCCAGACAGCGAGGGGGGAGGGGTGGGGGGTTACTAAAACCAAGTAAAAAAAGGGTTGAAAAAAGCAAGAACGCCATTTTTCTCGATTCGAGCAGAAATCACAACGCTCTAATGTGTTTTTTTTGGTTTTGACCTTTCTCCGGGTGTGGCTCCGTTTTTTTTTTTTTTTTGCGCTCTTTCTCTTCTTTTTTTTTTTTTTTTTTCAGCTTGTTTGGTTAGTATACCTATATGTATATAGCCCATGGGATTTTTCGTCAGCGGGAACTTATAATGTTCTCCAGATCAGGGTGTGGGTGAGGTATGGAGGCGTTCTACGCACGGTACGTAGCACCCCCAACTTTCCTTCAAGGAAATCACCGGTTTTGAAACCAGCTCCCGGCCGTATCTCCCGACACACGGCGCCCCTTGCCACCCTGACGTCATCGTTCGACAAGACCTTTGCAAACAAGACTGTCTACCTGTGAAGATAGTTTTCTTCACGGCATCCCTCCTTCTTCGTGTCGAGCAGCCATGAAACGTTCGTGAAAGAAAATCGCTGTTTCTTTTTGTACAGCTCCTGGCGTGAGGCTTCTCCGAGCAGGAAAAAAAAATGTGCGCCGCTATCATACCTAGTGCGTGTTACCAGGATAACAGGGTGACACGAAGCCGTCCAGTCTTTTATCACATCACTCTGCGCACGGGTCTTTAAATCAGGGCTCCACCCCTCCCCCCCCCCCCTCCCCCCCCCTTTGCGGCACGGTACGCGCCGTCGCCACTTAGGTATGTAGCGCGCTGTATAGCGACTCCACGTTGTTCTTTTATCGTCACTTTTGCTGGCGAGCTCAACTCGCAGGAGCTGTACACTCGATGGCCCTCTGGATAAGCCGTGGTCACAGCTGTCTCCCCCCCCCCCCGGGTTTTGGTCGCTCAGATATCTATCGCACTAGCGACTCCACCTTGTTTTTTTATCGCCTATATTGCTTTCGAGCTCAACTTGCAAGATAGTTTACCCTCAACGACCTTCTGGACAAGCCGTGGCCACAGGTCACAACTGTCTTCCCTTCTCCCCCGCCCGGTGCACACATGTCTTCGTGTTTACCTCGCATAGGGTTCAGCATCCCCACCACTAGTCGATTTTCGCGTCGAATTTAACTCGCTCGAGCTTTGGGTGACACGAGAAAAGTTACAGAAACCGTGTTATTCACCACAAGGCACGACACTTTTTTTTTTCTTTCTTCTTTTCATCGGCATATGGTGCCTTCTTTTTTCTTGTCTTTTTTTGATTTTCTCGTCTACGGCTCACGTTCCGTTTGTTGTGCCGCGTTGAAGAGGATGCCCCCCGTCCATCCCAAAGCTGCGTAAAAAAGAGGGTGTGCGGTGTTACGGTTCCGGAGGGCATCGAACCCTCGACCTCGCGATTAACAGTCGCACGCTCTGCCACTGAGCTACGGAACCTCTTGATGACCACTCTATTTAGCAGATATTATGCCTTTCTGTTGTTGTTCGTGTCGGATGTTGGCCATCGCACCAGAAGTTATCGATTCGTACAAGATCTCCCTTCGGAGTGGGCTCATGAGAGCACAGCGGATGGGGGTGATGCAAGACGAAAGCAAACAGTGATATAGATTTGAAACGCCTCTTTTCCCGCAACAACCCGCTGCCGAAACACAGCGCGAACCACTTCCTGCACGAACGCATACGGATGTTCAGCCCGTGTCAACACTGCTGAGCGGCGCACCCAGCCCCTAAGTAGTATGACGATATTATGTTAAACTAAAAAAAAAAAATATAATTGAAAAACAGTTTTCAGTCATGGATCGCTATCATTATTATTGTGCGCGTTCGAAGGTGACAGAGTGCAGTAGTGAAGGGAATTGGCGAGGAAAAGAACAGTGAGAATGTTTGGCTGGTGAGGGTCAGCCGGCGGTGGGTAATTTGTTCCAGCGACCCGGACTTCTATGGTCACCCCGTATAGTATCTCGGCGGCCGCTACCCCTGCAAAACACACCACCAACAGTTCCGGCCCCAGATTTTGCATACAGAACCGGGTGCTCCTGTACGGACGCTCGTGTCAACACAGCTGCGCATAGCTGTGCCTTACAGCTGCGCCTTACAGCAGTGCTCGTAGCTGGCATATGACGATTTTCTGTTGAACTATGACTTTTTTTTGTTCAACTGCTTCTGTCGTTGTGGCATATGTATGCGATTTTTTGTTGTTGACGGTGCAGCTCCCATGCAAGACAACCCCGGCCCCACTCCCGCGGCCCCAGATATACAGAAGAACCGGCTGCTCCTGTACGGACGCCTGTTACAGCAGCTGTGCCTGCTCTCAGTGCAGTGTGCTCAAAACGTGTTATTGTTCTAAATTACTGCTGCTGCAACTGCCGACAGCTGCTGCTGACGTGTTTTTTTTTGTGCAAAACACAGCAGCACGGCAACAGCAGTGCTGAACTGGTGGCCCTGTACAGACGCCCGTGTCAACATAGCTGTGCAGGTCTGCTCCTCTCAGCAGTGTGTAGGCCTGTGCCTCTCGGCAGTGTGCTTAGCTCTAGCTAGGGGCATTTTTTGTTCAACTATACCCTGCTGGAGTTGCTGTAAACGTGTTCAACCAAAAGAGGCAGCTGCTGTTTTTCTGACGTGTTTTTGGACTGTTGAGCCAACAGCCCGCCAACAGCCCGCCGACAGCCCACGGAAGCGGAAAGAAAAATGACAGTCCTGCGCCAGATTTTGGTATATAGCCTGTTACAGCAGCTGTGCCTGCTCTCAGTGCAGTGTGCTCAAAACGTGTTATTGTTCTAAATTACTGCTGCTGCAACTGCCGACAGCTGCTGCTGACGTAGCACAGCAACAGCAGTGCTGAACTGGTGGCCCTGTACAGACGCCCGTGTCAACATAGCTGTGCAGGTCTGCTCCTCTCAGCAGTGTGTAGGCCTGTGCCTCTCGGCAGTGTGCTTAGCTCTAGCTAGGGGCATTTTTTGTTCAACTATACCCCTCTGGAGTTGCTGTAAACGTGTTCAACCAAAAGAGGCGGCTGCTGTTTTTCTGACGTGTTTTTGGACTGTTGAGCCAACAGCCCGCCAACAGCCCGCCGACAGCCCACGGAAGCGGAAAGAAAAAAGACAGTCCTGCGCCAGATTTTGTATATAGACATACATATCGGGATCATATCAACATTTTCATGTATCGTATCGGACGCGTTTTTTTTGTTTGCCCTCCATCCCAGAGGGCGTTTTTTTCCGATTATTTTCGAAAGTTTCTGAACGATTGTTTTGAAACATATCAAGTATCGAATCCATTTTTTTTTCCCCTAGATATCGCATCGACCTCGATTCTTGGCTCGATATACAACCCTAATTTATTTAAAAAAACATGGTATGATACGATATACATTCTTATCCGTGTTTCATTGTAAACCCAAATGCGGGAATTGGAAGCAGGTGGCCCCTCCCTCTTGCGCGCCTTTTTCGAAGGGCATTTTGTATTTTTTAGCACGAAAAACAACAAGCAAACAAAAATCCTGGCGTGAGATCGTGAATTTCGACGAACTCTCCTTTGCGAAGCTGTGTGTGATACTTCGATCGTCTGCTGCGGTTTCGTTTTTTCGTTTTTTCGTTTCGTTTCGTTTTTTTTTTTTTTCGTTTTTCGTTTTTTTTTTCTTGTTCTTTTTTCTTTGTTCGAAGGGCATTTTGTAGTTTTTAGCACGAAAAACAACAAACAAAAATCCTGGTGTGAGATCGTGAGTTTCGACGAACTCTCCTTTGCGAAACTGTGTGTGATACTTCGATCGTCTGCTGCGGTTTCTTTCCGATATTTTTTCTTGTTTCTTTTTTCTTTTTCGAAGGGCATTTTGTATTTTTTTGCACGAAAAACAACAAACAAAAATCCAGGTGTGAGATCGTGAATTTCGACGAAGTCACCTTTGCGAAGCTGTGTGTGATACTTCGATCGTCTGCTGCAGTTTCTTTCCGACTTTTTTCGTTTTTTCGTTTTTTCGTTTTTCGTTTTTCTTTTTTCTGTGTTCTCTTGTCTTTTTCGAAGGGCATTTTGTATTTTTTAGCGCAAAAAACAACAAACAAGAATCCAAGCGTGATATCGTGAATTTCGACGAACTCACCTTTGCGAAGCTGTGTGTGATATTTCGATCGTCTGCTGCGGTTTCTGTCCGATTTTTTTCATTTTTTCGTTTTTTCGTTTCTTCTTTTTTCTTTTTTCTTTTTTCTTTTTTCTTTTTCGAAGGACATTTTTGTATTTTGTGGCACAAAAAACAGCAAACAAACAAAAATCCAGGTGTAAAATCGTGAATTTTGACGAAGTCACCTTTGCGAAGCTGTGTGTGATACTTCGATCGTCTGCGGCGGTTTCTTTCCGATTTTTTGTTCTATTTCTTCTTTTGTTTCCTCGTTTTTTTGTTTTTCTTGTTTTTTGTATTTCCGTTTCTTTTTTTCTTTTTGAAAAGAGTCTAGTGCGCTGGCTTGCATGTTTTTTTCTTGCCCCCCCATGCTCGGCAGTGCATGGCCAAATTTTAAAATCACCTTTGCACATTTTCTTCCCATTTAACTGATATTTCCAGCAATCGACATCCAGTATAACCAGTGTCTGTGCGAATGCCCTCTAGAGAGGCGATCTCTCTCTGTGGTTACATATTGCGAGACAGAGGTGTACATTGGTGCAAACGTACAGCATGGTGATTTGGTAATGTAATACCAACCACAATGGACATGAGGGCAAAGCGTGTGCAATCAAGCAAGCACACCAGAACTATTTGCAAAGAGAAAAGAAGGGTAAGAAAGAAAAAAAATAAAAGGTATGGACAATACACATATAAATGAAAAAAAAGCGGAAAAATACGCTTCCGCTGTGAGATCGACGAAAGAGATTTTCGATCAAAACTCAGCATTGCAAGCTGCGTGTGATACTCCGATCGCAAGTGCTACGGGGTGTGCATACCCTCGTGAAGGATACAGGTCGGTGACTCCCCTGCTAATGCCAAGGTCTGCAGGACTATAAGACGTTCGGCCTTGTTCTGCACACGGAAACTGTATAGCCCGCATTGTGGGGGGACAAAACCAAAATCTGTGGAACTCAGTATGCCTATATATATATTTTTTCTTTTTCCTCACACTTTTACTTTCCAGCTTCTAGACGAGCCGTGGTCACAGGTGTCGTCCCTTCTCCCCCCCGGTTCTTGCCTTCAATTTTTATCGCGCATAGGGTTCAGCAATCCCACTGCTCGTCGACATTTCATCGAGTGTTGCTGACTCACGCTCTCGCGCTTTCCGCAAGTCAATTTGTGCACAAGAAAAAGTCTCAACGAATTTATACGAGTATGCACTCGGGGGAATTCGATCTCACGAAACTGACCTATACCAGGCTCGACGATAACCTGATACGCCACCGGGGCGACCATATGCGTATTTGATCGCGCAAAGGGATGTAGATGTCGGTAACTCCCGTGGGTAATATTTGCAGTACCATCTGCAGGGTCAATACGCGGGACGGTTGTACTTCTACGGTATTGATCGCCCAACGGGACATATGTCGGTAACTCCGTGGATAATACGATAGTACCAAGGGTCAATAAATGGGACGGGTTCATTTCCACGGTATTTTATAGCACAAGGGATATAATGGTCGGTAACAACCGCCTTGGGTGATACTACCAAGGCCAACAAACAGGATATTTTATGCATACGGTATTATGTACCAAGGTATGTTTTTTTTCGCGCAGGGATAGGCCAATATCGGTGTCTCTCACGGGTGATTGGCAGGAGTGTTATACCACGGCCAACAAAACGGGACGGCTTAAGAAACGTTTTACAACGCGATATTTTGTTTTGTACCGCCTCTCGGGCAGGGGAACACACAGCAAAGAGTATTAAACGGAGCCGCAATCCCAGAAAGGTCGAAACGCGAAAAAAATAGGAACGGTGTGATTTCTGCGCCAATCGAGATTTTTTATTTTGTATGTTTACGACTTTTTTTTTTAACTTGGTTTTAGTAGCCCTGCCTGGCTCCCTGAAGAAAAAAGTGTACCAATATTTATTTATTTATTTATTTTTTTGCTCCCCTGCCCCGGGTGGTATGTAGTACCACACGGTCATCAAACGGGGCGGGGATTAAAATATACTTCGAAGTTTTAAAACACGGAAAATACGTGGAAGTGTGGTGAGCTTAAGCTTTCTTCTTTCTTCCCCATCCGCCGGAGAATAAAAAACAAACGAAAAAAAAAAAAAACACGTTGTTGTACCGTACCGCGCAATGCCGGTCGGTCGGCATGGCTCTCGTCGACGACGATTCACTCTTTGTTGTGCCCTCGATGAACACGAACGGAGGCCTCCCCCCTCGATGAACACGAACGGAGGCCTCCCCCTCCCAAAGCCGCGTAAAAAGTTGATGATTTCGTACCACACGGTTCCGGAGGGCATCGAACCCTCGACCTCGCGATTAACAGTCGCACGCTCTGCCACTGAGCTACGGAACCTCTTGTTGACCACGCTTTCATGGAAGATGTTTTCCCTTTCAGTACTGATGTATCGCACCTTCTTTCGCTAGAGGCACCTGTTTTGTACGTGACAGGTTACCGCGGCTTGTCCAGAAAGCGGCTGAGGATAAAATATATCTCAGTTTCAACGAACAAAATACCAGGTGGGTATGAAAGTCTCAGCTTTTGTCCCTCTTCATATATACGGGTATAGACTATAGTATTAGTGTGCAGGATGATTACATGGTAGACCGAAATCGCCCGGGGGAAGGGGGTGTACCCAGTTTGTGCATGGCCGAAGACGTATGACCATAAACCCTCGCATCCCTACTCTGCCGGAACGGAGCACGTCGGGTTTTCACCAACCAGGCAAGACGTTGCTTTTGCACCAAGCGCGAAGCGCCGTGAGGTGTTTGGCGAGTCGCAGGAAGGGTGAGTTGCATCCTTCGAAGGGCCGATCGTGAGACGGACTTCGGCAGCTCGTGCCCACTTTCTTCCTTATCATGGATGACAGCGACCAATGAGTTTCTTCGTGGGGGGGGGGGGGATTACCGTGGCAACATCTAGGGGGGTCATATATCGTCAAAAAGTGATACATGTGTAAAAAAAAAATTCGACAACGCGTGCTACGATAGAGGCCGCACCGCTTTTTTTCTGTGCTGCGTCGGTTTGGGAGCCTTAAGGCCTCTCTCAGGAAAACTGATTTGATTTGGAGATAAAAAAAATAATGCTACCGGGTGAAAAATCCCATGGCCTATTAATAGGTACCAGGTACACAGCGAGAATCTTGCAAAAAAAGACAAAAAAAAAAATGGCGGCCTATTATTTTTTTTTTCCGACGTTTTTGGGTTAAGGAGCCCCGTCACTCACAAAAACCGTTTCAGACGAAACCGTGCTACCTCTGTCGTAGAAAGCGTCTCGTACCGGAGTATCACGCAGCTCGCAAAGATTGGGTTATCGACCCCTTAAAAAACTGACGGGGAAAAAGAAAAAGAAAAAAAAATCATAGCAGAACTTTGACGTATGTTTTTTTTTTTTCCAAGTATATTTTTTTCTGGAAAAGTCTCCTGTCGAGGTGTACTTCGAAGTATGAGTTAGGCCCTTCACAACTGCACCCGCAGTTTTTTTTGGGGGGGGGGATCAAGTAGCTTGAAGTTAGTGTAGGATGTTTTTTTGGACGCGTGCTACGATGGAGGTGTTAAGGTATACCTCTTTTTGGCTGAAATGGTTTTCTGAATGGCGAGGCTTTTGAACCCAAAATACTCGGAAACAGTTTTTTTTTTTTTGGCATGTTGACTTTCTCCTTGTATGCCTCGAGGCCATAGGAAAGTGAATCCGGTGGCAGTTTTTTTTTTTTTTCCAAAATCAGTCTTTGGAAGAGGTCTTGAGTCTTAAGCTCCGCTCCAAAGTGAGAAAACCTCCGAAAAAATGTGCTGCGAACCTCTGTCCCTGCATGCGTCAGTGCGACAAAGTTGCAAAGGTGATGTCAAGTATATCTAACGACACCGCAGCGTGCGCTGCGCACTCTGCGCTGCGCACTCAGGGCCCAAACGAGTTAACCCATCTCTCTCCAACTCCAAAGACTATCCTCTAGTTTCCAAGCGTTTTGTCCCCATATCCGCCCATATCCGGATTGCGGAGCTAAAATGGTTAGATTTTTTTCGTCTTGACTCCTCTTGGGATTACACCCACACTTTTTTTTTTTGGAGACAAACTGCGTGGAAATAGCGTGTTGATATGTTATTAATATTAATAGTGTGCTGTTTGGGCAAAAGGTTGGCGGAAGAGACTACTGCAGTTGCTGTATGGTGCGATCATTCGACTTCGTATTAGGTACTAGTGCTGCTTTGTGGAAGGATATTCGATATACATCGGAAAGGCATCTACGCTATGTTGTCGGAGGGCAAAAATAATAATAGTGTGCTGTCTTTTTTGGAGTTTCGAAACGGGGACACATGTATAGTCTAGTGCTGTAGGACAGAGTAACCCCGTCGGGATTACACGCGGTTTGGTTTTCACTGCTGTATTTTTTTTCCGCTGGCATCGGCCATTCAATGCAGGTATTATTGGGCTAGATGAAGCCTCCTGGCCTGAGGCAGGGCGCTCTCGCCCGGGATAAACCCGAGGCGTGCATTCTCACCGCGGTGCCCGTCCCAGGGGTTGAAATGACCGCGCCGAAAAAATAGTGCTATTCGCTGGCAGGGTGGGAGGGAAGGTCTGTATTTTTTCCTGCGTCTATTATGCTGTTCTCGCTGGGTTGCTCGTTCTCGAGAGGGGATAACCGCTAAAGTCGTACATTATCTCAGTAATAGGGACCAAATCTTGGAACCACCTTTTCTTTCGAGATCGGGATTTTTCTCGATTGGCTGCCGATTTGACTGCCGGGTTCTTTCCCGCTGGTATCGGTCATTCGACGTAAGTATTGGATTCGACGAGGCCTCCTGCCCTGGTCGGTGGCCCTACTTGAGCTTTCTGGTGTTTACTAGTTCCTTGTTGGACACCCTCCGGGTCTATGTGAGGGTGTCACCCAAACTTATCATTGGTATCCTGTTAGGGGTACTTCACCGAGAACGCTGAAAAATCTTACTCAAAACGCCGGAGACAGCGGTAAGTCGCCCGCGTTCGCGTGAGTCGTGGTCGCGCTTTCTGCTTTTGGACGCTGGTACTGCTTGACAACAGTATGCTACTACTTACGGAGAGCCATAGTAATCAGGACCCCGCGACATACGCTAAAACCTATGTCTTCCCCCGTTTCTCCTCACTGATGTTTGGTCCTGCATCCTAAGTTTCCCCGAAAACGGTGTGCTGAATTTGCAGTTCCAAAGCGGGGATACGTATGTGGTTGCTGTAGTGCTGGAGTTCGTTCGTGATCACAACGTTGGGGCAAAAACTAGGGAGATGCAAGGACGGATCGTGGTTGTTTTATGACCACCGCCAGTGACCACCACCGCAGAGCAATACATCCCTTTTCTTTGATGTTTTGGTAGATAGTGTGTACCGGTAGTCTGTCGTCAATGTTAAGGGTGAGAAAAGTCGGTGGTGCCGGACTTGAGCGGCTCGAAAAACCGATTTCGACCAGGAATCGGTTGATGGTTTTTCCACCAGTTAAGAAGTGAGTCTGGCAAGATTGGGTGTCGCACATTCTTGTGTTTTTTCTCAACCATGGAACTAACCCTGAAGCCCTAACACTAACCCTAACCCATAGGAAATACTAGCGGTCGAATTGCCCCCTCATGACATCACTGGGGTAAAATGGTTGGAATTGTCGAATGTCATGTATCACGGGCAAGATTGTGCCAACTTGCAGCATTTGAGTGTGCTGTTTTGCCCGGCATTTTTTTGTTGTTGCTACTGTTAATACTCTGACCGATACTACTCTAACCGCAATGACCCATATTCATGTTTTTAAGATCATCCTGGGGAAGTCGCGAAAACATGGCGATTTTTTTCGTGAAAGAAAAATCACGAGTTGTGACATTTGTAAGTTGGCGTTATGGCACGTTTTTGGAAGAAGAAAAAAAAAGGATACTACTGTCACAAATCGTCGCGTTGGTTTTGTTAATGGACTCTTTCTACCTGGTAGTTGTCGCGATTGATGACGAATATCACGATTTGAGAAAGAGAGTGGCACGTGTTTTTTTCTTGTCATGATCGGTGACATTTTTGTTGTTGTTCGTTAGTGATGGCCTTTGCCCTTCACTTTTTGCCCCCTAAAAAAACATCCTACTCTTAATCCAACTAGTTTTTACCCAACACGTGGCTGCAGTTTTTTTAAACGGGTTAATATGCACGTAAATCAGTGTATTAAGGTGATGGTTTTACCGATATCATAATATATCGATTTTCGGCGCAACCGAGATACCCGATACATCGGCGAAGAAGCCGACATATCGCCGGCACACATGAGGCGAGCGCAGCGAGTTTCTGGCCATTTGACTTTCATTCCTCTTTTCCATCCGCGCGCAATTGAGGTTTCTTTTTTTTTTGGGTAGTAGTACAGACCCTGATGTGACACTGGCAAACTATCCGCAAAAACATCGTCCCGATTTTCGCCGATTCCGATTCCGATTCCGATCCCGATTCCGATTTTGATCGCTCCGATTAATAAATGGGTAAATCGGCTCATTTTTCGCAGCCTTTAGGATCGGTGTACGTACACACGCCGCGTGTCACTACGCGCACGACGTACGCTATTTCGTACTATCACGGAGATCCACTGGCAACAGGATCAATTATCAAGCAAAAACGGGGGCAAAAAATCATCCGCCTTTGTTTAACCGTGTTTCACTCAAGCTTACGTTGTCGGCTGGTTCTGCCAGGTGCTTAGGGCCCCGATCGGACCCAGTCGTAGCGTAGGAGAGCTCGCCTGACAGGTGGCGATGCTTTCCTTTTAATGTGTGTGTGATCTCATCCTGTTTACAATGGACACTGACTGCTGTACGCTTTACTCGTACCCTTTTTTAGGTTGCGTTGCACCGTAAGCTCTCGTCTCAGTCGGCGTAAAAAAAGTGGGAATACTTGAACCGATCGTACGGTTCCGGAGGGCATCGAACCCTCGACCTCGCGATTAACAGTCGCACGCTCTGCCGCTGAGCTACGGAACCCTAAAGGCAAACCTCTTGATCTTGACATAGACACCACCTTTCCTAAAACACGTTCGATGGAAATCGACGAGAGAGAGCGTAAGAAAACTGGAAATTGTGGGAATGCTGAGCCCTATGCGCGATATAAATTAAGAGAAGTACCTGGGGGAGAAGGGAAGTCACCTGTGACCGCGGCGTGTTCAGAAGATCGCTGAGGGTAACTAAAACCTCTCACGAGTTGAGCTGGAGAATAAAAGTGATGGTTTAAAGGAAGTAAATACACGAATAAACAGCGTTATACGATCAATAACAAGGGTGTGCTTAGTTGGGTAAATAGTTTGGGTACAGAGTAAGGCGTCCAGTATTCCTCGTTCAGGGCAGGGTGTAGAGTGGCTAGACCTCATAGAACTACATTTGCGACAAGGATAGTGTATCATGCATACGGTGTGCTTGGTGGAAACATGAAGCGTTGATGTTATCGAAGACGATTATTGGTTTAAGATCATACGTCGACTGCGTGCCGGAAACAATTACGTGCGCGGCGGCAAGTCCAACCACGCTCACCCTGCATATGCCGTGTGGAGCGGCTTTCTTCATCATCAGAACGGCTTTCCACATTTTCCACATTTTCCACATTTTCCACCCAAAAGAGGTGGTCCAAAGACTATGAGAAAGCCCGTTATCCGTCATCGCTTTGTGATACTGCCGTCATGACATCGAAGTTCGTACGACCTCTCCACGTTCTTGATAAAATCCCGCACCCGTTTCGGTTCATTCCCGGGCCCACCCAGGCGAGCCGGAAGCACCGTGCTTGTCCGACGGTCACGTCCTACTCTTTCACAAAGTGATGAAGGGTAGCAGGCTCTCATGGTCTACGGACCGCCTCTTTTGGGTGGAAAACCGTCCTGATGAAGGAAGCCGCTCCACACGTCATGTGCAGGGTGGGCGTGGTTGGCCTTGCCGTCGCGTAATTTATTTCCAGCATGCAGCCCACGTATAGCAGTGGTGTGCCCACTTTTTAAGACCACCCCATGACAAACCAATTGTGGTGGTATTATGTTTTGCTGCTGCTAAAGTGATCCCGCACGAATTCCACGTTTTTTTTTTTTTGCAAAGCCAAGTCGTCTGGTCTTATCTTCCGAAAAATCTTAAATCGGATGGTCTTAAATCGGGATGCTCTTGTCCCGGATGGTCTTATCCCGGATGGTCCTTAACCGGATGGTCTTGAACCAGATTGTCTTAAAATCGGATGGTCTTAAACCGGATGATGTTAAGCCGAACGGTCTTAAACCGGATGGTCTTAAACCGAATGGTCTTAAACTGGGTACGTCATTTTACCCGGGTACCCAAACTGGTTGCCGATAATACTAATTCGAGGTATTTTTTTTTCGACAAGCCAATTTCCCTGGTTCTTATTTGCCCAAAAAAGTGATAAACTGGATGGTCTTAAAAATGGGTACACTGCTGTACCCGGGTACCCAACCTGTTTTCTTTTTTTTAATACTCGAGTAGGTACCAGGGTACCCCCAGAGTATATGCCCTACTGAATATTTACACCTTGGACAGACAGATCATGATCTAGATCATATATATCATCTAGGCCATCTTCGGTAGATCCTGCATCTGCCGCCTTGAGATGTGCAGGATGTGTAATATACAGAGTAGAGATCCAAACCCTATAAATTTCATGTGGTAGATCGTGCAGATCGTACTTTTCCCATCCGGTAACACGAGCTATTGATGATACAGCTCTTCCCTGATTGATCTAGATCATCAGGTGTTGGAATCGACGATCTGTCTGACATGTGCACCCTTACGAGCAATATCCTCAAGCGGGCCAGTTAAATTCGGAAGAACTTTGTCTTGCCAAGGATGTGGTTACTACCCGGGTATACTCGCGAAGGGTACTCAGATACCCCCCCGGTCCCGCGAAAATATCCGAGTCTTATCGATTGATGGGCAAGTATTACAATTAATGTATCAAGAGTATGCTTATTACACGTTAGGCTATTAAAATTGGGGTACTCAGGTACCAAACGTGGTTGTTGTAGCGATTCCCGGATGTATACCCGAGTACTCCCAGATCGAAATGCAGTAGTTCATACTGGTATTACAGCCCATCTGTGCTGTACCAATTACGCGCCTGGGGGGCTAGGCAATATACGCCACCGTTGTATAGTCTTGCCGTATTGCAATAATAATCAAATACACCCGGGTATTCTACGAGTGTCCTTCTGGTTTGTACTGTACAGCTGAAGTGAATGGAAACCCGACGGTCATATTATGTACCTGGACCTCCTAGCCATACTAATAGTCGAGTATGTTTTACTTTTAGTACTCGCACAACCCCGGCTGGTATATATCCGAAGTCATATATATATTCACCAATAACCCAATTTTGTTTTTTATTTTTCAATTTTTATCCTCCGGCGAATGGGGAAGAATAAAGCTTAAGCTCGTCACACTTCCACGCATTTTTTCATACACGTCATGGGTCAATTTAGCTGAGTTGTATTCGCAATCCAGCGCTAGCTGTCGTGTCCTTCAGCTCCCGTGGCAGCGACAGCCCGAGGGCTGTCCCTACCGGCGGTCTCCGTTACTACTCCGGTAGCGCAAGCTGCCGTTGTATACGGATGCGTGAGTATGTCGGCCCGACACCTGATCCCTGGGGATCGGGTGCGGTGGAGATACCACCGGGAACCTCATCCTTCCGGGTAATGTGGGACTTGCGCAAGCTCACCTACTAGCAAAACCCCCGGCCGGCCATGCGGAAACAGCCTCACGCCAGACTTGATCCAGTTACGGTCCACCCTCTACCCATTCGGGCGTTGGTCCTATTACCTGTCTACAGTAGGGCTTTCAGATATAATCTGGCTTTTTTTGTTGGGGGCGATCCAACAATACACCCTCGGTAGGTTGACTATGCGTCTGCAGCAAGGCTTCCAGTTACGAAATGTCTCGTTTTTTGGTGGGACCGATCAAAAAATTAACCCTCGGTTAGTTTACTATGTGTCTACGGTAGGGCTTCCAGATATAATATGGCGTTTTTTTTGTGCTGGGGACGATCCGCGAACAAAACCCTCAGCTAGTTGACTGCACGTCATCAATTAACCGCTGACGCTGTACCTGTTTCATAACAGTAATAGTAACAGTTCTCTGTACGATTAGTCCGTAGTATTTCGATTTTTTCGTTTTTTCCCAACCTGCCGTACCAGGTGCTGCAAACAGTGTTGGAGCACTCGTACCCTAGGCATTCGCTTGGGGTCCGGCCCAAAAATACCGGGGCTTCTCACGGGTAAGGGTAAAACCCGTCACGGCCCGTGATATCTGAAAACCTCCATGGACCTGACCCGATCCGCCCCGTCCGGTGATACATCCTGACCCGACCCCGCGAGATGTTGAAGACATCCTGATCCGACTCGCGGGTCGCGTCGTGACTCGTGACCCGTGGAAGGCCCTGCAAAAAAAAAATACTCCGTTCTGATTCAGGATTTTTTTTTTGTTTGTTTGGGGGCGTTAACACATGCGATGATACGATAGAGGGACTATGCATACGTAGCACTTTTCGGCTTGAATAGTTTCGGAATGACGAGGCTTCCTTGACGCCAAATTGTCGGTGTCTCACGTTTTTTTTTGTTGCAAAATTATCGGTAGTTTGTTTTGTGCGTGGGGCTGGCTAAACCTTGTTGACTTTTTTTTTTTTGGTAGAATATATATATATATATTGCGGTCGTTGGGCGGCACATTTATTTTTTCTTAAGAAATCGTTATTTTTGGGTGATGGATGTATGCGTGGGGCTGGCTGCACTTTTTGTTTGTTTGTTTTGGAAATTGTTTTGTTTGTTTTTAGATTTTTTTCGCGTCCGTCGGGCGGCACTTTTAATTTTTTCTTGAACATATTTTTTTTTGGTGATGTATATATAGAGCTCTGCAAGAGCAAAAAAACAACAAAAGACCTCTACCGCATTATTATTAGTATTAGTATTATTTTTAGTGCGCCAGCTGCGAGTTCGACAAATTTTAGGGTTGACACTCATCTTTGCAAGCTGCGTGATACACCGGCCGCTCGTTTGTACAGATGTATAATCCTTTAAAAGTGTATTTTTTCCAATGAATGTTGCCGGGGTGAATATAAACAAAACAACGACAAGAAGTTGTTACGAGCATTTGTCCATCGAACATATTAAATAGTATAAATAATCAAGCATCTGTCCACACTGAACATGCTAGTGGTATAAAAAAATTGCTTTTGTCACGTTGAACATATTAATAGTACACGAAGCGTGAAGTCATTAGGGGTGAGACTCTTGGTATCCCTATAGGTCGACCAAGTGGGCATGTCCCCGGTGTGGCTCACGTTCATGACTCTAAGCGGGTTAGAAGCAGCTTCCATTTATCCCCACCAGAACCGACGATGACAACTGACCCCTTTAATGTCCTCAACAGCAGTATTAATAGTAGATTATTAGCATTTGTCCATTGAAGATATTGACTGTGTCAATCCCGTTCGGCCTTAACTTGACAGCATGAAGGAGACGATAGATCTAACGTCTCCAACATCGGCCCATTCGGGGCAACGCGGGCTGCCTTGCTTGCTTGCTTGCTTGCTTGTTGTTGTTGTTGTTGTTGTTCTCTCATTAACTCGCATAGTCAAGTCCCCGGTTTGACATTGGTGATAACCTTTCGTGTCCGCGCTGCAGTAATACAATGCTAATACAACAGCATGATGCACGACATGATCGATCCCGTTCGTACTGCTGCGCACTGACGGAGGGAGTGGGGGGGGCGGGGAAGAAAAGAAAAAGGAAAAACAAAAAATCGATTGCCATATTCTCGGTGTCTAAGAGGGTGTCATGTCAGCCCCTTTACACAGCTGCAGTGCACCTCCGTTACTTCGGGGATTAGAGTACTTGACCTTCAAGCTGAAAATAAGATTTTTATTGAAAATTGCTGAGTACACTACTACAGCAGTTGTGAGGTCAGATCGAGGATTACGTCTACCCTCATCACTTTGCAAGCTGTGTAGGCATATCATATTGTAAAACCATCACGCATGTTACGGGTGTGTGTCCTCATGAAGGATACCAGGTGCGTGTTTATCCTCTTCGGATACTACTGTTTTTTCATCGTTACAGTAGTACGAGTGGTGTAAACTGGTCTAGATGCTATTCGTGAGCTCAGCTTCCAACTAACCACTGCCTTGCTCGTGGCCCTTTTTGCTTTCGACTAGGGCAGAGCGACGTTCCATTTTCTCTTTTTCGCTTTTTTTTTTTTTCTCGTTCGTTTTTTTTTTTTGTTTCTCCCTCTGGCTCATACCACATATTTGGTGTGTACAACGTATTATTTGGTACATTTTCTTTTTTCGTTGGGTATCCCCTTTTCTTTCGTTTTTGTTCCCGTTTTTTTTGGGTCTGTTTTTTTTCATTTGGTTTTCCACTCTTTCCGTGCGGCCTTTTCCCCCGCCTTGGGCTTGATCTTCCCTCATACCACAGGTATCATGTGTATCGTCTCCCTCGAATGCGGCGGTGTCCTACATGGTTGTGTTTTTCCAACCACGCTAACTAACCCTAAGGCCCTAACCCCAACCCTAACCCATACTAAATACTAGCGGTCGAAGTGCCCCCGTGATGACGTCGCTGGGGTAAAACGGTTACAAATGCCAAACAATGTGTACTTGGTATCACTGGTCCCATGTCCTGGGTAAACAGAAAACAACTACTATCGCAAAAAAAACAATCCTGAAATTTCGGGGAGATGTTTTGGGTGGGATAAGGCTTGTGGCTCGATTTTTGTTTTTTTTGTACCAATACTAAGGTAGGAGGGGGAACGCCATTTTGTCGACCAGGTTTCAGGCAGCCACTCGCATGAGTGGCTCTGCACGTCACCGACAAAAAGTCCTTAAGGGCGATTTTTTTTGCCGCAGCGCAGCTAATCACTACATGACGGATTCATAGAGCGATGTCAAAGCAGCTCGAAAGCGTACGACCGCAAAGGTAACAGGGAGGGGGATCACTCGCGCGAGGGGCCCCAAGCCGCTGCAGCCGAAAGGCCCCCAAAGGTGACCCCGCCACGGAAGCTAGACTGTGATAGCTGCCTGCGACCCTGCTCTCGTAGCGTCCGTCCGTCGGGAGAGTTGGTTAGTTTTTTTCACCCTGACAGCAGTCGTACCCTTTTTTTCTTTTTTCTTTTTTTTGTATCACACTTATACTTTCCAGCTTCTGGACAAGCCGTGGTCACGGGTGTCGTCCCTTTCTGCCCCCCGGTTCTTGCCTTTAATTTTTGTCGGGCATAAGGTTCAGCAATCCCACTCACTGCTCGTCGATTTTTCATCGAGTGTATGTTGCTAACTCACGCTCTCGCGCTTTTCGCAAGTCAATATGTGCACAAGAAAAAATTCCCACGAATTTATACGAGTATGCACTCGGTGGGGCTCGAACTCACGAAACTGACCTATACCAGGCTCGAGGATAACCTGATACGCCACCGGGGCGACCGGACACCCTTATCTCACGTTAGCTAGACAATCGCTTGCGATGGAGGTTCACCATCCCCCCCCCCCCCCCCCCCCCCGATGCTCCTCCTTCTGCCTTGAACTCGTCGCCAAAAGAAACAGCCGCTCTCTCACAAGGGATGTATCCATCCCCTGATCATCACGCCTTCCAAGATATTGAGCTAGAATGAAGAATAAAAATCCACTCCCGATGCTCCACAAACCCGAGATTTTTCCTACGCACTTTCCAGCGGTTCACTGCTTTAGAGACGAACTGAAAATAAGCGCGACCCGATCAGCGTCAGTTATCCCGTGCGCCTGTTGATAGCAAGGATACAACGAGAAAGTTTGTTTTGCAAAACAAGAATGGCATTTCTGACGATTTTGGGCTATTGCCCCTTCACAAATTCGTCCATGTTTTCGGGTGGGCAAGCCACTTTAAGTTGGTGTGGGACAATTTTTTTCAGTGGTAACAAAAAGCAGGGCTTTTTCACGGGTCATAACCCGGCTCGGGGGTGGGGCCAGTAGAAAGTGTTTCAAGTTCTCGCGGGTCGAGTCGGGTCGGGTCAGAAGGCGTTCGAAATCTCACGGGTTGGGTCAGGAGCTTTTTTATATATCACGGGTCGGGCCGGGTCGCGATCACGGGTCGGATCGGGCCACCCTGACCGGATCTGACCCGCGAGCAGTGATCCGACCGACCCGTGGAAAGCCCTGGCAAGAAAGGGGGTTAAGGAGGTCCATCATTCAGAAAAGATTTTAGCGAAAAAGCGCTATTACGTCTTGTCTATCGCAGCGCGCGTGAGTACCAGGTACGTATCATGGCTTTTTTGGGGGGGGAGGGCGGGGGGGGGGGAGGGCGGGGGGGGGGGGGAAGTTTTCGTGACCAGTTTGAACCAGGGATTATGTTTCGTACCAGGTATGACGGACCTACCCCCCCCCCCCCCCCCTCGCCGCCCCTCCCCTCGCTTATACGTGTTGTTTTTTGCTTCTTAGGCGGCGGAGGGCGCGGTCGTGGCCCTCTTCGCCCGTCGGAGCCCGAACCTGGGTCTGGTCGGAAAGCACATCGACTCCACCTCAGGCCTGTGGACGGAGACCGATAGTGGCATCGGGTGAGTGGTTCGGGTTGCGGTTCGGGTTGGGGTCGGGGTTTGAGCTGGGATTTGGATGAGGGTTGGGGTGGGGGCTTGGGGTGGTCGGAAAGCGCATCGACTCCACCTCAGGTCTGTGGACGGAGACCGGCGGTGGCATCGGGTGAGGAGTTGGGGTATGGGGTTGTTCGAGATACACCACAACCAATTAGCCGTTTTAATGTGGGTATCTATCTATCAGAGGTGGGGGTCGGCGGGGGGGGGGGGGGGTTGAGCTGGCGGGGGGCGTAGGGATGGGGTTGAGGTGAGAGCAGTGGTTTTATGGCGTTAATGTGATAAAGAGTCAGGGGTGGGTTTGAAGGGTAGCGGTGGGAGTGCGGGTTGGCGGTTGGGGGGGGGTGGGGGTTGGGAGGAGCGTTGGGGTGGTAGCTGGGGCTGGTTGGGAAGCACTTCGACTCTACCCCTGGAACATGGGAGGAGACCGACAGTGTCATTGGGGTTGGAGTTCGAGTAGCGGTGGGCAAGGGGGTGGGAATGGGGGTTGGGATGGTTTTGGGGTTGGGCGTGCGGGTTGGGATGAGAGTTGGGGGTGGGGGTTCGGGATGAGAGTTGGGGCGGGTGGGGGTTGGGGCTGGTCTGAAATCGTATCGACTCCACCGCAGGCCTGTGGACAGAGACCGTCAAATTGGCATCGGGCGTTTGGTTGGCGTGGGGGAGTTAGGGTCAGCAGTTGGGGTTTGAGCTACGAGGAAGGGGTTCGGGCTTGCTGCGAATCTGAGAAACTACAAAAGCGGTAGCACACTCACGCGAGTGGCTCTGAGTCGCTCAAAGTTGTTGTTCCAAACGGTGATGCCTCTACCGCACCCTTGGTTTCCTAGGGGGTACCGGGATGCGGTCGTATATGTATAACTTTCTTTCTTTTTCGTTCTGTCACATTCGTGGTTTACTTAGCGCCATCGCGTGCGTGTGTTTTTGTTTTTGTCGGGGTTATCGAGGGTTGTGTTGGTGTGTATGTTCTTTTTTCTTTTTGTCAGGACTAACGGTGACGGTGGTTTGTTTGTTTGTTTGTTTATTTGTTCGTTCGTTTGTTTGTTTGTTTGTTTGTTTGTTTGTTTGTTTGTTTGTTTGTTTGTTTGTTTGTTTGTTTGTTTGTTTGTTTGTTTGTTTGTTTGTTTGTTTGTTTGTTTGCTTCTTTGTTTGTTTGTTTGTTTGTTTGTTTGTTTGTTTGTTTGTTTGTTTGTTTGTTTGTTTGTTTGTGTTTTTGTGAGGCCAAGTGGGGACAGCCTTGTTTGCGTTGTGTGTTTGTGCTGTGCGTGTTACGTTTTGTTGCCAGGACTACTGTAGCAATGACAGCACCGGTATTGTTTTGTTGATGTTTTGTGTTTTGTGTCTGTCAGGAGTAGATATGACAATGTTTATGTGCTTGTTTGTGTATTTTTTCTTTTTGTTTTAGTCAAGGAGTAGACGTGGCAGTGTTGTTTGTGTTAGTGCTTGTGTTTATGTTTTCTTTTTGATTTTGGACTCGCGATGACAGTGTTGTGTGCTTGTGTTTGTGTTTGTCAGAGCTAACGGGAACAGTGTTGTTTGTGTTGTGTTTTGTTTTTGGTGTGCCCAACCGTAACTGCGGTGTTAGTTTGAGTTTGTTTCCGTTAGGATCAGATAAGACAGCATTGATTGCCTGTTATTTTCCTAACATTATTTTAAACACGTCAGCTGTGAGTTCGATAAATTTAGGATCGATACCCATCTTTGCAAGCTGCGTGATACACCGGCCGTTCGTTTGTCCAACGGATAAGGTGAGGGTGAACGTCAATAACATTTTTTTATTTCATATCATGGCTAACGGACAGCTTCTAAGAGTACATTGTTGACGCCATTGAACATTTTTGGTTTCGATTTTGTTCGTTTGTGTTTTTGTGTTTTCCTTTTTGCTTTTTTTTTTTTTTGTCGTTTTTGATTTTCGTCAGCACTAACGGAGACAGCTATTACGAGTACTTGCTGAAGATGTACGTGCTTTGGGGAGACGTCAGGTACTGGGACATGTTCATGCAATCCTACGTGGCCTTGCAGGTACGGGGAGAAATGAAAGAGACTTTCCTCGCAGTAAAGTTGTCCTGGTATGTGCCGTTTTCCGTGCTCTTGTTGGTGATGTGGTTGGTGGTGTTTCTGTTATTGTTGCGGTACTGGGACATGTCTTCTGTCGCCCCGCAGGAGACGAGTGAAAGGAAAGGGACCTTCGCACAGTACTCCCCCTGGGTGATGACGAAACACACATGGACTTTATTCCGAGGTGTGGAATTTTTTTTCAACCTATTTTGCTTGGGACAAGGAGATGTACCGGGGGGGGGGGGGGAGGGGGTGTAGTCAGTTTGTGCATGGCCGTAGTCGTATGACCATAGAACCTAGAGCCGGTCGCTCCGGTGGCGCATCAGGTTATCCTCGAGCCTGGTATAGGTCAGTTTCGTGAGTTCGAGCCCCGCCGAGTGCATACTCGTATAAATTTGTTGGGACTTTTTCTTGTGCACAAATTGACTTGCGGAATGCGCGAGAGCATGAGTTAGCCCGACCCGATGGGAAATCGACAAGCAGTGGGATTGCTGAACCCTATGCGCGATAGAAATTGAAGGCAAGAACCGGGCGGGCGACGGGACGATACCTGTGACCACGGCTTGTCCAGAAGCTGAAAGGTACAAATGTGAGAATAAAAAAAGACCCTCGCATCCTTAATATGCTGGGACGGACCGCGTCGGGTTTTCGCCAACCAGGCACATTGCTTGCACCAAGCGCGAAGTACCGTGAGGTGTTCGGCGAGCCGCATGAAGGGGCGGGGGCGGGGGCGGGGGCGTGGGGGGGAGCTCATTTGGGGGGGGGGGGGGGTGGCGGCCCCCGCAGCCCCGGGGTTGATAGCGAAATACACGTTCATATTTTGATTATGCTTCAAAATCTGCTATAGTCCTGGTGCCGTTATAGCCGTGCCGTTGTGGTTATTGTTGTTGTTGTTGGTGCCGTTGTTGGTGTTGGTGGTGTTGTTGCCGCACCCAAAATGCGATCCCGAGGAAAGCTGTGCTCGCAAATCGATGAAACAATCCCACGGGCTTGTTGGCGTACAAAATGTTGCTTGAAACACGATCACGTGTAGATGGACTGGGTAGGTGCGCCGTTGCGGACCACCGTAGGTCAGGCTGTCATGGAGCCAAGAAGTACCGTCCTTGCCGCGTTGCCATGGTGCGTGCTAATTTGCGTGTGTCAGAAAAAGGATTGAGAAACAAGAAATATAATTTACCTGGTATATACTTTCGTATTCGACGAACACAAGTGCCGTCGTCTCCCAAACGCAATTTTTATGCTCTGGTTTGTATTTGTGCTTGTGCGTGTGTTGGTTTGCTTGTGTGTTTATTTGGTGTGTTTTATGGTTGTGCTTGTGTGTTTATGTGAATGTGTGTTTTTGTGTTGGTGAGGATGTCGTTTTCAAGATCAAAAATAAAAAAATGACGTCGTTTTCCGATCGCGCCTAGTGTAGTGTGCGAACGTGCGTGTGTTTGTGTGTGTTTGTGTCGATGTGTTTTTTTTTTGTTGGTGTTGTGTTTGCGTGTGTTGGTTGTATGTCAGCGCCAAAATACCATGCTCGTTTTGCGACCGTTCGACCGTGAACGTCTCTGTGTTTATGCGTTGTGTGTGTTTGTTGTGTTTGTGTGTGTTGTGTATGTGTGTTGAGTGTGCATGTGTTTTGTTTGTGTGTTGTGTTCGTTTGTGTGTTACGTTTGTGTGCTGTGTGTTGTGTGTTGTGTGTTGTGTGTTGTGTGTTGCGTGTTGTGTGTTGTGTGTTGTGTGTTGTGTCTTGTGTGTTGTGTGTTTTGTGTTGTGTGTTGTGTGTTGTGTGTTGTGTGTTGTGTGTTGTGTGTTGTGTGTTGTGTGTTGTGTGTTGTGTATTGTGTGTTGTGTGTTGTGTGTTGTGTGTTGTGTTTGTATGTGTTGTATTTGTGTGTTGTGCTTGTGTGTCTACTTGTTGGAGACTTGTTGGAGCTAACAACAGCGTCCTTTTCCGACCGCCTCGACCGTAATTTGTGTTTTGCCTTGTTTGTGTTTGTGTTTGTGTTTGTTTTATGATAATGTTTGTGTTTGTTGTGCTTGGGTTGTGTGTTGTGCTTGCGTTGTATTTTCCCGTTCGCGTTGTGTGTCAGCGCTTCGCGCGCGAGGGAGACTGGTACGCCGGCGTGGACATGAGCGGAGGGTTCGTCACATCAAGAAAATTCGACAACCTAATGGCCTTCTGGCCAGGCATGCAGACCCTCGTAGGTAAGATGAAATGGATGGGGTCGGGGTGGGGGTTGGAATGGGATGAGAGCTAGGGGTGGGGGTGAGGGTAGGGGTAGGGGACAGGACTGGGGGCAGGTGTGGAGCTAGGGGAGGGAGGGAGGGAGGAAGTAAGCGTCTGTGTTTGTTTCTCGAGCATGTTGTGGAATGGTTTTTGAGTATGTGTTCGTGTCGTGGCCTGATGGAAGATTGGGGAAGCGCCGCAGGCATTCTCATGATACAAGGGGAAAAATGCGCCACTATAGAATGAGTTGCAGTCTCCCCGCCCTTCTCCCGCCAGGGATGGAGGTAAGCAAACGGAACAAGCGCCCGGGTCCGCTCTTTCGTACGCTTCCGCCGAACGGAAGTTGTTGCATTATTGCGTGCACGGGGTTTCCTCCTCTTAGTGAAACACAGAGTGTTACGCAGCGGACGAAGCTTACGGCAAGCGGTGCTAAACACGGCGCGGCCGCTTGGCTTCGTCCCCCTCTCCTCCCCTCCCCTCCCCGTCCTTCCCGCCCCCCTTCCCCCCATCCCCCCCTCCTCTTCCCTCATACGTACCTTTTTACTCTTTTTTCTCCTCCTCGCTGTCCTTCCCGTTTTCTGTCCTTTCTTCCTCAATCGCTTTTTTCTCTCTCTTCCTATTTCTACTCTTTCTTTTTGCAGGGGACGTCTCGCTCGCTAGCCGCACCCTAAACGCCTTCTTCCAGATCTGGAGGGACTGGGGCTTCCTTCCCGAGCAGTTCAACCACTCTCGATGGACTTTGGAGGGGGAAGGGTCTGGGAAGGTGAGTCCGATTGGTACAAAGTCTGGAGCCTATCATGGGGAACCGCACTGAAGACAATCCGACTGAACAGAGCCAATTCCATCCAAACACAACACAACTAAACACAACTTACCAAGATCTGAACCGTGCTACGTACGGGGAGGGGAAATGAACCAAATCTAGCCGGAAATGAACCAAATCTAGCCGGAAATGAACCAAATCTAGCCGAACCCAACCCATTTCAACACAATATAATCCAACCCAACCCAACCCAGCTCAACCCAACTCAACCCTATCCAATCCAACCC
The DNA here is from genome assembly GCA_012845835.1 of Undaria pinnatifida. NCBI lineage: Eukaryota > Phaeophyceae > Laminariales > Alariaceae > Undaria > Undaria pinnatifida. Next base: position 26,704,176 of record JABAKD010000025.1, read on the forward strand.
AGCCCAACCCAACCCACCCAACCCAACCCAACCCAACCCAACCCAACCCAACCCACCCAACCCAACCCAACCCAACCCAACCCAACCCAACCCAACCCAACCAACCCAACCCAACCCAACCCAACCCAACCCAACCCAACCCAACCCAACCCAACCCAACCCAACCCAACCCAACCCAACCCAACCCAACCCAACCCAACCCAACCCAACCAACCCAACCCAACCCAACCCAACCCAACCCAACCCAACCCAACCCAACCCAACCCAACCCAACCCAACCCAACCCAACCCAACCCAACCGAACCCAACCCAACCCAACCCAACCCAACCCAACCCAACCCAACCCAACCCAACCCAACCCAACCCAACCCGACCTAACCCAACCCAACCCAACCCAACCCAACCCAACCCAACCCAACCCAACCCAACCCAACCCAACCCAACCACGTGATTGAATATGTGGTGCGACTGTTATGCCCCGGCGCCAGCCTATCCGCCGTAGGCACTGGGCTCCGCGCCTCTATCTGTAGCGTTAGCTGACGCGATACACCTTATGGTGAACAGGAGAAAATTGGAACGCGGTCGAGTTGTGCGTGCATCATGCACGAATATGAGCAGCCGGGAAGGCGAAAACGGCGGGCATCGTGTTGCGCGCGCGCGGGGGGGAGGGGGGGGTATTTCTCCCTCCCTCTCTTTATTCATCTCTCCTTACGCCTGTTACTCTCGTACAGCCCGTAAGTTTCGTTAACATTTTGCTGTTATCCGTTCTGCAATAACGCTTACCACAAAAACGATTTTCCTCCTAATCTAAGCATTTTGTGCTCACAACGTGGGTGTAATTGTAAAGGGATCATCGCCCCCTCCCCTTCCTTCTCACTCACCCGCCACTCTCAACACGGCCGGAAACCCCGATCCCAGGGACTTGTCGAGAACGCTCTTCATGGCCTGAAGACTACGGTCATTCATGATGATACGCCAACGGGTACCCCCTCCCCCCCCCCGAGCTGAAACTGCGATTTGGTGCAGGGACCTGGACCTACCAGAGAGAAGAAAGAGTTATACAAGCAATCGGGGGGGCGGAGCCGTGGATGCACATATGTGTCCATGTCGCACAACCATAGAGAGCAGGACTCACATAGTAGCGGGCAAAAGTGAAATTTTCAAGGAGAGACGGGATGTGTTAGAGGAGATGAGAAGACTTAGACGAGTGTGACATGGAAGAGTTTGGTAGAGTAGAGAGTAGCGAGAAAACGATCGCTATCCTAGGAGATAAATGGTGGCCACAGGCGGCGAAACAGAAAGGGGATAAGTTATGCACACAATTTTCATGTAATATATGGACAAAGCGCAGTGAGCGCCCAAATGTTGGAGGTGTCTCTATTAGGAGTAGGAACGGTGCTCCGTCTCGAAAAGGATGCGTGGTCAATGGTCAAACGACTAAGGCAAGCAACAAATGAGTGTGCGCTCGCCCATTCCCCCCCCTCCCGACCATCCCTCATGGAAACCCCATCTTTAGGCGTATCCTCTCCGACCGGAGCTTATCGAGAGCACTCTTCTCCTACACCGTGCCACGGGCGACCCGTCATGGCTCTGGGCGGGCAAGGACTTCGTGGGGTCACTTCAGGTAAGTGTGAGCGTATCGACCACATCCATATAAGACGAAGGAGTGAAGTAGGGTGGGGTGGGTTGAGTGTCCGGTTTCCTTTAGACTTTATTATTTATATATATATATATTTTTTCTCGAGATTGTTTTGCTTTTATTTTTTATTTTTGGAGTTTTCGATATTTGGGACGGCATAATATTTCGTGACCCCAGTGCCTCACCCCCTCCCCCCCCCCTCTCATTCGAGATTGTAGATCCACCCGTCTTTCCGAGCTTTGTCCCTTCCCAACCCCACCCTGCCACCTTCGCACTGCCGTTGTTGCTGCAGCGCTGCTGGGGCTGGCATCGGTTGGGAAGATGCGGTATACACGCCTATGAGTACATGAGCTAGAAAACCAGGGTGCCCTTTCTTGCTCGTTTTATTATATTTTGGCGGTGTCCGAGATGGAGGTCGAGTTATATTACATTGTGCGGGGGTGGGGAACCTTAACTCCCTGCGCAAGGGGGATAATATCACGTAGTATGCACCTTGGGATGTAGTGAGACGCCGACGAGACAGGTGCTGAATATACCCACTGCTGTCTCTGGAAGTGACCACATAGGACAACAAAATTAGTTAATTCCAAGCTGTCATCCATGCACAAGGAAGTTAGCACAAGGTGCCGAAGTCCGCCTCTCAAGCGGTTCCCAGTAGGGTGCCGCTCACCCTTGCCTGCGACTCGCCGAACACCTCACGGCGCTTGGTGCGCGCGATGGCTGCCTGGTCTGTGATAACCCGACTTCCCCCGTCCCGGCTTTGCAGAGATGCGAGGGTCTATGGTCGTAGGACTACGACTCTGCATGAAATGAGTACACCCCCCTCCCAAATAACCATGGGTGGCGGTCGAGGCAGAAAATATGGTGAGGGTTTATGAATCCTCTGCTCCGGGCGAGGGGGACGCTCCTATCGCGTAGCGTGTGCTCGTGCCAGGGTATACGTCAAGGGACCCGCGAGGCAGTTTACATAGCATGCCTATTGCTGTCTCTGGAAATGACCACACCGAAAAAAACCAATCGAGCCATTCGACGATGTCATCCATGCGATGCATGTAATAAACTACTCGCACAGGCGCCGAAGTCCGCCCCACAAGGCGTTTGTTCGTAGGATGCAGCCAACCCTTCACGCGACTCGCCCGAAAAATCTCACGGCGCTTCGCGCTTGGTGCAAGCAATGCCTGCCTGGTCGGTTGAAACCCGACGGGCTCCGTCCCGGTATTGAAGGGATGCGCGGGTCTATGGTTGGCAGACAACGACCATGCATGAGAATGAGTACCTCCCCTCCCCTCTCTCGCGCCCCCCCGCCGCCCCCCCCCCCCCGCTTCTACCCCCGGTGACATGGAGCAGGCGTTTTGCAGGACCGAATGCGGGTATGCCGGTGTACGAGACGTGGAAGATTGCACCTTGGACGATCAGATGCCCAGTTTTTACCTTTCCGAGACCCTCAAATACTTATACCTTCTGTTCGATGAGGTATGCACCACCGTCGTTATGGGAAAAGGAAGGGGGAAGTATACGTGTTACTGCGTACCTACCTCTTAGTGTTGGTTGTCCTACATACGTCTGTACCGCCCGCTACGACAGAGGTCTACACGGTGGCACTTTTTGAAACCATATTTCCTGAATTTCTGGACTCTTTAACCCGATATGGCGGACGTTTCGTTTCGTTTCGTTTCGTTTCGTTTTGTTTCGTTTCGTTTCGTTTCGTTTCAAATCGTTTTTTTTTCTTGCTTTTTGTTTTTCGTTTTTGTACCTAAGGCATGATAATGTTTTTGATCGGATTGCACTTTCGTTGTATCAAGAGTCGAACCTTGCAGGGCAAAAAAGAGCCAGTGCACCTCTGCCACAGCCTGTCTCCTCATTTACACAATATACTTGTGAACCACTCTGAACGGAAATACAAATTACCGTTTCGGTGTTAGCATGCCTATCGAAACGCTCTCACGGCTATGTCCAGAGTGGGGCCGTTTCGGTGTTAACATGACTGTCGAAACGCTCTTACCTTTATGTCCAGAGTGGTGCATAATTTCGCACGCCACTATTGTAGAGGGAGGGGCTCGTTTTTCATCCATTAACATCTGCATTTGGGAGAGACAGAATCAAGCGAAAAGCGGAGTTGGCGTGTGGTGTGGTGTGTTGTGGTGTGATGTGGTGTGGTGTGGTGGTGTGGTGTGGTGTGGTGTGGTGTGGTGTGGTGTGGTGTGGTGTGGTGTGGTGTGGTGTGGTGTGGTGTGGTGTGGTGTGGTGTGGTGTGGTGTGGTGGGTGCGGTGTGGTGTGGTGTGGTTATCTACGTCTCCATCTCTAAGTCTTTGTTGTCTATGTCTCTATCTCTTCGCCTTCGTTTCCCCTGTCTCTATCGCTATGTCTTCGTTGCCTATGTCCCCATCTAAACGTCTTTGCGGTTCTCTTGGCTCTGTCGTCCTCTCTCTTTGGCGTGGACGGAAAAATGTCCAAAATGCAGGACAATTTTGTGCACGAAGGCAACTACGTCTTTTCCACGGAGGCCCACCCTTTCTCCATCGAGGCGGTACGCCGCGGGGGGCATTTTGGCGACCGAAGCAGCAGCGGCGATTCTCCCAGAAATCACGTACATAAGTGGCCTCGTTCCTCCTCCCAAATCAACTTCAACTCCAACGCCGGCTCCGACTCCAGCTCAGACTCTAAGCCGGAATCCAATTTGGAATTCAGTTCGGTCTTGAATTTTGAGTCCAGTTCAGAATCCAATTTGGAGCCCAATACAGTCTCCAATTCGGAATCAAATTCGGGCTCCAATTTGGAATCTACTTTGGACTCCATTGCGGAATCTAACTTGAAATTCGGTTCCGAATCCAATTCGGAACCCAATCCGGGCGGGGGTGGGGACGGGAGCAGGGATGTAACGTGGGCGGAGGGACGCGTTGTCGCTGGGGAAGGGTTCCGCGTGGGACCTGATGGCTGGCGGGGCAAAAACGTACTTCTCTGGATCGAGGTATGGTACATGCGAGGGCCCTTTTGGATGTTTGTTTTTTTCAGTTTGTCGGGAAGGGAAGATGGGGCTTATGTTGTTTTCATTTTGTTCGATAAGCGGGAAGGCAATATGGGTTGTAGGTGTGAGGGGGTGGGGTCCATGGCTGACGGCAATATGTTGGGCATGCGGGCGGGAATGTGGGTGGTGGTGGGGGGTGTACTCAATTTGCGCATGGATGGCCGTAGTCGTATGACCATAGACCCTCGAATCCCTACTATGCCGGGACGGAGCACGTCGGGTTTTCACCAACCAGGCAGACATTGCTTGCACCAAGCGCGAAGCGCCGTGCGGTGTTCGGCGAGTCACATGAAGGGTGAACGGCATCCTTCCAAGAACCGCTCGTTAGACGGACTTCGGCAACTTATGCCTACTTTCTTGCGTATGGATGACAGCGACTGTGAGCTACTTTATTTTCTGGTGTGACCACTCCAGTGACAGCAATGGGTATTACTATATAACTGCCTCGTGGATGCCTTACCATATTCACACTACGTGCTGCCATCATTCCCCTTGTGCGGAGTTAGGGTTATCCACTCCGCACAATATGATCTAACTTGACAGCCATCATGGTGACCGCCCGAAAAATAACAAGAAAAAAACGGTACGCTGGTTGTGTAGCTCACGCAGTGACTGGCATGTTTTACAGCGTCGTTGCCATCCAACGCCAACCCCAATATACGTATAGTTTTTTACATCGTCGGTGCCAACCAACGCCAACAATTTTATATATATTTTAAGGGGGGTGGGTGGTGGGTGTGGGGGTCTATGGTTTTGCGAGTGTGGAGACCGGATGAGTTAGGCGAGCAGGCATTGATCAGGATGGCACCTTGTTGTTTTTTTTGTCGGACTCTGGATCGTTATCTGTTACGGTTAGCCGTTCAGCCGTGAAGAGCAGGGTTGCCAAGCAAGCCAACTAACTTCCCTAAAGTTTGTCGACGAAAAAAACACACGTCGAGCCAGAAATGCACCAATCAGGCACGAAAACCGCATCAGCTCGCAAATTGCAGGACGCAGCTAGCTGTAATAAGTGGTAGGCGTAACAGGGCTGTGAGCTATTACGGGGGACCCTAGTAAATAGGACCTACGGTGGACACAAAAACCTATATATTCATCTATTTTTACTAACAATATCTGGTCTTATTTACTATCGTCCACCGTAATAGTTGGCCATGGCTAGCAACTATTCGGCGACCTACTATTAGTATGACCAGCAAGCTGACAGCCCATTTCGGCGTACTTAGGGTCATTCTTGTTGGAGCAAAGGTTTGCCTAGTTTTGTTGAATCATCTCCACTTTGTTTTTCTTGACTCCCAACTAAATGCCAGAGATTGGAGATTGGAAATTCAGCATTGTTTTCTATTTTTTCGCACGCTGTAAATTTTCCAGTTGCATGATAAAACGCCGGCGTATTGCGGTAGGCATTTCCAATCGTCCAAAGTTTGAACTTTTCTGAAAAAAAACTTGATAAGAATGACCCTTAGCGGAAGGAGTTGCCGACAGCCACAAGCGCCTTTCTCTTCGTGGGGTGCGCCGAGGGGCAGACATACACCGTGAATGCCACCGGTAAGGGGAACGAAAGGAAGTAGTGGGGGGGTGGGGGTAGGGAAGGAAGCTTAACATGTTTTATGCTTCTCAAATGTAATCGGTTCCAGGCATCAGGCAACTGGTATGCACCAGTATTTGACACGAGCCAGTAGGATCGTGACGCACTGTTTCGCGCCTGCCCTGCGTGTCTACGAAAGGTCTTGGACCCACCATGGTGGCTCCATGACCCGCCTCCCTGTCTCTCCCGCCGAATATAGCGGCGGTGGCTGTGGCTGATCCGGGTAGGGCTTTCCTCGTTCTTTTTTGTACACCGTAGGGGTGGTCCCTGTATAGTGCCGGTATGTGCACTATAGAGGGAAATACCAGCACTATAACGGCAACCGGCACTACTCCGCATACTGACACTACTGGTTGTTCCCATCTGTGCCAAGCAATTTCACAGGCACCATGGCGGGCAACCGGCACTACTTCACCGGCTCTATTAGATAACCCTAAACTGTATGGATAAACAAACCAAGCGCCATCGCCGCCGCCGCCGTGCCGCCCAAATATTCCGCCTGTGCACCGTTTTATGTTGTGTTTGATGCGTTTCGCCGCAGGACGATACGTCGGAGCTGAAGAAGCTCTCTGGGCCGGACGAGGCGATGTTTGCCGAATTGTGTTACCTGAATACCCTGTGGAAGGTGCATCTGGTTGCTTTAAAAAGAGAATGTGAAGTTCGAGTTTACACCTCGTCAACAAAGGGGCACTCCTTTGGATTCCACTGTTTTGTTATTCTGCTCTTTTTTTTCATTCTGGTTTGTTATGTAGACTCTTCTATTGTTTCGGTTTTGGTTTTCTACTCTTTTGTATATTTTTTTCCGTTTTAAAAGTACTCAACTCTTAGAGTCGTTTCTAACGACCAAACGAAATTTCCAAAAACTTGCTATTTTGGAGAAAAAAAAAGTTGCAACACTTTCAAAAAGAGGATGAAACTTTCTAACGCGAAACACTGCACATATGGCAATTTTTTTGAAATATTTTGCAAGTTTGTCCTCATAGCGCCCTCAGATTTTAGTCAAACCCCTCTCAGCAGCAGCAGAAGGGAGCCAATGGCACGCCGACGCTCTTTATGGAGTAAGTGCTGGCGCAGAAAGAACACCAGGCACAGCCCATGTACCTCACTGAGTCAGAGGTTGATAGTCCTTCCAGCCCGGCCAAATTCGCCTTGGGAAAGCTGGGGCGGCTGCTGTTTGTGATGATGCTTCAGCACCCATGTGGCATCCACGCGGGCCTCACGGCCATTGTCGCCAGCCCTCTTAGCCCTATCATAGCTGCTACCAATGACACCGTGTATCCTCCGTACCTCCCGCTATTACAGAAGTTAGAGCAAGTCTAGCGTCGGGCGTTGTGAGGTGGTCTGGTTTGTACAACCTCGCGTTGGCGTTAGTGACCTAAAATGGCAAATGAGATGGCAAACTCACCTTCCCAAAACTTGTCAACGAAACGGAGCGGAAATATTCAAAAAAAACTTTGGCATGTTTTTTGCTATTTTGGCAGGTCCAAGTATACAAAACCTTGCCAAATTGGCAAGAAACTTGCCAAGAAAGTGTCGTTAGAAAAAGACCCTTATCTGTGCTGGTTTGCTAATTTGTTGATCAGCTCGTTTGTGTTATTTTTGGGTTTTTGTTAATCTGATCTGCTCTTTGTGTGGGTGTTGGTCGCCCGCCTTGAAAAAACCTTCCTGTCAGATGTACATGGACAGGACGTGTCCGGTGCAGGCGGCTTGGTGGCTAGCGCCGCACCGCTACACCCCCACCACCTTCGTCGACACGCTCACAGGTAAGGGTAGAAGCATGCTGCGGTAGAAACCCACCTAGTATTTCCGAGGCTCGTAACCTGAGGAGCTGTACACCTCACCCACACGCACTTTTTTCATAGGAAAAATAGAACTGCGCCCCCGGTGAACAATCCGATTGTTTAGGCATAAAACGCATACTTAGTGCAAATCAAAAACTGGGCTCATGCGACGATAGAGGTGAACTTTTTTTTTTTTTTTCTGAGGCTCCTCGCTTGGGCGCGTTTTGGAGAAAAAAAAAAAAGGTGCTAAGACCAGATGAACAATCCCATGGCCTGCTTGTAAGCTTGCAACGAAAA
>JABAKD010000025.1:26717503-27145940 GCA_012845835.1 Undaria pinnatifida
GGGACGGGCGACCGCAATGGAGGCGGTTCCGCCGTTACGCCCACCCAGTCGCTTGTCTGTAAACCTGCGATATCTGTTCAGCAAACGTCACCGTTCTTTTTTTATCTGGTATTGATAGTTGTTTTAGTTGTTTGGTGTTTGTGTCTATCGTTGTTTTGTTTCATTGTAACCTCTGAACCCGAGGAACACCAGACGAATATCGGGGCTAATTAGCCCCCCCCCCCCCCCCCCCCCCCCCTGCCGCGCATGCACGTTACGAACCAATTTTACCCCCCCCCCCCCCCCCCCCCCCCCCCCGGTGCGCGCGCGTGCACATTAAACTATCCAATATTATCTGCTGCTGGAAAAAAGGTTGCACTGGACGGAAATAACTTCGTGCTTTACCACCGGGAAAGCGGCGAGGGTCTCCGAATATCGCAGGCATTTTCGGAAGAGGGGGGACCAGGGGTGCCAGGGGCGGAGGATGCGGGCCCGATGCACATCGTCAGCTTTGGCCGACAATACGGCGTCAGCGGGCAAGAGGACGAACGAGAGAGACAAGAAAAAACAGAAAATGTAGAAGAAGACGGAGCACGGCATAGGCAACGGGAAAGGCGAAACGTCAAGATGCGAAACGCCGAAAAGAAGAATATCGAGCGTGGAAGGCCGACAAGGCGAGGAGCTGTGGGAGTTCCTCAAGAGCGGGACACAGAGGGGGGTCCCGATTCAGGACTAGGTGTCGAAGTTCCTCAGGAGAGGGACACGGAGGAGGGGTCTGATCCGTTGTTATCGTCGGAGTCGGAGTCGGAGTCGGAGTCGTCGGCGTCTTCCACGAGCCGGCGGAGGGATAGCGGGAAGTGGCAGCCAAGTTCCGCTCGCCGACGGACCCCCTCCGGCGGTGTGGAAAACAAAGATGTTTCTGCGCTCGCGGTATCGTACATGCGGACGGTGCTCGTCACTAAAGAGGTGAGCTGGCGTGTTTGCGTTGTTTGACCTCGTGAGTAACAACGGGGCGTGGGGGGGTGAAGTCAAGCCACCGTATTTTCTTTGCTTCTGTTCGTGATGCCGCAAGAGGTGTACTAGGGCGGTAGTTTGTTGTTTGAGCTCTTCTGGGTGGCAGTGGGGTGGGGGAGGGTTACGTTAAGCCGTCGAATTTCGCGTTGTTGGTGTCGTTCGTGATGGGTGTTCGTGTTTTATCGTTTTTAAAGTGCAAGCACTTGTGTCCACCGTACTCCGACGCCGTCCCGCCCGCTCTCGCCGTGCATGGTGGTCTCGACTGGCGATTTGAATCGGTCAGCGCCCTTAGCACGTGAGATCTGCGCGTTGTCGGGAGGCAGTACGACCTATCACTAATCTTCCGCCAAACAGTTGAGTGTGCATGTGCTATTTCGTTTTCTCCGCCTTCCGCGCGTTTAGGGGAATTCACGAGTAGGTTTCGTTTTTTTATCGCGCGCGTGCCTTTGTGTGTTTTATGCGTTTGCTCGTTTGTGCGTACGTGCGTGCGTGCGTGCGTGCGTGTATACTTGGGGTGAGGGCAGCGTGCGGTTGCGAGATGCCACTGTATACGTATACTGCTGCGAGAAGCGAATGTGACACACGCCCGATTGGTTTTGACGACGGCGCGCGCACGGCAGGGCCTGACGGTGTACTGCACGCTCTATCTGGCGGAAAAGGGGTACCCGTGCTCGGTCGCCACCTTCAGCCCTCAGGGAGAAGGCACAGCCATCATCCCCCCACTGCTTGCCCCCGTCCAACTCTTGGAAACCCTGGGATCACCGCCCGGCGAGAACCGCTTCGGGTGCCAGCCTCCGGCGACGGAGGACATGGCCATTCCGCACGGTGCCGCCAATGACGCGCCCCAGGATTGGTTAGTAGAGGCGACAGTGGCTGGAGCCGACGAGGCGCAAGGAAGCTCGCGCTCCAAGAGCGAAAGCGGGGGTAACATCGAGAGTGGAAAAATGAGCGAAGCTGGGGCCGATGACGGTAGTGACGCCGCTGTTGTCTTGGGAGTTGACGGTGAATCGGTGAGGAGGGGTGAGGCGGGGGGGGAGGAAGAAGATGATGATGACATTTTTGCCGCGTTGGCTCACGTTTCCGTGACGCGAGGCTCGCCGGTCGAGGACGGAAAGCGGACGGGCGGCGACTCAGATGGGGTTTCACGCTGGGCAGCAGAGGGGACCGACTACTTTTTGCGAGGAGGAAAGGTTGGAAATGGCGAGGGCGGGCAGGACCGTAGTGAGATGATCTTGGGTGCGATTGCTGTGGTGGATCGAGGGGAGTGCACGTTTGAACAGAAGGTGAGAGGTGCCGCTCGCTGGTATTTTTTGTTTGCGCTGGCACTGGCGGCAACCGGTGTTCTTTTGTTTTGTTTCTGTGCTCGCGGCGACGTCCAATGCACTGCTTCTCCCGCTGCTATTGGTGGTGGCGGTGGTAGCGGTGGTGGCGATGGTGGTGGCGGTGGTGGTAGTGGTGGTAGTGGTGGTGGTGGTGGTGGTCATGGCACACAGACTCTGCCCTACTTCCGCGACGAGCCCGACTGCGCCGTGTACGCTTTCTGTCGTCGCCTGTTTTTGGTGTAGTCGCCCCATCCGCGCCCATTCATCTTCCATTTTTTACAGATTCACGCAGGAAAACAGACGCTCTGGGTTGCTCAGTTTCGCGAGGAACGCGGCCCTTTTTTCGCTTTCCTTCCGATAGTGATATGGTACAGCTGTCGCGAGGAACACGCGCAGCAGGATATATATATATAACTCTGGCAATTTTGTTCGTTTTGGTTGACTTGGGATCATTTGGATATCCCTTTTTTTGAAAAAATCTCGGCGGCCGGGCGTACAACCTCGGTCGTAAAACTGGGCATACGTGATTCTCGGTCGGCCGTCGTAGAGCCTTGGTCGTCGAATCAGGCTTCAACCAGTTAGAAACGGGTCGATACGCGTTCTGCAATGGAGGTAGCACGTTTTCGTCTTTTGTTTTTGTCTGAATGACTTGATCCTTAACCGAAACGCGTTGGGATGCCAATTTTTGTTTCGCAAAAATGATTCGTTTGGTATACCCTAGGCCATGGAGCTTATCGGGGTGCACCTTCAGTCGAGTCAAAACACGCTTTTGTCCCAGAAGGCGTGGGGTTCGCCGAGGGAGGGGGTTCAGAAAATAATCGTGCGTCCCTTTCGTGGCTCGCGTAGCGGCATTTGTTTTGCGAGGTGGAGTGAGCAGGGCTGTTCGGGTCGTGGTCCGGCCCACGGGTCAGACAAGCCGGTATTAAAAAAAGTCGCGGGTCGAGTCGGCCCGGATCCGGAGATGTTCGAAATCTCACCTGTCGGTCTCACCGGGTCGGGTCGGGTCGGGTCGGGTCGGGTCGGGTCGGGTCGGGTTAGGAGGTTTCAAGTATCACGGGTTGAGCCGGGTCATCCTGACACCATCCGACCCCCGAGAAGTAATCAGACCCGTGAAAAGCCACGAAAATGAGAACCTCGCTATTTTTTCTCGCAATAAAAGCGAGAAGGAGTTTGCTCAATTTCGTCGGGATTTATGTTTCAGCCTGTCCATTAGCGTACACCTTCTCCCCACTCCATCCTTCGGCATTCACTAGGGTTGTGAGCTTGTTGGCCACACTACTATTGATAGTACGCCGTCGACTAGTTGTCCGTTGGCTAAGTGCTACAGAGGTCCCCCTATGCTGCTGGTTGAGTCGTGCCGGTTGCCGCTGTAGCACCGGTTAGTCTGGTACTGTTACTAGTATGGTATATTAATAAGGACTAGCGCATAGCAGTATTGGTCGGATTGCGCGGGCAAATGCATTCCATGTCGAGTTTCGGGTGACGTATTGAGCTAGCCCCTCATGTTAGGACCTTAGAAAATTCTTGGAATCTGCTGCACCACTAACCGTGGGATGGCTCTAAACTGATGATAAATCGTCGACTATAGTTACTAGTTGGCTATATATACTCGTGGGTGTTGCAGTTACCCTTTTTTGTTGCGTACGGAGTTGTGTGTGTTTTCATAAGATGGGCGTGTCTGTGGCTTGACGTGTGGTGTTTCTTGTTAAATATGAAATCAGTTGGCTAGTTGGCTTATACCCCGCTGCCCTCATGTGCTGTTTATTAAAACTCTTGTCAGTTTCGTTTGGCATTTACTGCTCCATCCAACTGACACGTAGCCCTCAAATACGGCCGGCACACAACCCTACCACCCGCGCTCTGTATACTGCATACCCGTACGTAATATCCGCCCGCTCCATGAGGTGGATCATCCCAAACCCAAGACCGTCATTGCTCTGGTGGAGGGGGCGTTATCATGTTTATTTCTGTCCGTTCCTCCCAGTTTTACCCCCCCCCCCCCCCCCCCCCCTCGTACGTTCTCCATCCATCCCCTGCATATACACCCGTAATGTCCGCTCGTTCCCTCGCTGAACCAACCCAAGGCCATCATTGCTCAGGCGGAGGGGGCGGTTGCTCTAGTGGTGGTCAACAACGAGCCCGGCGGGCAAACATTCGCCATGCCTGGCGGCGGCAGCGACCTGGAGGATGGCATTCTCGGTGGCGTGGACATTCCTGTGATCATGGTGAGGGCACTATCGAGGTCCGCGGACGCGTGCTGCGACGACGATACTGGGCACATGCCACCGCAGAGGTGCACGTTTTTTTTCTTTTTTCTCCCGAATCTCCTAACCTATCGAGGAGCTGGCTCTATCTATTTGCCTTCTAAGGCCAACACTAATTTTGAGTAAACCAACGAAAGCGCAACCCGATGACCGAGCAGACTCATGGGCAGAAACAAGGAACAACCGCGAACCAACGAGGGTGAACCCTCAAGTCATGACCTACTCCTGTGTCGTCACCTAGGCCGTGGGACTAGTGTTGATCGGGACCAATGGTCGGGACTAACGTTGATCGGGACTATTGTTGACCGAGTTGCACTTTTCTTCCCTCGTAAGTGTTTCTGTAATTCGATGCGAGTCGACGAGGGAAGAAAAGGGCTGCAGTCTTCTCGAGATAAAAGCGAAGGCACGTACCCGTATGTACCGGGGAGGGGGAGAGAAAGAACCTTCTTAGTGGCCCTGGATACGAGTTTACGTTTAGGTAGGGAGAAAAATAAAGAAAAAAAGCGTCAAGACCGTAGATGGGATGAGCAAAAGAGGTACAGATGAGCAAAAAAAGATACAGGTGACCAAAAAAAGGTACATAACTCCTCAAGTGACGCTCTCTCTGAGAAAAAAATAAAGCACCTCTGCCGTAGGAAGTGCCGTTATTGAAATTGAAACACTTCAGACGAGTAGAAAAACGGTTTTAGACGGCCTTTGGAGTCAATTTATTTCTGGCGAACGGGGACTCCTTAAAACTCGGGAGCTGTACCGCATATCGTCACCTAGGCCATTGGACTGTTGTTGATCGGGTCGCAACTTCATTTTCATCTAATACACGGAGTTTCGGCGAGGTGCTGTTGTGGACAGCCCCGTCAGTGTAGAAATCTAAGGGTATTTTGGCGCTGTCTTCTTTTGGTACCCTTAATCTTAACGTTCTTCCTCTTGTTTTGAAATTGGAACGTTTTGGGATGAGTTGGAAGAAGGGTTTATAGGCGGCCTTTTGGGTCAATAGTGCTTTACCGACGAGGGGCTTTTCAACAGAGGAGCTTTTCAACAGAGGAGCTTTTCAACAGAGGAGCTTTACCCCGTACCGCCATTGCGGGGGGTCGTTTTTGGCTTCCCTTAGTCATTTGACCATTGACCACGAATCCCGATCGGGCTGGAGCACCGTACCGTTCCTACTTCTAATAGAGACACCTCCAACATTTGGACGGTGGGGAGGGTGAAGTCATACTATGCATGGGGGGGGGTACTCATTTGTTGGTTGGCTTAAGTAATTTACCATTGAGTGCGCATCCCTATCGAGATGGAACCGTTGGCCGTGACGGGACTTATGTTGATCGGGATCGGGATTGGGCTGCGCTTTCATTTTAGTCAAAGTCAGTGTTTGCGGTAAGGTAGACAGCTCTTTAAGAGAAGAGCCCCAGAAAAACAACCGCGCTACCCTTAGCGGAGAACGCGTCTCCGCGGCGTTGCTTTAGTTGTTGCGGCGATCGGTGCGGATGGATGCCAGAGCACCCGTCGTTGCTGTACGCGCGTAATATCTATGGCAGCCGTATACCCCGGTTGGTGCATGAGAATATGGGTACTATGGGCGGGGAGGGGAGCTGAAATCGGGTTGCATAGGAGAAGAGCACCTATCCATACCGCTGTGGTTATCCTTTTTCAACGAGAAATGTTGTTAGGAATCGGGAACCAATAAGAATAATATGTTGTTTGTTGTTCATAGAGAGAACTCGGCGTTATGGTTCATAGTTTTTGTGGCGGAGTACGTACGTAGCTCACTTTGACAGCAGCAGCTGGCATTGTTTGGTTGATCGCGCTTGTGGAGATACCAAGTGGATACCGCACGGGACGGTGCTGGCAGACTGCTGGTAGAACACGCGAACAGACAGAGCTGTTGTGTAAAACTGGACAGCGGTCGCTCACTGGACCAGATAATTCGTGCTTTCGTGATTTTCGAGTTCACCTCTAGACGGCGAATCGGGGAATTCGCGAGAGCAAGAAGCAACATCGAAGGCGAAGCGCTTCATACGAGGCACAGGAAGCGAGCGCAGAATCGTCGATAACGGGCCTCGCCTTGACCGGTATGATACTGCGTGCAGATATTGGTTTTTATTTTTCTCCTCAATCCCCGATACTGGTGGGCCGAGAGCGTGTGTGTGCGTTTGGAAACGGTTCGAGCGAGTTGTGTTGCTTGTGCAAAAACAAACAGAAACAACAGCGGGGAAATAGCAACAAATTCAGCATACTGATCAAGCACATGCGTATCACAGATCGTGGCAACGAGGTATCATTGGACTCTTCCCCCGATGGAGGCAGAGGTACGATGATGCTCGTAACTGGTGGGCCGAGAGCGTGTGTGTGCGTTTGGAAACGGTTCGAGCTATTTGTGTTGCTTGTGCAAGATAAAACAAGAACAAAAGCGGGGAAATAGCAACAAATTCAACATAATTGTCAAGGACACGCGCTCACAGGTCGCGGCAACGAGATATCAGCGGACTCTCCTCCCGATCGAGGCAGAGATACGATGATGCTCGTAATCGCGAAAGGGATCGTGTCTGGTGGTACTCTCGGCGGTTTCGGCGTGAGTACACAACGATATTTCGAGTACACATGGCATATCGTATCACGTTGTCGCAGTTCATCAGGTGAACAACGAAAAATCTTTGGTGCCAAAAAATTACTTGTTTATATCGTACATAGTGCGTTTGACCACAAGGACCCACAGAAAAGTGCGTTGGATTGCTGTTGATTAAAACGTACATGGTGTGTTTGAACACAAGGACCCGCAGACAAACGCGTTAGATTACTGTTGTTGGTCGAAATGTCCGCGATATTATCGCAATTCGATCGCATGTATGTAGCAGTAAGGGAAAAAAAACTACCGCACCAGGCGGTTGGTGTGTCTACTGAATGTGGCTTCAATTCGCGTTGGGCGTTGACTAATTCTTATATTCTGTAAGTTGACCATTACAATCCGCTCCACATTACTGCTGTTGGGTGAGTCGTGGTATCATACTGCTGTTGGTTGAGTCGTGATGTCATACTGCTGTTGGGTGAGTCGTGATGTCATACTATACCTATTATTGCAATCGGGTTCATACGTTGCGGCAAGGCGTCGCAAAAAAAAAACATTGCACGTGTAAGATGTCGCTCATCCCCAGCAACTGAAAAATTCTTGCTGGTACCTATCGCAATTTCGCGGTGGGGTGCAGATTAAAATTTCAGATCGACGTGTACGAGCACGATATATAATAAAAATTAAAATGCACTCCAGCTGTGAGATCGAAGATTTTGTCGAAACTCATCTTTGCAAGCTGTGTGTGATACTCCGATCGCGCGTATTATGGGTTGTGTGTCCTCATTAAGGATATAGGTCGGCGACTCCCCTTGCAACTACAGTGTAGCTATCAGGGTCAACATGGTGACGATATATATAATATGTGGCATATTGAAGGAGTGATTCTCCATGCGGACTGCTGGGTGAGAGATAATCTTCACAGCCAAAACGATCGACTCGAGGGGTCTTGCGCGCGAACTCAAGTATATAATATGGCAATATGAATGAGTGACTTCCCACCTGCATGGTTGGGTGAGAGACACCTTCATATCCAAAACGCTCGTGAGGTCTTGAGCGTGGATACTTGTAGATAGTCAACCGCAAGGGCAGAAATCGCGTCTTGTTGGGGAAAAGAAAGTGAGTGGCATAATTCACAGGACGGGCAATGCGACAAAAAACTTACAGCGCTAAAATGCGGCTGGGTATAGTGAAACTGTATATCTGGCTGGTCACCTCTCGTGCAGTCGCGATGGGGCGCAGAATGTTTCAGAATGATAACATTTTATAAAAATGTTTTAAGGACGTCAGCCGTGAGTTCGACGAATTTCGGGTCAATACTCATCTTTGTAAGCTGCGTTGTTGGTACTTGTAATATAATATGTGGGTGAGTTTTTTCTGTTAAAAAAACAAACACATATATATACAAGTATATACATATTTTATATAAAACATTTCAAGGACGTCAGCCGTGAGTTCGACGAATTTCATTATTTGTCTGTCTGCTGAATGGCAGGACGTATATGCTCGATTTAAATACCTGTGCCGTTTCACTGGATCATCTTGCTGGTACCTCTCACGCGGTTGCGATGGGGCGCAGATTAATTTTGTTCACATTGTTTCCTAACTGAACAGCATTATAAAACAAAAAAATGCATACGAAAAAAGAAATGTGATAACTTAATCTCGGCCCGTATAGCAGCGGAGCGGGTACATGCGTACATTTGATGTCGACGTCGTGGCAAGACGACGATGGAATTGCAGTACAAATGCATTTCTCGATATGGTTTACCTTGTATTGGTGTGGTGATGGTTGTCAGACAGGAAGTGTAAGTATTATTGCGGATACCCCTTGCGCGGGGCGCAAAAATATTTTATACTCTAAATCGAGTTGACTGACTTCCTCGCTGAAACACCAGTTCGCAAACAAGGCAGTTGTAACGATCGAGCAATTCGCCTGATAAGCAAAGGAGTACATACATAAATATGGTATGCGTGTGTGCCCATGCTGGCTGCTCGAGCGCATTCCTCGATATGGTTTACCTTGTGTTGCTGGTAGTGGTTGTTAGACAGGAAACATAAGTATTATTGCGGATAGTTCTTGCGCGGTTGTGATGGGCCCCAAAATATTTGATATTCTAAATCGAAGTGACTGACTTCCACGGTAAAACACCAGTTCGCAAACAAGGCAACGGTAACAATCGAGCATTTCGCCTGATAAACAAAGGAGTACATACACGAAAACAACCAAAAGTGAGTTTATTTTCGCATATACAGTGATGTCGAGCCACCCTGGTTCCACAGGCGAAGTTGTGGATCCCTGCAAAGTTATTGCCGGCCTTTTGCAACGTGCACTCACTATGAATTCTGGCCTTGTATCACGTTCGGGGGTTCATTTATTCTCAAAAAGAGACTTAATTTCGACTTAAGGACACGGTGAGGCCAGAGACGACCACGATGAGCGGCAAGTCGAGTGGTGCGAGCAGCCGGTCGGGTGGTGCTAGCAGCAACGCGGGCGAACATTCAGTCCGTCAAGCTGAATACGCTGCGCACCGCGAGGCGGTCAACGTTCGGCTTGGCGCGATCGAGGCCGGTGCGGCCGGGAACGATGGGCGGCTCAAAAAGAGTGAGAACAGCACCGCCGAGAACGGGGGTGCGGCTCGAAAAGATTGAGGACATGCTCGGGCACCTCCAGAACGTGCTGGATGACATCCAAGCCAACCAAGACGCTCGCTAGCCGAACAGTGACCAGGGGCAGCAGAACGGTGCGGCTTCCGCTGGCGGTAGCATGTTAGATAAGTTATGGCTGAAGGAGAGGATCACGGCTTGGAAGAACCCCAACCTTCGAGCGTTTTGGATACTTTGTGGTGAGAAGCCAAAGAGGTGTGAATTGTCGAGGGTCCAGCTGCAAGGGGGATTCAAGAATACCGCCCTGGCGTCTTCTGCGGGAGTGGAACAGGTCAACGCTTTAGCGGGGCTTGATATCACCGCGTTTATTCCGCGTGGGGCGGAATCGGGAACTGCTGGCACCATCGACACCGAAAAGCAGTTCGCCATTCTAGCGAAGGTTATGCTTCTCGTCATCGGGAGGGACATTAATTTGGTGGGGGGAAAGGCGCGGGTGGAGAAGCTACGCGCGGCATTCCAGGACGTTGTCGACATGGTGACATCGCACGGCGAAGCTAACCACCAAGCGATTAAAATTCCGGTTCACAAGGTGAGGATAGCCCGCTTCATCTACAAAGATCTCGAACATTGGTTGACCGCGGTTCACGACGCAGCTCTCTCCGCTAAGTCTAACTGGCACGAGCCGCCGGGGATCGACCAATTGCCAGGAGCGGGGGTTCCCACCTGGGGAAAGATTGGCGCCTATGTTGACGCTGGTGGGCTGAGCACGTCAACATTTACAACGAACCGGTTGCACCTCGTAAAAAAGGAGGGCGTGCGGTCAAACGTGCGCGCATGAATGAAGACTCCGCTCAGCTTCCGTGCTTCGGTTGGGCCTTCCGGCGGGGATGCCGGTTCGAGTGAAAGGGAGATCCGTGCAATCACCGCCACGGTCCGGCCGACGAATCCCGAGAACGGAAGGGAAGCGGAGGAGGCGCCAGTGGGGCCGCACACAAGAAACCCAAGGCTGGTGTTTGCACGGTACCGAGCGCTTCCGCGTCGGGAGACGAAGACGGGAGCGGGAAAAGGTGGAAGCTCTGCTAAATCGTCCAAGGGTGACGACGAATAGGGGTGCGGGATCCGATAGTTGGCGCCTCCAACTTTGGCGCACGAACAAGCTCGGGTTTCAGCGGATGACGCGCAGCTTGTACGGCCGAGGTTGGCGTCGTTTTTTCAACCAGGAGTTTTGGGCACTAGTACCTCCGTCGATCAGTTGCGAGATTGTCTGAAAAACTTACGTGTCGGGTTTCCGGTCTTGGTGCACTTTTCGTGGGTTAACCGCATAGGACCGGTATCTTCGACCATGTGAGTTGGAGGAGGCCAAAGTGTGGGCTTTGATTGATTTCGCTGCTTGGTGTTGTGCGTCACAGGACAATGAAGCCGGATCTATTTCGAGTAAGCTAGCTGCGATCCAATATTTCCATCGGGTTGATGTTGGCATCGAGCTGTCGGTCGGGTCGCCGTTGATCAAGAGTGTATTGCAAGGTATCTTACGATCGCATACATTGGTGAGAACACGGCCACGGGTTCGGCTCCCCATATTTTGACCGGTCGCCCCGGTGGCGTATCAGGTTATCCTCGAGCCTGGTATAGGTCAGTTTTGTGAGTTCGAGCTCCGCCGAGTGCATACTCGTATAAATTTGTTGGGACTTTTTCTTGTGCACAAATTGACTTGCGGAATGCGCGAGAGCATGAGTGAGCCCCACCCGATGGAAAATCGACAATCAGTGGGATTGCTGAACCGTATGCGCGATAGAAATTGAAGGCAAGAACCGGGCGGGCGAAGGGACGACACCTGTGACCACGGCTTGTCCAGAAGCTGGAAGGTACAAGTGTGAGAAAAAAAAAAGTCGTGGGATGTTGATCAAGGGGCAGGAACTGATGTCTTCCTGGGGTTCTGGGGGTAAAGTGTTTTGGCTCTGTCTGGGCATGAGCTTTTTTTTTTCTTAGCCAAGTCCGACGAGGTATTTGGCAATGGCTCAGGTGTGGTGAACCCGGCGCATTGTCTCACGCGAAGTGACGTTGCGCTTTTTTTTTTTTTTTTTTTTTTTCCTGGCGACAGACAGTTGAGGCGTCTTCAATGGAGTGATGCCGATTGGGTTGAGGTGCGATTCCGCGGCCATAAAGGCGACCAGGCTCAAGTTGGAAGCGTCATTGCACGTACCCGGAGCGAGGTTCGGGGCCCGTGTTCTGAGATGGGTGAAGGTGGCGTTCTTATGGTAGCACTACTGTAATATTTTTCGGCTCTACCTGAACACGCGCCACTCTCCTCGTACCGTTCAGGGAGGCAAGTAGGAGTGTGGGGATATGGTCAGGCGTTATGAGCGTTGAGAGAGATAGTTGAAAAGTCGGGGCGTAAACCCGAAGAGTATGCTCTGCACTCGCTGAGGATAGGAAGTGCCTCGATGCTTGCAGCTCGAGGTGACGTGTCGGAACGAGCCGTACAGCGAGAAGAGAGGTGGAAGTCTGATGCATATAAGGTGTACCTCTGGAATAATGCGGACGATGCACGACAGGTGTCTCGTGAACTAGCAGCTGGCAAAGGTTTGCAAAGACAGCCAGGTCAAGGTGCTGTATGGGGTAAACTGTAGAAGTCTCGGAGTAACCTCGGTTGTGGAGGAGTCAATGGTGTTGGACCACTCGGTGTCTCAGTCGTCCGAGAATTCGCACAGTAGAACCCAGACAGTGGAGGGGGGGGGATGTGTTCATGAGCAAAGACATGTGGGTATGAGGCAGAGTTGGATACTACGGTAGACATGTCAGCCAGCTGCTCTCTCTCCCAAGCCACAGAAAATGATAATATACAACGCAATCGAAAGATATATACAACAAAGATAAATATGATTAGGAATCGGGAACCGATAAGAATAATATGTTGTTTGTTGTTCATAAAGAGAATTCGGCGTTATGGCTCATAGTTTTTGTGGCGGAGTATGTACGTAGCTTACTTAGACAGCAGCAGCTGGCATTGTTTGGTTGATCGCGCTTGTGGAGATACCAAGTGGATACCGCATGGGACGGTGCTGGCAGACTGGTAGAACACGCGAACAGACAGCTGTTGTATACAACTGGACAGCGGTCGCTCACTGGACCAGATAGTCCGTGATTTCTCCCGCCCACCCACCCTTTTCTTTCGATGGCGAGGGGACGGAGATATTACGAGGATGTAGGTACTATTCTCGTATATCTGAGGGTATATGTACTTACTTCCTTTTATTTTTCAGTGGCATGCGAGGGTTTATATCACGGTATATGTTTTCTCGGAGGAGTTTTGTGGAAGAGTCAATGGTGTTGGACCATTCGATGTCTCAGTCGTCCGAGAATTCGCACAATAGAACCCAGACAGTGGAGGGAGGGAGATGTGTTTATGAGCAAAGACATGTGGGTATGAGGCAGAGTTGGATACTACGGTAGACATGTCAGCCAGCTGCTCTCCCTCCCAAGCCACAGAAAATGATAATATACAACGCAATTCGAAAGATATATACAACAAATGGTGACTTTTTTTATGGCACAGAGTATCTTATAGAGAAATAACGTGCCTTGCTGGTCCCCTGGTCATTTCGATTTTTCTTTTTTTGCTTGCTGGTTTGGTTGCTCCAGAGGTTTCACGGGGCGGAAGGCAACAACGTGTCCTCGCGCCCCCCCTCGCTCACCTTTTGGCGTGATGGTCGCCTTCCCTACGCCCGATGATCGCGAAACAAATGCCGATGCTCACAAAACCAAAATCCACTTGCTCACAAAAACTAATGCCAACGCAACCCCCCCCCCCCCAAATGTTGATGCTCATGCAAGAAATGTCGATGCTCGCAAACAAATTTCGCTACTCTTAAAACCATTACCGATGCCCACAAAACAAATGCCGCGGAATAAAAATGGCAGGTTGGAATGGAACACGGGGCGGAAATACGTGAGGCTCTCATCGACGCGGAGGCCGTCGGAGGTCTTCCTCAAACGGTGGGTGTTCCGCACTGGGAAACTATTTCAACTGCGAATGGAGATGCTTTGCGACTACGATGCTTCTACCCGCCCGCCTTCCTTTAGTATTTGGTACAGGCACTTTGCAAATACGATGAATCTACCCTCCCCTTCCCCTCTTGCTCAGTATGCGGTACAGATAAATTGCAACTACGATGCTTCTACCCCTCTCTCTCCCCTCTTTCACTATGCGGACGCTGCTACCCCCCGCTTTCCCTCATCTGAGGCTGTCTTCCGGCGTACAAGAAAGTCCGCACAAGGTGCCGAACTCCGCCTGACAAGCGGTTCTCAGTAGGATGCAGCTCACCCTTCGTGCGACTCACCGAACACCTCACGGTGCTTCACGCTTGGTGGACGCGATGTCTGCCTCGTCTAGGGTCTATATCCTATGGTCATACGACTACGGCCATGCGTGAAATGAGTACGCCCGCCCTTTTTCCCCTAGATGAGCATATGGTGCCGAGAACTTGCGACTACGATGCGTCTGACCTCCCCCGCTTTACTTGGCGTTCAGTGTGCCGGACGTGTTATGTGCCCTGGCTGTCTTGAAATGTCCGGGGTTTCTCGGGTGTTGTGGCTCACGGCAGCCGGTGTCTTTAACCATGTTGTTGAAAACAATGTCCTGCACACTTATCGAGTATTCATGGTGTGTTGTTGGTTACTATGCTAGAAAAAAGACTTTACACCCATTTTCCGACTCCTAAAAGTATCCTAGTCTAATTCCAAGTGTTTGGTTCCCACATAGGGAGTGCGGTGCTAAAACGGGTAATGTTTTTTATTTTTCCTAGTATAGTCCGTGGCAATAAAAGGGCCCCGGAGATCACTGATAAGAGGTCGGCGAGATCGGATGAGCTCGAAAGTATTATTTTGTTGGTTGTTGGTTTTATAGTACTATGCACTACGTAGACTACTTAGATACCACTCAATATCATGTGATGTGACCCTGAGTGGTCTAGCGGATAGAGCTATATACCCAGCATTTGTCCTCAACAACGCGCATCGAGTTCTAATAGGGCTAAGGTGGCTTTTTATTTATTTTTATCCCCCTGCGGACAAGGGAGACTCAAACCTTGAGCTCGCCACGTCGTGTGTGGTTTTGAACTCAACTGCACTCGCAATCCAGCGCCAGCTGGCGTATTCTTCGGTTCCCGTGGCAATGCCAGCGCGACTGGTAGCGTTCGCCAGCTTGGACGATTGTTGAACAACGCGTAAAGCATTGGTAGTTGGACCAGAGGTCGGGCTGACGCTGCCTCAACAAAATCGGCATCAGCGGTTCGCACGCAAGCAATATTGTTTTCTTGTGGAACGCGCTTTTCCCCTAGGACATCTTATTGTTCTCCAGCAGAAAACAACTCCTCCCGTAAGCCCCCCCCCCCCCCGGGTGAACGCGTAGCACTCTCGGGAGTGGCCTTGCCGTCGTATACAGAAGCGTGCAGAGGCATATGCTGCGGTAGCGGTTTCACCCATTTTCGGTTAGAGGGTCTTGCCAGGAGGCTCTCTTTGCGTGGCCTAAAACCTGACTTGGAGAAAAATGAAAGTGCGGCCCGATGAACAATGCCAACGAATAGCATTGGAACACCCAGACGTTTCCTCAGCGATGTTGGGTAGTAGGTACAGTGCCTCAGTCAAGAAACCTTGTTCAGGTAGGAGTGCCAGGTGTATACTGTATGATTTTGTGCAAAAAAAGTGCTGCTCCCGTCGTAGCAGCTAGTAGCGCGCGTGCGCGATCTGGGTGACCCTTCACCCCTCTCCTCTCGTCGCCGCTCGGTCTCTCTTTCGCGTCCGGCGTGTAGGGAGTCCTGGACATTAGGACGCTCCACCCGAGCTTGTTCTCCAAGTTGGCAGGAGAGCTGCGGAGTGGAAAGCGGGACAGTTGGGGGCTGTTGATCACGGAAGAAGACGGCGCGGGCGCTGCTGCTGCCACTGCGTCTATCGGCGGCGGCAACACCGCTGGCTCGAGCAGAGCTCACGTGGAAGACTCCGCGGTCGGCGTTGGTCGGTCGTCGTCTCCGGCTGCTTCGGCAGTCGAGGGTGAGTGCGAGACTGGCACCATATCTCGGCGATGACGAATAACGCTGCGGTAGGGGTATCACTTGGCTTTTTTCTGAGGTTGGTGATTTGAGGAGCTTCCTATGATACCTCACCCAACAAAATTGCTACATAAAAAGACTAAAGTACAACCTGACGAACAATCCGTTGGTCCAGGTTGTACCTGGTAGAAGTGATAGTAATGATTATGCTACTGGAAACCCCAATGGTATTTTTCAACGATACATGGGTGTAGTGGGTAGTTGCTTGGGTGTGGAGCCCCGTCAGGGAGTGTTGTTGGCGTGGCCGAAAAGTGATAAAATACCCTGTCGTATCTCGTGTCTGACCTTGATGTCGCAAGTTTTGTGCAGATTTCTTTTACATCGAGGAGCTCTACGCTGCCACCCAACCACCGACTTTTTCCAAACTTGTTTCACGTACGTCAGCTGTGAGTTCGAACGTTTGAGTGGTCGGATACCTAGCTCTTCAAGCTGCGTCGGTATGTTGGCCGCGCGCGTTTTTCATAACTCATATCAACAACCGACCTTCAACAACGTGTGTGTTATAGCCTGTACACGGATAGTCCCACGGGCTAGCTATCGCAACAAGACGTATCGTAAATGTACATTGGATCCCGAGGTGTTCGGCAGCTCGTTAGTAATAGCCGTGCTACCTATGTTTCCCCTAGGAGGTAGCATTTATCCGCGGTTGTAGCGTCGCCGCCGCCGATGCTGATTGAGATGACGATGACCTTGACGATGCCGAGAACGATGGCGTTCATGATGACAACAACGACAATGGCGTTGACCGGCGCCGCTACTGCTGCCCGCCTTATGGACGTGCTAAACTGCCTTTTGCCTCCGATGGAATTGCGATTTACCAGGAGACAGTGCCAACAGTTGTGACGTGGCCGCCGATAATTTTGGCGATGAATATGAAGATAACGGTGACGATGTCGATGACGAAGTCGGTGACGACGATGGCGGTGACGGTAACCACGATGACGATGACGGCAATGCCGACGGCGGCTGTTATGAAGGTGATAGGGAGAGCATCTGTGGAAATAGCGGCGTGGAAAACGGCGAGGACGCGGCATGGGCAGGTGCAGGCGTCGAGGGTGAAGACGAACCCTCCCGGACGTTTGAGTACGACGAGTCTACCATGGGGGGCATGCGACCTCCCCCTTTCTCGCTTCCTAGGGTGATCGTGGACAACGATCGCGTCCAGGTGAGGACACGTGCTGTGATGGCGTAGCGTTAACACTTTTGCCGTTTTTTTCCTGAAACTGTGGGGGCTGTTCGACTATGAAACTACCCGATGTCAATACGGGTGGTGCATGGTGGATACTGGTAAGCACGGTGGCATTGAAGCTTCTACTGGATGCGTGCGACGTTTTGGTGGCCGTAGGAGTACAGCAGGGGTCCCCCAATAAGTCGGTGTGAGTAAGGCGTCATTCCAATAATTGGGGGTCGAAATCTTTTGCCGTGACTGGGGAATTGCACCCATAACCTGGGATGAATAAACGCGGCTTCTCCCAATAAGTCGGTCATGGTCATGTTGCTATGGCACACTACCGCCTTGCTGGAAGACCGCTTTGATAGCACACGTTGGCGTTTTATTTCTGACAGCGTCGGGGCTTTTCAATTGGAGGAATTAGCTAATATCGTTCGAATGTCGTTACTCCATTGTTTTTAAATAGTAGTCGTTGTATGCCTAGACTTATGATGGGATTACCCATCGGGTTACGTGTCATTTTTTTTTCTCAAAATAGATATTGGGTTGCGATATGAAACTCCTCTTCTTAGGAACCTGACAAAAATTATGGATGCCGATGGGTGAAAAAAACGTTTTCTGAGAAGAACACCCACACCCTTTACCGTAGCTCGACTCCTTTTGTGTTTGTGGTCGACGTTGCCAGGTGGTGGGCGTCGGCCGTCGGGGCGTCGTCGTGTTGGACCGTGAAGGATCATGGGCTAGGACCCTCGTGGTCGAGCACTGACGGATTTCTGTGTTTCGTGCCCGCGTTGTCGTGGAAAAAAAATGAGGATAAAGTGACCCGTGATATATTATGGTTGAATTTGTTTTGCTTACGACGCTTCTCTTTCTTTTCCCTTGCTGCTGTCAGGTGATGGGCGTCGGGCATTGGGGCGTGGTCGTGTTCGATCATGGAGGGTCATGGGCTATTTCCTTGGTACACAACACATTCAACCCTCCGCGATCGAGACCAAGAGTCGGAAAGGAGGCGGTGGGAGGCTCTTCCCGTTCTCGTGACAGCGACGGTGGTAGCAGAAGAGGTGGAAGTCAAGGCGTTGATATTCATAGTGGTGATAGTGGTGGTCATGTCGACGACGACGATGACGATGATAATGGCGATGATGACGGTTTGTTATAGCCGCAAGCAATGCCGATGGTGTAATTTTAGCGGTAGATGTATGTATCCTCTAGGCGTGTGCTTGGGAGCGATCGCTGGCACCGGTGATAAGAGAGGCTGGAGGTGGCGAAACTAGCTCCGTTGTCGCCCGCATGAGGCAAGTTGAAGGGAGTTTTTAGGGTGGTTGGACCTCCTCCTCGACGACAATCCCACCGGACTTCGCAACCCAGGCATCATTTAGAGGCGACAGGGGTGCTGACAACCTCATCGCTCGTCGTCTCGTCGCAAAACATGGAGCAGAGATAGGCGTTGTCACACCAACCAGCAATGCTTTTTCTAAGACGGTGAATGTTTGGGATGCGATGAGGTTTGCGTCAACGTCAGAAACGTTGCATCATTGCTCTTCGTATTTTCGTGTTATGACAATGATGAGGGCGATGATGACGGTTTGTAGTGGCCGCAAGCAATGCCGATGGTGTAATTTTAGCGGTAGATGTATGTATCCCCTAGGCGTGTGCTTGGGAGCGATCGCTGGCACCGATGATAAGAGAGGCCGGAGGTGGCGAAGCTAGCACCGTTGTCACCCGCATGAGGCGAGTTGAATCGAGTTTTTAGGGTGGTTGGACCTCCTCCCCGGCGACAATCCCATCGGACTTTGCTATCCAGGCATCATTTAGAGGCGACAGGGGTGCTGACAACCTCCTCGCTCGTCGTCTCGTCGCAAAACATGGAGCAGAGATAGGCGTTGTCACACCAACCAGCAATGCTTTTTCTAAGACGGTGAATGTTTGGTATGCGACGAGGTTTGCGTCAACGTCAGAAACGTTGCATCATTGGTCTGCGTATCTTCGTGTTATATACACTTGTTGAATCGATTCATGTACCGTCACGCAACAGCTTCGTGGAGAAACCGGAGAGGACGTGCGCTTCATAGACGGTGGGCAGTTTATTTTGAAGGACGCCCCTTGGCGTGCTATAGCGGTCGGGTATCGCATGGAAAATAACAACTGCACACGCGACCAAACATTGCGACATGTTTCCAATGCGCAAGATAGAAGACCTTAGAAGCGCTAGGAACTAGGTTTTCCCACAAAATTGATGCGATTTCTGCGTCAGGCGGAGGGAGCAGGGGGGGTCGGGCACCATGTAGACATAACAAGGCACGCAGCATCGTTTGCTCCGGTCGTCGCGCGATGCACAAGATTGCTTCACATCGTTCGGGGGTTCAAACTGTTCAACAGCTCTGTCCGGTTTAACAAAAGTCTGCCATGATGCACTTGCCCATGCACCGTTTTTGCGGGCGCTGCCATACCTGGCAGAAGACCGACTCAGGCGGAGATACAGTTCTCTCGTACAACCACCGTGGCTCATTCTTTGCCCTGCCGGCATAAACCGACCTCCACGTGAGCAGCAGGGAACGCCCTTCTTGGAATCTGGCCGGCATCAAACGACTGAGACACCGACGTCGGCAGCCATCGATGGAAGGAGACCCCTTTGCAGGTGTAATGCCCTGCCGCGGCCGGTGTCTTAGGTTGACTCTGGCACTGGCGATGGCACGAAACAGTACTGGTTCGTTTGGTACTGCGGTACAAGGTGGTCGTATTCGGGTTCTTTGCCGCCCCCGATTGAGTTCTTGTGCGTGGGTATGACGAGGTATTACCCGTCGGTAGACATCGGCTGGAAATACACTTAGGCTGGGGCAGAACGTCTGCCGGTTGCAGTAAAATATGTATTCCATGAGGGCATCGCCGTGTATGACAATATACGCTGACTCTGATGGACGGTGTGACGGAAGTAATTTCTCCGAGACGCTCCCGGCGGCCAAGCTGCACTGCAACCTTGAACAACTCAGCAGCAGATAGCTACAGTGTATTTCTTGCGGAAACGGTATGGAGGGTGTGATCAAACCTGGCATTAGCTTGACCAAGGAATGAGCACCACTAGCCCTAACCCTTAACTCGCTTGACTGCGTAGTGGTTCGTTGTGAAGTTTTCTTTGCCGTCGTGAAACTATCGATTGGGTTTAGCGGCCATGGCAGGAGAGCAGCGTCTCTCCATGTTGTTTCCTCTGCCCCGGCGGGGGGCTCAGAAGCAACACTCTCGTCCTGTGAAGGCGTGGCTTAGACCTATACCACCCCTCCTGTTGACACATGTCTCACGTCTTCACCAAACATGGCTCTCAATGACAAACATGGTGACTGCACAAGTCGGCGTGCATTTCAGGCATTCTCCCCAAAGGCGTGGCTCAACTCTTCTAGAGCTGCAAACAAGGTCCCACTCTGATTCCAAGTGACGTCCCCAAGAGCAAGAGTCCGATTCTGAACCAGGTGTCATCGAAGTTGGGTCTGTCTACATCCTCGATGGAGTGCGTCGACTGTCGACTTCGACATGTCCAGAGTTTTTCGCGGTTGGAAGTGATCTGCCAGAAACACGCCCTGTGCTCGGTGGAAGAATTGTGCAGACACATTGTAACGTACATCTCAATCACCAAGAACAAGAGCATATCGTATAGTGTGAACAATGCCAAGGGTACATCAAGGAATCACGCCAGGAACACCGAGGCTACGGCAGGGGGGTCACGTTTGGGGCTATTTTCTGCGGCGGCTCGGGGTCACTCGCGCGGGTGACCCCCCTGTTCGTTTGGGGCGTTAATCTTTCGTTCTCTTTGTAATTTTCCGATTCAAATCCGCAATGGAATGGCAAGCTACACTGCGCCAAAATTAACGCTCAAAGTTTTTTTGGTGGTGAGGTATAGAGTCGCTCGTGCGACTGGCCCAAACCCGGTAGTGAAAAGGGGTACCAGGTATATCATAAGATCATAATAACGTCGTCGTAACATCCCCCCTAGTAGCGTAGCCCTGTGTCAGGACAGCAGACACACCACTCGAGATTCTTCGCTTTTGCCAACAGTTGTACTTTTCTGGTGTTGATATTGACGGGTGCAAATGTTTCGCAGTATCATTCCGTTCTTGATGGGGCTGACTCCATAGGCAATAACACCTTCTTCTACTATTTGCGATGGGTTAAGTTGCACCCGTCGTAACATGAGCTGAGCGCATCGACCGCTCCCCCTGAATATGTTGCATTTCCATTGCCTAATTGATCTCACTCAGGACTACGCGAAAGCACTGAAGCTTGCACGCTCTATTTCCTGTTCTGCAATTGTAACGGCGAGCGCCCAATTGTTTTGTGCTAGGTGTTATGCACTGCCCACTGCGGTGATGCGCCGACGAAGAAAACTATTTCTAACACTCCAATACCGCGTCAAAATAACAAACAGTTATGAACCAACACGCGGGGCTCTACACATCTACTTCGAAGTAGGTCGAGTGGTTGTGTGCGATGCAAGGCACGCCACCCACAACGGATCCCGCCACCGGGGACTTCTGAGACCTGGCATCTAGTAATCCTCCGGTGTGAATCGGTTCAACAACAACCCTCTTATCATATTTCTCAACGACAAGCCATTCTCGTCGTTCGTATAACACCCCTCCACCCCTGAAAAGGCTATGGAAGATCGGCTTAGCGGCCAGGCACTCAATATCGGTACTTCGAACGAGAAACCCGGGTAGAACGTACGCTGAGAGGGACGTTTAAGAGACATTCGTTCGTCGCGGCAAAAAATGGCAATCCCAAAATCCGCCGTTCAGTATTGAACGTGTGGGAAACGCCAAGCCTGGACGCCAAAACCTCCATGCACAAAATCCAGATCGTCCAGTAGTCAACGTGTGGGGAACGCCAAGTCTGGACGTCGAAACCGCCTTGCACGAATACCAGACCGTGACCGCTACAGGAAACATTGAGGAACGTGCTCAACCTCTATCTTTCTAACTACAAAATAAAAACAATAATACTACACATGATGGCAAGTTCTTGTCTGGCAGAGAGCGAAGGGATGGGCCTACCCAACGTAAGGTGCTCTGGGTGAGCCTAGCGCTGCGCGTGACGCTCCTCCTTACTCCTTGATAAGCGGATTCTTGGGATACTCGGGATGGTCGTTGAGCCCCGTCGCTCTCGCAGCCGCATCTCGTCTACCGAGTCCTGATATCATGAGCGAAAATTCATTAGCGAGGGTGCTAATCACGTCTTTACCCCTGCAGAGCAGGTAGTCCACCAAGCGTGATATTCTTGTGTTGGAACCACTGCCTCGCTCGTCGCTCCACATTTCGATGGCGCTGCCGAAGACGTTGGTCTCGGCCCCGTCGTCCGCGATGCTGCGCGCGGCCGAGGCTATCTTGCTGATGGAGCGGGTGATCCTCCGGGAGGTGGTGCACACGACGACGGCGACGGCTATAAGAGTCGCAGCGGCCACTGACACGGTGACAACCCATATATTTTCGGAGCTCTTGTCAATGCTTGTGAACATCCGGTCCGCCTCCGCGAATATCTCCGCGCGAGGGACGGCGCTGATGATGTAGTGGGTGATGACAGCATCACCGGTTTCCGACTTGAAGGCTGGCATCACCGGCGCCGCGATAAGGATAGCTTCAACCTTCTCTCCGTCGTCTGAGAATGAGGTAGACTCGAACGACATTACCTCACCAGATAGCAACTCCTCCCACGCACGGTTGGCGCACATACCGTCCGCTGCCACGCACACCGTCGTTGTATTCTCTTTGGCCTCATTTCGATCCCATACGTTTGTTGGCGCGGATAGGATAACACCATTTGTTGCGGTCGCGAGGATCGAGAACCCACTCTGCAGAAACGTTATTTCCTCCACAAACTCTTGCACCGCCTCGAGCAGCACATCCACCCCAACCACTCCCAAGAGGTGATTAAGCGTGGAGTCTGTGTCGTCATACGTGGCGCGCGCGATGGTCACCAACCAGTTTCCCTCTGACCCGCTAGCGCCGATGTACGGTTCGGTTATAACCACGTCCCCGAGCCCGGTCTCGGCCGAAATATCGGTGGCGTCGCTGACGGCTAGCTCATACCAGCGCCGCTCTTCAGGGTAATAGCATGAGGTGCTGGCGTCGCCGGCCTCACACGCGTAAGCCGTGCCCGACTCCCCGCTCAGATCCCCCCCCGGATAGTATCGAAAGGCCGACCGGATGGACGCCGAAAGCGGGAACCCGACGAATACGGCCTTGGTAGTGTTGGAGTTGGCGTACATGGTCGGCCACAACATATCCAATCGGGCGGTCTGCTCGACCGTGAGCATGTCCTCCGCCGTCAATGTCGCGGTAAAGGACGATTCGTTTGCGTAGTACCTGAGGGTTGGGCAAGGCGGTGGAGAGACGTGCGGAAAAAAACCCTTGAGGCGCCCTAAATTGTGGGGGTCCGGTCATGTAGATATGTCGGAGGTGAAACCCCTGTGGCGTTCACGTTAAGGGTTCCCACGATGGAAACACGACGAATGTGTATGGAATTTGCATATGATATTCCCATGCGAATTGGTGTGTAGTTCAGAAATCCACACATACAGTACGCAAGGCAAGCGACGAACGCTTCTTAAACCATATCTCGACTTCGGAGCTGTGCATAGACGTCAAACGTAGATAACCGACAGCGGCAGATGTTTGACCTCGACGCGAAGAACAAGGAACCGGCTCCCATGGCGTGTCTAATTTATTTACGCCCCTTTTTGTCCTCTATAATAGTAACAGTAGCGATCGTGCCACCAAATCGATGTCCATCTATCGTTTTCGCCAATGAAACGGATACTTCTAAACGGGTCGTGGTTTAAACCAAACAAACCATACTCCCGTCTAACGATGCACCACGTATTAATAGGCGGTTTCCACGTTGCCCTCATCGAGTTGCGGCGCCGAAACTGTCGCATTGCCACCGAACGAGTTCCAGGCAAATACCCTTGCTACGTGCAGATGCACGGAAAACACGGCTATTCACACCCTACTCACACCTTTTTTCGTCGCATCGCCGGTCCGTCATACAACGCGGCTCATTTCGATTAGAGGTGCGTCCAGGGAGAAGCAACTGCGAATTCGACACCTCTCGGAGCACCCGAAACGATCGCGCATCGCACACGCCCACAGTCAGGCCGATTGTGTTTGACGTTGCGGCCAACCAAACCTCGTCCCGACCAACGCTATGCGACAGCCACATGCACCATACGCACACAGTCAGTGCACACAAGTTGACGACAACTACTAACATCCTACTACGCGAGTTCCAAGCGACAGCTTATTATATATTACCATCTTACTTCACTACCGCGTGCCCAACAGAGTCACTTATACATCTAACAGCTTGCTACTACTACTGCATGCAACAGTCTCGCTCACCAAACACTGCGGCTGAGGTCGACCGGAATATTCTGCCGGTGAAAGTTTTCAAGCTCGGCTTCCATGCTGGCCGCGGTTTCGGTATCGCGGAGGTCCGTGTGGGCGGGGCTGAGTGGGTATCCCTCCGATCCCTCGGCGAGGATGAGATCCTTGAAAAAACGGCACAAAAACAAGCAGCCAACGATGAGGGACAGTAAAATAATCGCCAAATACATGGCACTAACTGCGAACTTGTTCCTTTTGGTCCGGTACAAAAGTAATACTCTTTTTCGATGCAAAAGGGTTCTTCGTTAATACGCGCGCTTAGAAACGAAAGAAATATGAACAGTGCAGGTGCTATTATCGTATGATACGTACTGCTGTTCGGGGTTCGGTTTGTATGGCTGACAAGATATGACGTCGTAGTGCGTAATGCACTCTTCGGATACAATCTGAATGGATACAGAGCTCCCCCCAGGTGTTGCAACAAAGGCATACCCGCATCCCGGGTATTGCGCCACAATCTTACAGAGATCACAGAAGTTCCGGGTAAGGGTATGGATATCTTACAGAACTCCCAGAAGTTCCAGGTACGGGTACGGAAGTGGTACAGAACTTCCAGAAGTTCCAGGTAATGTGGCACAGGCGTAAATAACTCACAGAAGTTCCGAGCGGGTACAAAACATGCTGTACCCGTACCCCGGGTATTGTGACACAGGCGTACAGAACATCCAGAAGTTCCGGGTACGGATGTCGTACAGAACGTCCAGAAGTTCCGGGTACGGGTATGAATATCCTACAGAAGTTCTCTGTAGGGTAATACCCGGGGTATTTAATGGTTTGTGCGTACCCTACAGAACACAACCTTGGAAAGTTCGGTAGTGCTAGTGTATGTAGTAGGTACAGTGCAGCCCTGGATGAAAAAAATATGATGTGTACGACACGTGATTAGGTATAGATTTGCACCTTTGAGGCGTACAGCAGGGGTATAATATAAAAATTAAAATACACTCCAGCTGTGAGATCGAAGATTTCGTCGAAACTCATCTTTGCAAGCTGTGTGTGATACTCCGATCGCGCGCATTACGAGTTGTGTGTCCTCTTTAAGGATATAGGTCGGCGACTCCCCTTACAACTACAGTGTAGCTATCAGGGTCAACAGGATGATTTTAGTCAGTCTGTGCGCGGAAACTATAAAACCCGTTTCTGAGGGGGACAAAATCTGACAGCTGTGAAGGGAAAAGGGGCAAAAGGGGGCCTGGTTTTGATCAAAAGCGAGCGGGTTTGGAGGGGGGCGGGGGGGGGGGGGGGGGGGGGGAAAGGGCAATTTGTGCATGTAAGCTATAAATCCTTTCAAGGGGATAAATCTGACGGTTTTGGCCCCAGTATATTATTGGGGGCGGGGGGGGGGGGGGGGGGGGGGGGGTTTGGGGCGGGGGGGCAGCTCAATATGTGCCTGGAAACTATACATTATTTCGAGGGGATAAATGTGACATTTTTGGAAATAATACATCAGTTTATCATGTATATCCTGGGGTAAGTCGTACAATCAGTGAGTAAAGAGAGGGTGGAGTGTTCGAGGGGGTGGGGTTGGGATGGGTTGGGGGGGGAAGGGGTGGGGGGTGGGGGCGGGGGGGGGGCGGGGGGGGGGGGGGGGGGGAGGGCTTTAGGTGAGGGGTATATATAGTGGTTGTACTGTAGTTGTAGTTAAACAATGTACCACCTTCTTCGAGGAACGCCCCAAATTTAATGGATTCATATACCAGGTATACTCGTAGTAATTGAAGGCAAATTATTATTATTATTATTATTATTATTATTATTATTATTATTATTATTATTATTATTATTATTATTATTATTATTATTATTATTATTATTATTATTATTATTATTATTATTATTATTATTATTATTATTATTATTATTATTATTATTATTATTATTATTATTATATTTACTATTATTATTATTATATTTACTATTATTATTATTATTATTATTATTATTATTATTATTATTATTATTATTATTATTATTATTATTATTATTATTATTATTATTATTATTATTATTATTATTATTATTATTATTATATTATTATTATTATTATTATTATTATTATTATTATTATTATTATTATTATTATTATTATTATTATTATTATTATTATTATTATTATTATTATTATTATTATTATTATTATTATTATTATTATTATTATTGTTGTTGTTGTTATTGTTGTTGTTGTTGTTGTGTTAAATTAAAGGTGGGGGACACAGAGTGCCCCCTGCAGGTCTGCCAATTGAGCAGGTCCTCGAAGAGTACTCACTTTCGTTCCTTCGTAGAGATGTAGCTTTATTTATTCGTTTCCACCAGAGCCGGGATAGCATTTTTTTTTCTTTCTTTTTTTATCCTCCGGCGGATGGGGAAAAATAAAGCTTTAGCTCACCACACTTCCGCGTATTTTCATACGCCCGGGATAGCTTCTGAGATCGGAGGCACGTGCCTCCGATCTATTTCCAAACTTTCCCGAATATAAACCGCCAACCTTGTCATACGAAACCCATCCAAATGTTCTCAAATTCGGATATTGCAGGCCTTTCGAGGCCTATCTTAACAGTGGTTTGTTGTTGTTATTATTATAATAATTACTGAAGTATTATTATTTTTTCGCCGTCGGAGCAGACGGTATGACCAGGTTTGCCCCACTGTCCCAGATTCCCTTGATTTTCGCAGAAACATATGTACGCGCTACTACAAAATATAATGTCATCCCCATTTATAGCCTGCTTTTTGACCCTGCGATACCATTAACTCGCTCTGGAAAGCGAAATAAAGAGCATGCGATACCATCAACTCGCTCTGGAAAGCGAAATAAAGAGCATTGACCATGCATGGCATGTTCCCCACTCCTGCCTCGAAAACGCATGCACCACCCATGGTTAACGTGGTTGTTGGATGGACTGACCTCCTGAAGCGTGTCGCGCAGGGCAAACGCAGTGACGTCCAACACCCCATCCTGCAGCCTTCGGAGCTTCTCTCCGATGATGATAGCCGCCTCCATGCTTGCGTTTTTCAAGTGCCGCTTGATCTGTTCCTCGAGGATGTGTTTAGCTCTTTGCTTGGCCTTGTGGCCGACGACGATCGTTGTGGCCACGACAACAGCCAACGCCAGCCCCAGGCTCACCTGCGCATGTTGAGGGGTCGGCACGTTCGTTCGCGGACGAGACGCTTTTAGCGTATGATACGCGTATGTATGTAACCCAACTTAGCGAATATGGGAAACCCGTCGGCCTCAACTGTTAACAGCGTGCACTCGAATATATAAATATTATAAAAATGAAAAAATACTCAAGCTGTGAGATCGAAGATTTTGTCGAACCTCATCTTTGCAAGCTGTGTGTGATACTCCGATCGCGCGTATTACGGGTTGTGTGTCCTCATTAAGGATATAGGTCCGCGACTCCCCTTGCAACTACAGTGTAGCTATCAGGGTCAACAGGGTGATGTTAGTCAGTCTGTGCGCGGAAACCATAAAACCCGTTTTTGAGGGGGACAAAATATGACAGCAGTGGAAGGAAATGCATCAGTTTATCAAGTGCATCCTGTGAGTCGAATAACCGGTGAGGGGAGGGCGGAGTTTTTAAGGACGTGGGGGCCTAGGTTGATCAAGAGGGAGCGGGGGAGCGGGGGGGGGGGGGGGGGGGGGGGAGGACGGGCGGGGCAGCTCAATCTGTGCGTGGAAGCTATAAATCCTATCCTGTAAGTCGTACAACCAGTGAGAAGAGGGCGGAGCGTTCGAGGGGGTGGGGGGGGCTGGGGGGGGGAGGGGCGAGGGGGGGGGCGAAAGTGATTTTTAAACATCAGGTCGCATAGATGTAGGGGTTTGCTATACGCGTGGTGCTAGATCTAGGCGATGGTGCGGGTGGTGGGGAAGAGGGTGGCGTTGGGGGGGGGGGTGAATTGCAGCAGCGGCATGGATGGCTCTAGAAAGATAATGAGGTGATATCAAGTGCATGGAAGTGTTTATTACTCTGGAAGATTTTAATGTTAGGTGGGGCGTTTGAGCAAGAGGGAGCGGGGGAAAAAAAAGTGGCGGGGGGGGGGCGGAGGAGGGTTTCAAGAGTTTTAGGTCACCTCAAAATAATGTATAGTTTCCACGCACAGATTGAGCTGCCCCACCCGCCCCACCCCTGCCCCAATCCCCCCCCCCCCTATGATGAACTGGTGCATTTTTTTTTTTTTTTTTGTTTTTTTTTTTTGTTTTTCCGAAAACCGTCAGATTTGGGATTTATAGCTTCCACGCACAAATTGCCCGCCCGTCCGCCCCCCCCCCCCCTCCCTTCCCCCCCCCCCTCCAACCCCGCTCGCTTTTGATCAAAACGAGGCCCCCACGTCCTTCAAAACTCCGCCCTCCCCTCACCGGTTATTCGACTTACAGGATTCACTTGATAAACGGATACATTTCCCTCCATAGCTGTCAGATTTTGTCCCCCTCAGAAACGGGTTTTATGGTTTCCGCGCACAGAATGACTAACATCACCCTGCTGACCCTGATAGCTACACTGTAGTTGTAAGGGGAGTCGCCGACCTATGTCCTTAATGAGGAACACAACCCGTAATACGCGCGATCGGAGTATCACACACAGCTTGCAAATACCAGGTATGAGTTTCGACAAAATCTTCGATCTCACAGCTGGAGTGTATTTTCATTTTTTATAAAAATAGACTAAAAATACAATCCATCCAGCTGTGAGATCGAAGATTTGGTCGAAACTCATCTTTGCAAGCTTGTGTGTGATCCTCCGATCGCGCGTATTACGCATATTTGTAGGGGCTTGCTATACGCGTGGTGCTAGGTCCATGATATCGGCATTACTGATACCGTAGAACATTGGCACAAATGTAGTTGTAAGGGGAGTCGCCGACCAATATCCTTAATGAGGACACACAACTCGTAATACGCGCGATCGGAGTATCACACACAGCTTGCAAACATGAGTTTCGACGAAATCTTCGATCTCACAGCTGGAGTGTATTTTCATTTTTAAAAAAATATGTTGACATTCTTCCACCCCAGAGGACTGGAGCCAGTCCAGTGACCATGGACGCGGACTTGATTCTTCAACAACAATAACAACAACAACAACACAACAACAACAACGACAACAACAACAACAACAACAACAACAACAACAACAACAACAACAACAACAACAACAACAACAACAACAACAACAACAACGACAACAACAACAACAACAACAACAACAACAACAACAACAACAACAACAACAACAACAACAACAACGACAACAAAATGGCGAGCCTCTCGGTCCAAGTAAACAGGTACCAGAGTGCGTGCGCGTGTACTAGCTGTGTGTATTCATATGTTGACCCGAGTAAAACTGGTCAACATACAAATTTTCTTCCCTCGTCCACTCGCGTCACGCCCACACTCGTGCCGAACTTTTACCTTTGCATTGTATACATACATGCACTCTGTTAATACTCTGTTAATACTCTGTTTATACTCCGTTACTACTCTGTTAATACTCTGTTAATACTCGTAGCATTCACAAGGCGCTATAGATGATAATCTGCAGTCGATTTGGGACTGAACAAACGATTGGCAGGGCTCGAAACAATGGCCTGTCTATATCGCCGCCATATAATTTCACAGTGTAAAGCAAGGGGATTTGACCACGCAACAATGAACGTCATGATCACGCGGGTAAAATAAAACATGCAATCCACAGCAGCTAGCAAGCAGTATATAGTACATTGA
This sequence comes from Undaria pinnatifida, assembly GCA_012845835.1. Classification (NCBI taxonomy): domain Eukaryota; class Phaeophyceae; order Laminariales; family Alariaceae; genus Undaria; species Undaria pinnatifida. The sequence goes on from JABAKD010000025.1 coordinate 26,747,686, forward strand.
GACTCTTTGCAACAAAAAAGGGGGCAAAAAAAAAAGCTCTGCACCTGAATGAACAACTTCACGAGTATACACACAGCAGCAGTAAGTAGCATGGTAGGCGATTTGTTTGGGGTGGCGTAGCTAACTCGTTTTATGTTACAGTTTTTCGCATTCACATGTCGCAGGTAAAATCAGTACACGAAAGCTCACGACAGCAAAGGAATACTCGTATACGAACTTCGAAGTTTTTTTTTTTTTTTTTTTGGCACACTTTACTTTCCAGCTTCTGGACAAGCCGTGGTCACAGGTGTCATCCCTTCTCCTCCTCGGTTCTTGCCTTCAATCTTTTATCGCGCATAGGGTTCAGCAATCCCACTGCTCGTCGATTGTTCATCGAGTGTTGCTAACTCACGCTCTCGCGCTTTCCGCAAGTCAATTTGTCCACAAGAAAAAGTCCCAACGAATTTATACGAGTATGCACTCGGCGGGGCTCGAACTCACGAAACTGACCTATCTATACCAGGCTCGAAGATAACCTGATACGCCACCGGGGCGACCGGTCAACTTCGAAGTATATACTCTAGGGGGGTGTCACTCGCGCGCGCATCCCAAGCCACTGCCAAACCAGGCCCCAAAAATGACCCTATAGCCAAGGTCACAGGTCAGGCGCCGGTATCACAACCAAACACAGCGAGCGGGGATCGTGGCGTGAGAAATGTACCTGGTACCATGCAACAACTTTACACACTCACCACCGTCACGCTTAAAAACGCCAGAAGGAGCTGCTTCGTCAGAGGGTATTTTCGGTTGAGGCATGGTTTGCACAGCTCTATGCCTTGGAGAGGCATTGTTGCGGTGATGATGCTTGTACCTTGCAGCTGATGATAGGATATCGCGAGAGAGAGCGAGAGCAGTCAGCGCCTCAGCGCCTGCTACTACTCGTATGTACGTCGTGTACTCGTGGGCAGTTTGAGCACTGGGCGGCTAGCCGCCGTCTTCGGCTGTCAATAGTTTTGCATCAGTAAGAACTCGTCATCTGTCAGCAGCACGGCGCGATCTGCGGATTGTTATTTCATTCGTCTTGTTTTCGACACGCCTGGTACCAGGTACATATTTGATATTTTATTAGACTATGGCTTTGTTTGCTACCGGTATATCATACTGGGGGTGTTCCTCAGCTCCAGAGTGACTGGAGCCTGTCCTGTGACCACGGACTTGATTATGCGAGTTAATATGAGAACAACAACAACAACAACAACAACAACACCCAGGGAGAACGCCGAGTCGGACCACAACCTCGTGATAGCAGGTATTCGCCTCTTAGGCCGCATCGCACCAAATTGTCCAAAGATAGTTGTCAAAAGCCGGCGAGCTATTGTTCTACAAAGATTAATTGCGGACCCGCATCTACGGATTAATTTGACAAATGCGATAGCAGCCAACCTTGCCTCTCCGACACTTTTTTTTTTTTTTTTTTTTTTTTTATCCTCCGGCGGATGGGGAAAAATAAAGCTTTAGCTCACCACACTTCCGACACCCGGTACTAATGCCAGAAGCGTTGATGACATGGCCTCATTACTGACCGAGACGATACTGCCAAACGCCGCCGACATAGCGCCCCCTATTCGGCGCAAACAAGTGCCGAGGGGCTGGTGTGCGGCCGAGGAGACGAGAGCCGAGTTGAATGCACGATGGCAGGATAGAGAAGACGCGAGGAAACGGGTCCGTTCAGCTCCAAACGATCGTGGTCTACGGCAAGCCTTGAAGGCGACCATCAAACAGCTGAAACGCACGCGGGCGGAAGCTGTTCAGAGGTTCTTCGAAGATTACGTTAGCCAACTCGAAGGGCGTATCCGAGAAGGTGATCAATTTGGCTTCTACAAACCCCTCAAGGGGATGGATGTGGAAGGGAAGAGGACGTTTAACTCGCAGTACATCAAGGACGAGGAAGGTCGATTGCTGCGGGATAATGCCCTCATCCGCGAGCGGTGGGTGAGGTGGTTTCACAAACTGCTCAACACCAAGTCGCTGACCCTTGATCCGAGCATTGTGGGCGAGCTTAAGCAGTGGCCACCGTGCAGACCACTGGACGATGTCCCGTCTAGGTACGAAGTAGAGGAGGCGATCCGGGCGCTGGCGAACCGAAAGGCGGTAGGGCCCGATGGTCTCCCGGCCGAGCTCTTGAAGGTTTTGGCCGACGAAGGAGAACACAACACCCTGGGAAACTTCCACGATATCATCGTTGCTGTGTGGAGGGGGGGTGGCGTACCCCAACAATGGAAAGGTGCTACGATTAAGGTGCTTCACAAGAAGACAGATCGGACTGAGTGTGGCAATTATCGTGGCATCTCCCTCGTGGCTCACGCCGGTAAAGTACTCCTCAAAGTCATCGAGGGTCGCCTGAGTGACTATTGCGAACGCGAGAACATTCTGCCGGAGGAACAGTGTGGGTTCAGACCGCAACGCTCGACGGTTGACATGATGTTCGTAGTATGACGACTGCAGGAACTGGCGCGGAAGGACACCCCCTTGTACATGTGCTTTATCGACCTCACCAAAGCATACGACTCCGTCGACCGAAGCCTTTTGTGGGATGTCCTTGCTCGTTTTGGCGTGCCACCGAGAATGCTCGCCGTCATCCGCCAATTTCACGACGGTATGCAAGCATGCGTGCGGCTGAATGATGGAGAGTGCTCGGATAAGTTCGACGTGGGGCAAGGTCTCAGGCAAGGATGCGTGCTCGCGCCACTGCTGTTCAACATGTTTTTCACTGCGGTGCTGCGTGTGGCCGAGAAACGCTTCCTCGCTGATGCAGCCATCACGGACAACATGGTGCAGCTCCAACGAAAGAAGGAAGGCGAGAATAAGGGCACTTCACGCACCACAGGCAAAGTCGACGGACGGAAGGGGAAGGAGGGGGAGGGGGTGCAGAGATTGTGGGTTATGTTGTACGCGGACGATGCGGGCATCGTATCGCGATCATCGGAAGGGCTGGAGAGGATGATGACGGCGATCGTGACTGCGTGCTCGTCGTTCGGGCTTACAGTATCCGAGGCAAAAACAGAGATAATGTGCCTGGAAACCAAAAGCGGGGGGAAGGTGCCCTTCACGATCAATGCAGACGGCCAGGTTTACAAACAAACAATCCAGTTTGTAAACTTGGGCGGGGCTATCACCGCAGACAGAAACCTTAGCACTGAAATAACGCGGCGTCTTCAGAGGGCCTGGGCGTGCTTCCAGCGGTACAAGATGGAAATCTATGATCGCCCGGGTGTGCGTTTACGGTTGAAGGTGCGGTTGCTGAAAGCTGAGGTGGTCGAGACACTGCTGTACGGTTGCATGACGTGGAGCCCGAAGAAGCCTGACTATGACAGGCTACGACAGGTTCACCACTCCATGCTCCTCCGATGCCTTGGATGGCGGAAACGGAAGCGCGACGACCACACCCTATCGTACGCCGACGCGCTTGCCCAGACAGATTCCGAGAGCGTTGAGGTGATAGTGCGCAAACGGAGGATTTTGTTTGCGGGATTCGTGGCACGCATGGGGGAGGAGCGTCTGCCACAGTTTGGGGAGTTTGTTGGGGGTAAGGGCTACTCAGGGGGGCAAGAGAAAGACTGGATGGATCATCTGAAGGAGGATATGTCGGTCTTTAGAATGAAATTCGAAGGATGGCGAAAGGCTGCTCAGAAGGCTGGCAGATGGTTTCGAAGAGTAGAGGAGGGAGCCGAGTTGTTCATGCGGAATTGGCATGAAACGGAGAGACGCAAAGCTGCAGAGCGACGCGCAAAGGCGGCGGCAGCGTCATCCACCGTTGGCATCTCTAAGCGGCCGGGGGGAGGGGGAAGGGGGGGGGGCGGGGAGGGGACTGGGGGAGGGGGGGGAGCAGGGAGGGGGAAAGGGAGGAAGGGGGCAGGGGCGGAAGGGGGAGCGTCATGCCCTAGAGACTGAAGTCTGGGTTTGGCCATCATCGTATTGAAAGTTGTGGGCCTTCTAATGGCCGTCACAAGATAGCATAAGACCGCCCTGACTTCTCCGCCATGTTGCGTTCTCTCCCAGGTGCCATTGATGATGGACGGGATACCCTCTGTTAGCCCAATGCCATCCATAGCCAGTTCCTTGGGTCTGCTAGTATGACATTTTTCTTTCTTTTCTTTTTCTATTTTTTTTTTTTTTTATTCTCTTGTTCTTTTCTTGCTTTCTTGTCTTGTCTTTTCTTGCTTTTCTTGTCTTTTTCTTCTCTTTGCTTGCCTTTTTCGTCTTGTTTCGTTTTTCTTCTCTTTTCTTTCCTTTCCTTTATCTTCTTTTCTTTTCTTTGTTTCTTTTCCTCCAATTGACTTATGCCTGTCGTGCGGATGCGGAGTGATAGATACTACGTGTAATATATACGTGGTAGTCTTACTTGGGTGGCAATCGGAATATTTGGTTTCTCCAGGCGTGAGTAGTGAAACGTATGCACCGGCCTGGACCTGGCACATCGTCGACTGACTCCCGATTTCACTTTTATATGTTTCTGGTGGAGGCATGAATTGCGTCAGCTGTGATATATCGTATGCGTGTACCACCTTGGTTTGTGTGTGTGTTTTCCCTGGGGTATTCCTCAGCTCCAGAGTAACTGGAGCCTGTCCTGTGACCACGGACTTGATTATGCGAGTTAATGTGAGAACAACAACAACAACAACGGGTGATGCGTTGTGTCAAAATAATATGGAAAATTCAAATAAATGATGTTTTCGTGTTCTCTGTGTTTTCAAGTAGTACCTGCCATATATAATGTATAATATGAACACTGTATAATATGCAATATGTACGCTACGTATTGTATCGTATCTACAAACAGGCGATGTAACCGAGCGGGTTCCAGCGAAAAGAGACTGAAGTCTGGGTTTGGCCATCATCGTCTTGAAAGTTGTGGGCCTTCCAATTGCCGTCACAAGATTGCGTAAGACCCCACTGGCTTCTTCGCCATGTCATGTTGCGTTCTCTCCCCAGTGCCACTGATGATGCACTTGATACCCTCTATGAGCCCAACGCCGTCTTTAGCCAGTTAGTAGTTCCTAGGTTCTGCTAGTAGTATAACATTTTTTTGCTCTTTTCCTTCCCTTCCTTCCTCTTCTTGTCTCGTCTTTTCTTGCTTTTCTTGCCTTTTCTTTTCTTTCCTGGTTTCTTTTTCTTTTTTCGTTTTTTTTTTTCTTTTTTTCGTCTTTTTTCTTTTTTTTCGCCTCCTTCTCTTTTCTTTCCTTTCCTTTATCTTCTTTTCTTTCCTTTGTTTCTTTTTTCCAATTAACTTGCGTCTGTCGTGCGTATGCGTACTGATAGATACTACGAGCGTACGTGTAATATATTCTTGGGTGGCAAGCGGTATAGACTATTAATAGTCGGTTTTTCCAGGCGCGAGTGATGAGACGTATGCACCGGTATGGACCTGGCACATCGTAGACTGACTCCCGATTTCACTTTTATATGTTTCTGGTGGAGGCATGAATTGCGTCAGCTGTGATATATGCGTGTACCATCTTGGGTGGTATGTGTTTTTCCCTGGGGTATTCCTCAGCTCCAGAGTGACTGGAGCCTGTCCTGTGACGGACTTGATTATTATGCGAGTTAATGTGAGAACAACAACAAGCGAAAAACTATCACCTGTGTGTACTTGTACTTGTTTGTATTACAGTAGCTTTCCTTACGCTTCGCATCTCTTTTGCACCTTGGTTTCGGAGAGTTTGAAAACGAATTTGGAAGGGTTTTTAGTATGCCCCAGATGACAACATGCGGGTAACGACTTTTTTACTGGAACGAACGGTTGCTGTTGTTGTTGCATAGGTCTTCCGAGTTGACTTCTCGCAACTTGCCCAATTGCGTAGCTGCGCGCAATATCTCCGATCAGCTTGCTCTGCCGGGGTTGTAACGAAGACCACTGATAGTGACAGCTTACGCTATACCTACAATGAGACCCGAAGGGTGCGCCAGCTAGCGTTGGGCTGCGAAAGCAGCTGAGTTAAATCGACACACGACGCGTATGAAAATACGTGGAAGTGTGGTGAGCTAAAGCTTTATTTTTCCCCATCCGCCGGAGGATATTAAAAAGAAAAAAATCTCCGAACACACCCCAGCTCCTTCCACTCCAAGATCCCGGGTCTCCTATGTAATGGCGTGGCATTCTTTGGTCAGCCTCGATTGGATTTCAGCCCCGTTCCACCTCGTTATCCCGTCAGCTAACACGTTATCCACCCCCCCGCACGTGGTTTGCCTGGAAGAGCCACCCCACTATCTGCTCCAACACCCCCGTGATTCTCGTCATCCCTTCCTATCTCTCTTTTCCCTTACCCCCCTTGCAGTTCTTCCTTCACCCACAGGACCCCTGAAGAACTATCACCTTTCATGAGCAACGGCTTCCCCACCCTCGCCGGCCTATCCTTCCTGATCGCTATGCTAGGGTAGCAAGGTATCAGGCCGACTACAGTCGGTAGAACATATCAATCAACGTTTCACCTCAAGCTACTGCGACTACCGCGTGTTGCGTCTTTGTTCTTTGGGCTGCCTGCTCCATCCCCCGCGGGGGTGCGGTGTCAGCGGATACCGGGGTACTACAAGTACCACCGCCGGTATGCGGGTTCTTGCTGAACCGGTTTTCCTCTTTTCCCTTTCAATTATCCCTTTTTTTTATTATATTTTTTCCTTTCTCCGCCCCTTTCTTTCTTTCCTTCTTTCTTTCTTTCTTTCTTTCTTTCTTTCTTTCTTTCTTTCTTTCTTTCTTTCTTTCTTTCTTTCTTTCTTTCTTTCTTTCTTTCTTTCTTTCTTTCTTTCTTTCTTTCTTTCTTTCTTTCTTTCCTTTTTTTGCTTTGTCCGTTCTGTTTCCTGTTGGCCACCCTTGGTGGCTATGGAGGCGATGCTGTCGGTATGGACACCACCGTCCAAGATACAGTAAGTAGAAGGCAGAGCAGGCAGCAATGCTCCTACAGGCTATCCCTCTATTAATAGTAGCAGTTAGTTGCATTCGGAGCCCAGTTTGGGTGCTGCCCCGACCAGACGCCGGCTGGGTGCTGTCGTGCTGTCATCTACTTCTTTGCTGCGTTTCGCTTGCCTTATTATTATGTGGCCTCGTTTTCGTATTGGGTACGGGGGCGATGATGACGGTATGGGTATCACCACTACTAGATGCGGGGGCAGAAACTTACGTGCACAGGCAATAGACCATGCGGCAAAACGCTCCTACTCCCACAGCAGGCCCATTGAATTTCGAAACTCAACGCTGTTGCTGCACCCGACGTTGGCTGGATGGCTTAATCTACTTTGTCGCTAGTAGTTGCTGGCTGGCAGTTGTGATTTATTATTGTCATTTCTCTCGTACCGTGCTCTTTCCCTCTATCTATGTTGCCGATTGTTTCCTTTTTTTTTTTTCTTTCCTATATTATTATTACCGTTTTTTTTCTCCTTTTTCCCTTACTGTCGCAAAATGGTCTCCCCACCAAAAATCACCCCCCTCCACCTAATAATAAAATCAAAATCTGTCAGAACAATAAACCCTACCTGACAGGTGATATCACTTCCTCTTTACCTTTCGAGCCATCCATGCGGTAGCTCCAATTCATATAATTAATACAATATGGTCTTCAATTTCAAACTAACCCCCCCCCCCCCGCCCTCTCCTTCCCCGCCACCACCGCACCACACGTGCAGTAGCTCCTCCTATACATCCATTTATGCGACTTAAATCTGTTGACCCCCCCCCCCCGAACGAAAAGGTATCTGCACGGCCCAATGAACTACGCGAAAAATCTGAAACTGCGATTTCGTGTATGGGACCAGGAAGAAGAAAGAGATATACCAGTAGTAGAAGAGTCCGGAGGAGGACATGGGTGCACATATATATATATGTGCCCGTGTGGCACAACAAACAGAAAGTAGGACTCACATAGAGGGGGAATGTGAAATGTACAAGGAGGAACGGGATGGGTTAGAGGAGATGAGGAAATTTTGACGAACGTGACGTGGAAGAGTTTGGTAGAGTACAGAGTTGCGAGAAGACGGTTGCTGTCCTAGGGGATAGATGGTGGCTACAGGCGGCGAAACAGGACGAGGATGGGATAAGCAAATAATTTCTATGTAGTACATGGAAGAAGCGTAATGAGCGTCCAAATGTTGGAGGTGTCTCTAATAGGAGTAGGAACGGTGCTCCGTCTCGAAAGGGATGCGTGCTCAATGGTCAAATGACAAAGAAAGGCAAGCAACGAATGAGTACGCCCCCCCCCCCCCCACCCCCACCCCCGACTGCCTGGTTGGTGAAAACCCGACGTGCTGCGTCCCGGCATAGAAGGAAAAATGGGATGATGCTTTCGCGTCGCGGATTAGCAACGCGTTCAGTTCGTCCGTGGCGTGGGTGGAACTAATACAAGGGCTTATCTAGTACAAGTGAATGACAAACGTCGAACCTGCCTAGCGGAGAGACCTGTAAAGAAAGGGTAGCCTGAGTTTGTAACAGCCCCTTGTTACTCTTATTGCACACGGCGTCGACGGCAGGACTTTATTATATGATATATATACTGTGTTGCTACACTGTAGTTGTAAGGGGAGTCGCCGACCTATATCCTTAATGAGGACACACAACTCGTAATGCGCGCGATCGGAGTATCACACACAGCTTGCAAAGATGAGTTTCGACGAAATCTTCGATCTCACAGCTGGAGTGTATTTTCATTTTTTATAATATACTGTGTTGGTTTAAAAACCCTTTCTGCCCCCCCTCCCTTCCCCCCTCCCTTCCCCCCCCCCTCCCCCCCCCCCCCACCCCACCCCCACCCCCTCGAACTCTCCGCCCTCTCCTCACTGGTTGTACGACTTACAGGATAAGATTTATAGTTTCCACGCACAGATTGAGCTGCCCCCCCCGTTTCCCCCCCTCCCCCTGATCAAACCCAGCCCCCAAGTCCTTAAAAACTCCGCCCTCCCCTCACCGGTTATTCGACTTACAGGATTCACTTGATAAACTGATGCATTTCCTTCCACAGCTGTCAGATTGTGTCACCCTCAAAAACGGGTTGTATAGTTTCCACGCACAGACTGACTAATATCACCCTGTTGACCATGATAGCTACACTGTAGTTGCAAGGGGAGTCGCCGACCTATATCCTTAATGAGGATACACAACCCGTGATACGCGCGATCGGAGTATCACACACAGCTTGCAAAGATGAATTTCGACAAAATCTTCGTTCTCACAGCTGGAGTGTATTTTCATTTTTATGATACATTATTATGTGAGTGTGTTGTCTTCACATTAAAACCCACAATATTTTTGTACCCAACGACGACATCATCATCATGAGTACACCCAGTAGTCCCCGTGCTGGTTCTCTTCATCCTAGAGAGATATACCAACTCTGTGGCCACAGACTGTGTGCGTTTTCGTCGCATGAAACCGTTCTTTTTAGCTGCCCCAACGACACGATCATCATCATCATTACACCCAGAGTCCGTGCTGATTCTCCACCGCTGTGTGTGAGAGAGAAAAACAAAACGCATGTAGTCAAGGTATTAAAGCAGATTAAATACTAGCGTACCGGGTACTAGAACACAACGAAACAAGCCAGACCATAACGAAACCAAGAAAAGCAAGAACTAAAAAAGAAAGCTAAAATGCCGACGACAGGAGTTCTGAAAAAGATGATGCAAGAAGATCAGAAAGGCTGCAAAAAACACACCATGATGCATGCATACTACGTGCTGATTCAAGAAGAGGAACAGATAATAATTGTTGAACGGACGAAACGAAACGCGAAGAAGAGGAAGAAGATACCGGCATATGGCCGGCGGGGACGGTGAAGATATGGGAACAAAGAGAGATACAAGGCATAACGTACAGAGCAAGGAAACACTGCACCCTTTATTTAGATTTTGTTCTCATTATTTTTCGTTGTCCAATTTATTATCCTCGCATTCATTGCTCTCGCGTTCCCTCTCAGCAATAACTCAGATCCGGGGTCACATACGTACGTCGTAGCGGTCTTTCCTCCCCCCTCCCCACTACGTACGGTGCGTGCCTTCATTTTTATCTCGAGAAATAGTTCAGCATTTTCTTTCCTCGTCAACTTGCGTCGAGTTGTGCCTACTACCCGCACGCTGCTATTATTAATAGGCGATCTCAACAGCTGGTGGTCTGTTTTTGGATTTTTGCTAATATGTTTTGGATTATTGGTTCAGAGAAAGAATGTTCCGTCGAACATGGTTGGCGTCGAGCTCACGTTGACCTAGGGGGGGCATGGGCATTGCCGCAGCCCGAGGAATGGTGTCATCTAGAAAACGATACGATGGCGATCGGGAAGTCGTGAAGTAACGGGGGAAACAAATAGCGATGAAACGATTCCAGCAGCCTTTGGAATAGCTTTAATCTAGAACAGACTCCATGGACAAATCTTTGGATGGCGGGAAGAAAGTGCTGTTTTTTGTCGTCATTCCATATCAGTTCATCATACTGCTGTGTTCTAGATAAAAAAGCGGCCAGACGGCTGCCGGAATCGATTCATTGGCGGGTGTTCCCGCCCTTTCACGATCGGCTGTTCAATGCCGCCGTGTCCATACTATTTGTTTTCTAGTATGATCCATTCATCCGATCGGAGTGCCCCCTAGTGACGGCACTGGGGTGAAATGGTTGAAAAAACACAATATTAACGTGTATCACTGCTTTCACCCCCTCCCAATCAATGTAAGCTAAGGTCGTGCCCCTGCCCTGCTCTCATCATCAGCAGGCTGGCGCGCAATTTCGTTTTTCTTTGTGGTCGGTGATGTACTCGTTTTCTCACCTACTGCAGCAGATAGATGTCATACACACTATTGCTGTTATTGTTATTGTTGTTACTAAACTGCCGTGCTTGCTGTCCGACATGTAGACTATGTGTAGTAAGCGGTACCAGGTATACGAGCTTCAACGTTGATCTCTCATAACGTAACCGCAACAAAAGTAAAGGAAGCCTATCGTTTTGTACGCGCAACGTCTGACCCCCTTCTATGCCTCCTTCCCGTTTAAGTTTTATTTACATTATTGGTAGTACTCCTCTCCATTCGTTGTCCTTGCCCCCCCTCCCAACAGATGCGTGCTTTTTACATTAGTTATCAAGTTATTAAATCCCAAGACGCATCGAAGCTCCATCCCCACGCCATCGGTGTAGGTCCGTCACCCCTCCCACCCCTTCTCCTTTTCTCTTCCTGCCGGCCCCTAAGATGGAGTTCGAAGCTCGACACCCTCCTCGAAATGACGACCTGTGTCGTTGCAGAGACGATGTGCGGTCAGGCGTTCCTTCACCACTTCATTTCCCTGATTCACCCGCGTGCCCGACTTCTGTTGACTTTTCCAGGAATTGGTGGTTACGGCATTCGTGCGCCAGCATGTCGGCCTCTGGGGGCCTTGGGGCCACGTCTCCCTCGGCACCTTGACCCCACTCCTACAGAGATTTGAGGACGATGCCCGCCATCGCCTCCTTCGTTGACCCCCTTGTAACTTGGATCTCTCGCAAGCTGCCTCCTAGCTGCGCAATGATGCTCGATTCCGGGAACCCAATCCTCACTTTGCCTCTTGACAGGTCTGTGAGGTCTGCTAGAACCTCCAGCAGGACATCCACCTTGCTCTCAATGAGTGAGGCAGACGTTCGCCTCGCTTCAGGCAGACGTTTGCCTCGCTTCCGTCGATGGCAGCCCTAATTCTCCCGCTCCCGCTGACAGCTGAACATCCGGGCACCGTTGTTCCTGTGTAAAAATAACTATACCCCCACAGCTTCCGGTAGCTCGAGAATTGTGCGGTGTTGTCGTACGTCCACTGTACCCCGTTGTCTGCCCTTCTACATCATTCTAGAGGCAGCCCGGGTCCAGAGCCCTCACGAGGCAGCTCGTCTTCTCCTGAGGTATCGCACGCCGTAAAGGGCGCTGAAGGCCGCTGCCTTTGTCGGGCATGTCAGCGAGGCAGAGCGCAAAAGGGCCCGCGTCTTCATCCCTCACTGCTTCCATTGCTTACCAATGCATGTATTCTTCCGTGCAGATCGGGACACCAATTACCGTCGCCACTCTTTCGTCTGCGATGCCGACGTCAACGCATTCCAGGAACGAGGTTTTCTCCGCTGTCGGTGCTTGCCTTTTTGGTGGCAGTGCCGCTGTCTTGACGGGGTCGAACTCAACACCGATGTGATTTCTCTAACAGCTCAAGCCGGATGAAGCCGAATGCTCCAACCGTGTTGGTCGTGATCCCATAAGGTCGAGAGAGACATCGTCCATGCACGTGAAGGGTTTCATTCCTTCTCCCTCGAAATCTTGTCGGAGTCGCCTCAGCGCGGGTCGCAAGGCCAGGCACAATATTGCCGGCCCCAAGGGGATGCTGGACACCGCTGGAGCAAGCGATCGTTCTGGTCTCCCCTGAGTCCATCCGGGAAAATATGTCGGCGAGTCTTGCGCCGTATCACTTAGTCACTAACGGCGTGAGCGCTGGCACGCAGTTTGCTACCTCTTCTAAAACTGCCCTTTTTCGACGGCGTTGAAGGCGTTGGAGAACCAGTGAAAATAAGCCAGTTGCCCATCTCGTTTGGCGTCCTTGGCCTCCATCGCACATGCCCCACTCATCCGGGTGCGGCGACCCCAAACTGCCTCACCTCTCGGTTACCTCCTCCAACCGCGGCCGCCACTGTCGCATAGCCTCTGCGGTACTGAGCCTCCTCCATGCTCTATCCACGCAAACCGGCCGGTATGTTTCCCCCAACGCCGTGAGGCTCGGCTGTAAGAAGAGCTGCCACAACTCGGGTGGAAACACGTCCGGCTCGTCGACAGTTCTCTGCCGAAATACTGTCATTTCCCTTCCGAACTCTTCCTCCCTCCCGATATCGGCACTTGTGATGGATTGTACGTGAGAAAGTCATTGGCCGTCGTTTCCGGAGCCTGAGAGGGCGCTGCTGGAGGAGATGACGGCGTGGAAGAGCACCTCGGAGGCGTACTCATCGCCAGGGCGCCACGGGAGAACATTTCCATCGTCCACCCCAGCGGCGCTCACCAGCCCTGCGGCCGCCGGCGCTGCGGACACGGCGGCGTGTTCTTCGAAAGGGAACTTGGCCATCAGTGTGTGCCATGTATCTTCGTTGCCGCTGATCGTTGTTCTGCCAGAACGTTGCTCGCTGCCATTTTGACACCTCCCCCGTGGCGAGACGTCGACGACGCTCGTGCAAGCTTTACCTCTCCCGAAGCTTCCTGGGCGGCATCGCGTCGTTTCAAATCCTTTCTCCTGGTGTACGCTATCAGCCATGAGAGCTGGAGCACTATAACCCCGCTCTCCACCAACGCGAACCACTGTCTTGTCTTCATCCAGTCGTCCGGTGAGTTGAGCAGGGCTGACATGATATATCATAACTTAATCGCCCACTGGAGCGAGCTCGGCGTCGCCAAGTCCCGGTTCCACCGGTGCTCTCCCAAGCGTGATTGAGGATGCCCAGCACATGAACGCCCGGGCGCGCACGTGTGCTCCCGCCAACTGCGGCTTCACTTTTCCCGCGGTTGCGAAAGGTTGCCTCAGGTCATCCAAGGATACGCCATCGAAAGACTGCCCTATACCCAGGCTGTTCTGTTCCCGCCCACACCAAAGCCCTCTTCCATCCGCGATGCCCGACTGCGACCCGAGTCTGCTTGGACCACTGCCTCCAGTGCGTCCCGTCTTGGATGCAGAGCTCCGCAGTCAACTGCTGGGCGGTGGATTGGTGCCGGCGCTGCATTTTTCGCGAGGGTCTCAGCCACACAACGAGCGTGGAGAACACATGGCGCACTTGCTCACATGGGAAACGTATCGCACGCGCCCGAGGTGAAGCATTACCCGCAGGCCCCGCATGCCACGCCTCCTGATCCAGGCTACGGAAGGGGGGTTTTGTTGTTTTGGGGGCATTTTTTGTAAGGGCTCGGGGTCACTCGCGCGAGTTAACCCCCTGTTCCTCTGCAGCCTTAAGTGTTCGTGTTCTTGTGATATTGCGACAAGAATATGCAACGGGGTGGTCATCTGCGCTGCGCCAAACAAATTGCCGAAAGCTTTTTTTTTGCGTGAGGTACTGAGTCCCTCGTGTGAGCGGCGAAAGCCCGGTTGTAAAAATGGGACTGCTCTCCCTACCGTAGCCTGGACTTGTGGTGTCGCCAAGGAAGCCACGGGGGTGCGTCCCGCTCCCTGTCCTCCTCCCCGGCGCCTTGGGAGATCCCCTCGTTGGAGCCTCGCCGTTTGGTATCGTAAGATCCCTGTCGTTCTTTGCTGCTCCTCTCCCTCAACTTGCTTGGCTCGCGCTCTCCCTTCCCTTTCTCCTCCACGCTCCACCTCCGGTTTCTGCTTCTTTTTCATCCTTTCCTCTACCTTCCCACTCACCCCTTGCACCCGCCCCTGCCCCCCCCGCCCTCTGCACCCCCCCCTGGTTCCCCGTCCACCTTGCACTCTACGCTCCCCCCGCTCCCCCCGTTCTCCCCGTTATCTCTGTTGTATACCCGCGCGTCGCCCAGCCCTCACGTTTTCCCGTTACCACCCACGCCGGCTCCTCCCGATACCGTATTATCACAGCATTACCACGATATGGCGCGGGTGAATCGATTCCGTTATTTCCTGTTTCAACCGTTTGTTGTTCATGCCAACGAATTTCCTTATGTATTACATTAATAGTCAGCCGAGCGGTAGGCAGGTGAAGCGAGACTAAGTGTGACGGTACATTTAATCAACTACACCGAGTCTAGGTTGTTACCGGTATAATATAAATATGTTTCGCTGTTCGTTCCGCCGCACGTACCTGAAGCTGGAAGCCTTTCGGGCAGCAGTTGAGACCGCTGTGAGTTGGTTCTCTTTTCACGAGAAGGGTGAAAGGTACCATTGTGTACAGCTCATCAAAAGGGAAGTCCCCGAAAAATAAGGAAATGGAACATCGCACTAAGTTGAGGGGCGACTACCCAGCAGGTGGGTGGTTGTAGTGATCACAATGGTATGCATGGGTACCGCTGTCGTCGTCGATAAGTTAACAGGTGTCAGCCCGAGCGGCAATGCTCCTATTTCTTATGGTAGTCGCATTTTTTGAACCAGTGTGGGTGCCGCCCCCGACGCCAGTTGGGTGTTAGTATCTGCTATCTGCTTTGGTGCTGTCCGTTTGTTCGCCTATTTGCATTTGTGTGGTATAGTCTAAGCATATTGAATATTAAAAAAATTAAAATACACTCCTTCCTCCAGCTGTGAGATCGAACATTTTGTTGAAAATCATCTTTCTTTGCAAGCTGCACGTGTGATACTCCGATCGCGCGTACTGCGGGTTATGTGTCCTCATTAAGGATATATAGATCGGCGACTCCCCTTGCAACTTTACGTATAATATCGTAGATGATGAGATGCGTTGCAGTTTTTCGTTTGCCTTGCTTTGTTTCAGTCGGGTTCAACTTTGCTTTCCTTTATTATAGATTTATATACCTCTTCCCTCTTCCCTCTCCTCCTTGCGTTCATTTTTTGTCTTCGTTTTCTTGCCTTCTTTTTCCGAGGGCAGACGGGGGAAACACGGTTGACATCCCACGACCCCAAGACCCAGGACTACAAATTCACAAGAAAATAAATTACACTTCTTCCCACGACAGCAGCTGTGAGTTCGCAGATTGTCGAAGCTCATCTTCGCAAGTTGTGTGGGGTACTCTGATCGTGCGTATTATTACCGCTGGGTGTGTGTTCTCAGTAAGGATATAGGTCGGCGACTCTCCTTAGAACTAGCTTGTATCAGGGTCAACGGGGTGATGCTAATCAAGGTGTGCACGGAAACTTTAAAATCCGTTTTTGAGGGGGGCAAAGTCGGACGGCTGTCTGTGGAGTAGTCTACACCAGTTTATTATGTATATACTGCAGTCGTACGACCGGCGAGGGGAGGGCGGAGTTTTATGGGGGCTGGTATACTTATTTTGTGTATGGCCGTAGTCGTATGACCATAGACCCTCGCATCCCTACCATCCCGGGACGGAGAACGTCGAGCTTTTACTAACCACGCAGAAATTGTTTGCACCAAGTGCCAAGCGCCGTAAGGTGTTCGGCGAGTCGCATGAAAGGTGAACTTCATCCTTCCAAGAACCGCTCGTGAGACGGACTTCGACACCTTGTTGTGCCTACTCTCTTGTTTTTGGGTGACAGCGCCAATGGGTTACTTTGTTTTTTGGTGTGGCCACTCCAGAGACAGCAATGGATGGGTATTACAATGTAACTGCCTCGTGGGTCCCATACCACGTTCACACTACGTGGTCCGATCATCTCCCTTGTGCGGAGTTAGGGTTCTCCACCCCTCACAATATGATCTAACAGGATAACCATCATGGTGATCGCCAAAGTGAAAGCGGTACCCTCGACCCTGGTTGTTTAGCTCACGCAGTGATTGGCATGTTTCACAGCGTCTTTGCCAATCAACGCCAACCCCAATATATTACAGCTTCGGTGCCAACCGAGGCCAACTATTACATATGTAGAGGAGAGGGGGGGGTGGGGGGGTTCCAAAAATTGTTGGGTCTCGTAAATGAATAGGAGCTTTTACTGTACGCGTGGTGCTGGGTCTAGGTGATGGTGGGGGCGGCGGGGGGAAAGGGAGGTTGATATGGAATTCAAGACCATGCATAATAATAAGTGAATTGGACACCTGACTGCAGTAGTACAACAGTTTTATCCCCATTATAGACAGGTGGGGGAGTACTCTAAAACCAAGTGAAGAGTCATCCCACGGTAGGGGTTGCAGTTGTACGATTGCGCCAAAAAAAGGTATACCTGGGCGACTGAGTTCCCCATCTGAGAAACTGCCGGTCAATGAAGCATTTTCACGAGTGCATTACATTTCGGACTAAGGCATAAGAAGCTTGGTCGGGTTGTGCGAACGAATGCCTTCCAAGTCATCTTTTCGGGTGAGATATATATTGAGTTCCTCCTGGGAGGAGCACGCAGGTACTTTCGGCTTCAACCCTACCGTGGGATGGCTCCGAAATAAAGTTGTTGTTCTTCCATCCATGCACGTCCATTTTAATTCTGAACTCGTTAGTTAGGAGAGAGTGTGGCGTCAATTCTCTTCTCCTTGTCGCACGCACCTACTTTTTTTCCCGCCATTTTATACCTGATATTATTGTTATTGTTGTTTTCTTTCGTAACTTTCTTCGTTCTTCGTTTTTCTTTCTTCATACTCCTCCCCTGCAAGCTGTCGGGCATGCTGCCCGGGATATCTTTCCGATTTTTTCGTATCCAGCGCGATAGGCATTGCGTTGCCCCATCACTGCTCTTGTTTTTCGACTTGTATTTCTGTCTCGTAGTTTGTGATCACAGAGATAGGTTTTCTCTCCCTAGCTAGGACGATGCACGGGCACCGACACTGGGGGGGCTGGAAGTCCGCGGGTGCGCCGGGCTTAACAAGAACCACCCGGAGAAATAGTCTGTAACAGAACTTCACCCACACACAGTGGACGGGCATACTAAATTAGAGATTCCTGATAATAAGTGAAAATACTTTACTACACTGCTGTGTGTGGTAATTATGCTAATTTTAAATACCACTATTATGTAATGTTCATTGTAATATGGAATGTCAGATATAAAGCGAGCGATTGATGAAGCACGCAGCTTGCTTATATGAGTATCGACCCTCTAAATTTGTCGAACTCACAGCTGACGTCGTTCGAACAACTTTATAAAATACTTGCAAGCGAAAGGCAAACAACACACACCCCAAGGGGTCAGAATGGAAGCTAAATCCGAGCGTAGTGGTCACAGCGGGCCACAGGATGATCACACAACATAATATAACCATTTCGATCTGTATGTCCACTTGGATCTGGAGTACCCCCTCCCCTGTCTCGATCTTCCACGTCATTTGACCTATTTTCATATATACTCGGAGTATGTACTAAATCAAAATCTGCCAGACAAAGTAATAAATAATACTACCATACAGTTAATGTCACCTCATCACATTTTCTTGCCATTCATGCCGTAGTTCCAATTCATACCGCCTCCCCCCCCAAACGCCCCCTCCTTCCCCACCACCCGCACCATTGCCTAGACCTAGCACCACGCGTATAGCAAGCTCCTAACTGATATACATCTATGTGACCTAACGCTGTTAGAAATCCCCCCCCCCCCCCCCCCCCCGCTTTGAACACCCCGCTCTCTCCTCACCGGCTGTACGACTTACAGGATACACATGACACACTCTGATGCATTCCTTCCGCAACCGTCAGATTTGTCCCCTTGAAGGATATATAGTTTCCGCGCACAGATTGCTGCCCCCCCCCCCCCCCGCTTCCTCTTGTTTAAACGCCGGCCCCCACGCCCTTAAAATATCCGACCTCCCCTCACCCGGTAATACGACTTACATGATATACACTTGATAAACTGATGCATTTCCTTCTCAGCTGTAAGATTTTGTCCCCCTCAGAAACGGGTTTCATAGTTTCCGCGCACAGAATGACTAACATCACCCTGTGGACCATGATAGCTACACTGTACTGTAGTTGCGCAAGGGGAGTCGCCGACCTATATATATCCTTAATGAGGACACACAACTCGTAATACGCGCGATCGGAGTATCACACATAGTTTGCAAATATATTCGATGAAATTTTCGATCTCACAGCTGGAGTGCATTTTTATTTTTATAATATATACTCGGAGTATATACCTCCGTGACGAACCGCGGAAGCTTGCAGCTGCTTCTTTCATGGAATCTTCCAACAAAAATCTTTGGAAGTATTGTTACACGTGGAGCTAGATAAAAAGTAGATAGGAGTTTGAATGGAAGTAGATGGAAACAGGTGGAATTTTCCGGAGAAGTTCGTGGAGTCTTTCAATGGAAGTTTCCATTGCACCTTCAAAAAAGCAAGAGCCTTACACGATCCACCACTTCCTCCATCCAATTCCCTATATTTCCATACACTTCCATCAAGACGATAGGTTCGTTGAACGTTAGCCGGTACTTCCACCGACTCCCACCCACTTCCACCAGCGTCCATCGACTTCCGCAGGCGGTTTATCTTGTTCCGTCTACTTCCACGATTTTCCATTGTTTCAAGCAGACTTTCACGAGTTTCCACACACCTTCACTGACTTCCGTAGACTTTCTCCCAAAGATACAGCCACAGTTTTCCCATCCTCCTTCGGAAGCTGTTTTTTCACGAACTTCTACAGTAATACAGTACCAGCTTCCAATCACTTCAAACAACTTTGCTTGTCCAGGGCAAATGAAACTGGCCGATGTTGATCAAGGATGTAGGCGAGTATGTTTTGTCGTGTGGCTGCAGGAGGTGGAAACGAGCGTAGCCACGATGCCCACCAGGTTTCTAACGCCTCGTGGGAATTTCTCGAAATGGACGTGCAAGGCCTCAAGCAAGAGCCGCAAAACGGAAGCAGGTATCTGTCAATAGTGGTGGATATAGCCGGCAACTCCCTGTTTGCATACACGTTGCCGTCGAAGAATGCCGTCGGGTGAGTCGCAAGCGAACATAACTCCAGCCGGTCGCCCCGGTGGCGTATCAGGTTATCCTCGAGCCTGGTATAGGTCAGTTTCGCGAGTTCGAGCCCCGCCGAGTGCATACTCGTATAAATTCGTTGGGACTTTTTCTTGTGGACAAATTGACTTGCGGAAAGCGCGAGAGCGTGAGTTAGCAACATTCGATGAACAATCGACGAGCAGTGGGATTGCTGAACCCTATGCGCGATAAAATTGAAGGCAAGAACCGGGGAGGAGAAGGGATGACACCTGTGACCACGGCTTGTCCAGAAGCTGGAAAGTGAAAGTGTGCTAAAAAAAAATAAAAATAAAAAATAAAAAATAACTCCTGTTGACCTTCGAGTGCCACTATCAATCCGGAGCGATACTGAGGGGGAGCTCATAGCCAAGGGAGTGAAAATTTTGTGCCAGTGGCTGAGCGTGTCAACCTATACGATCCCACAAATCACCTCCGTGCTCAGGTAGCGGTCAAACAGGTCGGGGGGTGGTTCCAGAAGGTATTGTTCGAACTCTGCAAGTCTTGACATAGGATATGGGATCGATAGGTACTAACCGCATGCTGGACCCAGACCCTTGTCGATCGATCGCGTGGGGATCTAAAATGGGTCGTGATCAAGAGCAACTTGGCCTGCCGCGTAGACGATGTATATGAAGGTATACTTGTATATAGAGTACGTCTCAGCAGTATTAGGTTGGACCGTGAAGGTAAGCACGCGTGCTAACCGCTTTTAGGCACGAGAAGCTGAGTTGAGCACCTCCCGTTGGTGCTTAAATAGGTCCAAATGATCTAGCATCTACGCAGTGACGGTAATCTCGTGTGAGGCCATCACTGAATATATGGGGAGGTGAGGTGAGCGCCCCTCTCCGGGATGTTCTTGGAATAGATGCCAGCAGTACTTTGTTGGGTTCAGACGTGAAGGTGAACGCGTGCTGCAGCCGCTGCTGAGCGGGACGCTGAAGTTGAGCGGCTCCCGGAGATTTTCTGGGCGTAGGTTCGGTGGTAGCATCCAAACGGTGAAGGTGAGCACCGGTCATGCTGCCGCTGAGCAGGAGAGTGGGGTGAGCACCTTCCCGGAGGTGTGTTTGAATTTCTGGGGAAGAGTTCACTTGAAAGGGTTCACTGGAAGGTTGTAAACCAGTGCGCTGAACGAGACCATGGTAGATATTCCGTAAGATGCGTCTAGACCTCAGTTACGCGGCAAAAGAAGATAGCTTCTAAAACGGACATCAAACCTTTCTACGAGCGCCCGGTAGAATCTAGCCATGAGTTTGAGAACGAGTTTGCACGCTTTGTCTGGGAGCCGAACATTGGATCCATCTGCTGAGGTCTCCATTGCGGGAGCACCGTTGGATACGCTAGTCTACCGCAGAGCCTCGTGAGCCAGGGAAAACACGTACGTCCCTAGACATTTAAGGGCAGGCGTTAGGACGGGGTCAAATCGAAAACTGCCAGAACGAGGAAAAGGCCCAAGAAATCTTCAGGCCACCACAAGTAGACCTATACGTGTTTCACGTTTTGTGGGAGCAGCAGCATAGAGCTGATCCCCGGGCTCGACCACCGGAAACGCCAACAAGGGGAGAAAGGAGAACAACTTCCAGAGACGAGGCGCTTAAGGTACTCCCCATAGGAACGCAGATCAGGAGGGAATTTGCCGATACTGGTGGCGGGAGCAAGGTATTAGTGGGAGAGGTGTGTGACTTCAAAGACTCATGCTGGCGAGTGAGGAATCAACATGGGTTGGGAGGAACTGAATCGTTAATAAGTCAAGCGAGGGAAGGATTCGTGACAGCTTCAGTTTCAACCGGGAGCCCAAGATGAGCCAGATGGACGGGAAAAGGAGTCGGCGACCTCAGCCCAAACCGTTTTGAAACGGCGGGTCTGACTGAGAAGGGTGATGGAGAGGCTGACCTTGCCAGACTTGGGGGGGGGGTTGCGGTGGACAAGCGTGGGGACGGAAAAGTACGATGGGTCGTGGTCTCTACCGTGGTCTCTACCACGTCGCATTGAGCGCAGAGAAGAGGACGGTAGTTATGTGGGTTTGGGAGGGACTTTTTCATCACGCAGACGGCTTCATTTGCGCAAGAGAGGAACGCCGATCCTAGGGGACAGGGTGATTGACCGAGTATCATGGCCTCGTAACCTGGTATTCAGTTATCAAACAGCCCTCAAAGACAGAAAAAAAGGTGAATTGAAAAGCGAAAAGGTTCAGTGTTCACACGGGCATGAGCGCTGCTTGTCGTATGCATACGTCGTCCCCCGTGTTTTCGAGACTCAGCCGCTTGACCACGCTGCTGCTGGAAACTTTTAAACTTGGATAATCTGTCGCTGTGCTTGGTGGAAGTCCCGGCGGAACGAAAGGAACGAAAGGCACCGCTGGATCTCGCTAGGTCTCTAACGCCGCCAACTCCTAGGCAGTTAGGTGAGATCGAGTAGCATGGCGGAGGTCCGACTCGCTTTGGTATCAGCTCTTCTTGATCGGTTCGTCGATGGCCTACGACAACACACACTCCGCCGATATACATTCATAATTACACACAGAAGCACCGTCCGTTGCTGTCACAAAGGAGTGATGCGCTGGTGCTAGAGAGGGTGAAAAAACTGGACTGAAGATGATGTGATACAGCGGGTGGGAAAGCGGAGCGGGCTAAAAACAGGTGAGAACGGAGGGCTACTTTTAAAAGTACATTTTTTTGTGGGGTTTTCCATGCACCTGCTCACCTCAACGAGGCAGAATACAACGCTTGACAAAAAGGGCTAGTTCAGCGACGTGGAATGCTCAAAGCACCGCCACGGAGCTTGACTGCGGTCCAGACATACGTCGTAATGTCGCGACGACCCCGTTGCTTGCCCCGCATCCGACAGTGCGTGAAAAAACCCTCGGCCGCCCAAAGCAGCATGCTAAAAACAAATTATGCCTGTTTTACAGACACGTATGTGCTTGCTGTGGACGGCCGGTTAGCACATTTCGCGACCCCAAACCTTGCTAATTTGTTCGGCCTCGATGATTTTGTACATTTCCTGACTCTAAATCGTCGTTGTTCGTACGACGCAAACATATATTCCGTATGGGAGATTCCAGGCTGAAGCCTTGAGAATAAACTACACAATCGTCAGGCAGGGTTTGAAACGGCCGTTCACATCAAAGACCCCAGTGGCGACCCCAACAAAAACAGATCATGAGCGACAAAGTGAAGCTCGAGCTCAAGGCAGACGAGCGGCGATAATACCCATCGCATATTGCACACAGTTGGGTCGGCGATTCCTTTTTTTATTTTGTGTATTGCAAATACGCTTTTGTTTTTTGCACATTATTTTTACTTTTATCAGGAGTCGATGCCGACGAATACGAGACATATTCTCTGGCCGCAATAACAATATCGCGCCATGGTAAGATTGACCACCCGGAGAACGAGTCGCGCCTTTGAACTCTTTCTTGTTCAAACCGACGCCAAAATAATTGAAAAGGTTTTGCGGGTACTCGCAAGGGTATTTTATTACATGGTGGTGGGGGATGGGTTGTTTCGCGCGTCGCTTTCAAGCGCCACCCGTTGCTGTGCCGCACAGCCTGAGAAAACCATCTCTCAACACTGCCACCAAAAACTATTTCAAAGTTAAAAGGTAGACAGGCCGGACATAACTATGGATACTTGCACAATGGTTGGGGTCAATCCAAAGCGCACCAAACCAAAACGAACGCTACAAGACCTCAAAAATGCACCGGCATTAGTATTACAGCAACCGCGACGGGAACCGATTCGACGGCACTTATTAATATTGTCGCCGATACCGTCTCGTCCTCCAAATCGAAAACGACCACTATCCTGCCCTAGCATATAGCAAGGGCGCCTGGCTTCGTGTTTGCACACCCGGGCCAGGAGGTCAATGTCGGTGTCACGCACGATACCATATTGAAACAATGGGAGCGCGTTTTCACCGCCACGAAAGCAATTAGCCGCGAGAACAACTCTTGCAGTCCCGAAATCCCTCGTCTATGCGCCTGTGCTCGAGCAACAGCAATTCTGATTACCACTAGCGCTACACAGTGAAGAAAAACGTCAACTATTGGTCAAATTATATTTGACGCGATTACACATCTCCAACAATTCATATAAACAAATCCAAAAAAGGCGAAGCCTTGTTCGCCAAAGATCATACATGCCCACAAAAGGCGAAGCCTTGTTCGTCAAACATCAAACTGGTCGGCATAAGGGCGAGAAATTTCCCGTCAAAGAACGGACTGGCGGGCCTATCCGGAAGGCGCGCTCGGCGCGCTAGGAGCCGTAGGCGGCGCCCTTGCGAACTCCGTCGTGAACGGATTCTTGGGGTAAACGGAGCTGTCCTCCAGTCCCGTCGCTCTCGCCGCTGCACCTCGTTTCCCCAGCCCGGTGATCATCAGCGAGAATTCGCGGGCGAGGGTGCTAATTTCGTCATCGCCCCTGCAGAGCAAGTAGTCCACCGCGCGCGTAGTGCGGCTGGCACCGCCGTCGCCATCGATCGCCGAGCCGCCGGTACTGCTACCGCCCCTCCTGACGCCCCACGTCGCGGCGACGCTGCCGAACACGTCCGTCTTGGCGCCGTCTTTAGCGATACTGCGGGCAGCCGAGGTCATCTTGGCGATCGGGCGGGTGATGCTCCCTGACAGGGCGCACACAGCAGCGGCGACAGCGATGAGGGTAGCCGCGGCGACAGACACGGTGACGATCAAGATTTCCTCGGTACTCTCGCGGATCAGGGCGGACATCCCCTCAGACGGCGCGAATATCTCCTCGCGAGCGACGGCGCTGAGGATGTAGTGCGTGACGACGGCGGCTCCGGTTTCCGAGTCGTAGGTCGGCGTCACGGGCGCTGCGATAAGGATAGCGTTTTTCTCCCCCCCGTTGTCGGAGAAAGAGGTCGAGACGAAGGGCACGACCTCGCCGGACAGAAGATCTTCCCACTCGCGGCCAGTGCACATGCCGTTCGTCAGCTCACACACCGTTGTGGTATCTTCGGCCTCTTCTCTATCCCACACACTTGACGGCGCGGCCAGGACAACGCCCTCCTCGGCAGTAGCGAGAATCGAGTAACCGCTGTCGAGGAAGTTAATCTCCTCGACGGACTCCTGCACCGCCTCCAGCAGCACGTCTACCCCCACCACTCCCAAAACCTGACCGCTCGCCGAGCCTTTGTCGCCGTAGACGGCCCGTGCGATAGTAACCAACCAGTTCTTCTCCGACCCGACGCCGTCAATGTATGGGGGGGTAACGATAACGTCGCCGAGGGCGGTCTCATCGGAAACACCTGTGTCGTCGTCGACAGCTGCTTCGTACCAGGGCCGCGCGGTTGCGTCGTAGCACTCGTCCATCGCGTCGCCGCCCTCGCAGGCAAAGAGGGACTCGGGAACCGCGCTCAGCTCGTTGCCCGGAAAGTAGCGGAACACCGGCCAGCTTGCTACCGAAAGCGGAATCCCTGCGAACACTGCCTTGGTATCGTTGGAGTTTATGTACATGGTCGGCCACAGCAGGTCTAACCGGGCGGTCTTGTCAACCGTGTTCTCGTCCTCTGTCGGCACTGTCGCGTTGAACGAAGTGTCATCGGCGTAGTACCTGCGGGCAGGGTCAGGGAGCAGAAGGGGCCGAAAACACCGCGTATGTAGCAGAAATATCGTCAACGTCAAACTCCCTTCGAGTGCTGGTGTGTGAGCCAGAAAACAAGAAATATCTCGAAGAGCGCCAGGCCCTCACTCGCACACGAAGCTACTGAAATAAAACGACACGCTGTCGGGCGTTTCCAATGTGTGAGCGAAAGCCGACATCGATATGAATCGCAGGGAAAATACCCCCACCATTTCAACGTCTTGTCCCTCCACACCTCCACTACTATTGTAACACATAAACTATAAAACTGTGGGTGCTCCACACTAATCTCAATAGACGATCACGCCATCGTTGGCCATGCACTCTAACGAATGAGTTGTCTCCTCGACGGACGGTCGGCGGGTACTTTTTACTGCTCCCGCCAGATACGTCATCCCGCCACGGTTGTATACATTACCGACCCCAAAGCTCTCGACAAACGCCCAAGGTGCGCAGACGGCTCTACGTATATATATTATAAAAATTAAAATACACTCCAGCTGTGAGATCGAAGATTTCGTCGAAACTCATCTTTGCAAGCTGTGTGTGATACTCCGATCGCGCGCATTACGAGTTGTGTGTCCTCATTAAGGATATAGGTCGGCGACTCCCCTTACAACTACAGTGTAGCTATCAGGGTCAACACGATGATTTTAGTCAGTCTGTGCGTGGAAACTATAAAACCCGTTTCTGAGGGGGACAAAATCTGACAGCTGTGAAGGGAAAGGGGGGCCTGGTTTTGATCAAAAGCGAGCGGGTTTGGAGGGGGGCGGGGGGGGGGGGGCGAGGGGCAATTTGTGCATGTAAGCTATAAATCCTTTCGAGGGGATAAATCTGACGGTTTTGGCACCAGTATATTATTGGGGGCGGGCGGGGGGGGGGGGGGGGGCATATGTGCCTGGAAACTATACATTATTTCGAGGGGATAAATGTGACATTTTTGGAAATAATACATCAGTTTATCATGTATATCCTGGGGTAAGTCGTACAATCAGTATATATATGTCGTTTGCCCATCACCCTCTCCACGTTCGGCGACTTCTCCGTTTCTCCATTAATAATCTGTCGTTCTTCGCATCGCCCTCTCCCCGTCAGGTGACAAGGCAATATCGTTTGGCGAAGCGAAGAAGTCGACAACCCCTCCCGGGCAGCGCGGGACTCGAAGACGAAACGTACTGCACCCACGGGCCGGTCATGCCAATGAAAGCGATCTCTGCCAATCAAGCCCAGCCCGAACCAATGCTCCACGCCAGCAATCGCAGCGAGCACGCACAAACCAAAACAATCCACAACACCTATGCATTATTCGATACTGAATTATGTCCCTCACCACACGCTACGGCCGAGGTCGACAGGGATATTCTGCCGGTGGAAGTTTACAAGCGTGCTCTGCGCGTTGCCGGTGATTTCCGTATCGCGGAGGTCCGTGTGGGCGGGGCTGAGCGGGTACCCCTCCGATCCCCCGGCGAGAATGAGATCCTAAACACCCGGCACAGACGAAACATTCAAGGAGGAGGAACGACAAAGAAACG
The DNA here is from genome assembly GCA_012845835.1 of Undaria pinnatifida. Taxonomy (NCBI): domain Eukaryota; class Phaeophyceae; order Laminariales; family Alariaceae; genus Undaria; species Undaria pinnatifida. The sequence goes on from JABAKD010000025.1 coordinate 26,774,306, forward strand.
TAAAAAAACACGATCGAGGGCTATCATTTCCTGCAAAAGCGCGGAAACCAGATAAACGAGTCCGTCCTTTACTAGAGTTTCCACGTTTTCAAAAACACGATCGAGGGTTATCATTTCCTGCATAAGTGCGGATAACAGATAAACGGGCCCGTCCTTTACTAGAGTTTCCACGTTTTCGGAGGGCGCTAGGAAAGGAAGGACTCGTTTATCTCCTTTTCGCATTTTTGCAGGAAGAGAGACAATCCTGTGACAAACAGTTCTTCCGAGGTAACAGAAGAGATCGAGAGCTGCGTGCGACTCCACATGCCACGACAGGATAGGAGGGGTACCCAAGATACTGCGCACGACGCAAGACGCATTGATATGATTATTGCCTGACGAAGGAAACGGCGCAGATATCACAACAACATCGATCGTGTTTTCAAACTGGGCGTTCTTCCGGAATGGTGCGGTGGGATAGACACGGGACAAGAAGGCCCCATGTTGTTGGTAGTCTATCCACACCATAACGCAATCTAACTCTTCTGACTATTCCCTGACCTGGGAAACACAAAACCACCTTAGATGCGGACGGCATCAGTGCGGAGCTCGGGCTTGGACGCGGGGAAACGGCGTGAGTCGCGGTTTGACTCGCGGCAAAGGGTTAGAGCAAACCAGGTGCACGGTTTAAGCGTACCACCACGACCAAAGCGCGATTGCACTACAATGGCAGCCTTCAAGCTCGCCCAACACAGGGGAATGTACGTCACTAGAAAGGAACAACCCCAGCCAGCGAGAGCTACGGCAATATCAGATGCAAGGGATATTTCATGCGGTACCGCTATGTAAAACTCCGACTCGCCAAAAAAAGAAAGAAATCGAGGGGAGACGAAATAAAACGTACCAATACCTGTGGTGTTATTAGGCGGGGAGGGATTATTTAATGTTGGTGCGGTGCGTGTTGGGGCGGTACACGATGAAGAAAAAAAAAACGCATCCGGCCCGTGCAGCAGAGGTATACCGCACAAAAAGGTGCTGCTGTCGGTAGGAACTCTCGCTGGTGGATACTGGCAACCGTCGTCAGTTATGCTCGTTTGATGGGAAAAGTAACAAAAAAACTCAACCGAACCCAGCCCTAACCTACCCAGCTCAAACCCCCCAAAAAACTCTTGCTGCTGTCACTGGGCTTTGGTGTGTGCGCTTCCTACCCAATTTCGTCGGAATGCTTTTTGGCATCTCATGCTTTGCTTTTACCTAGCCCATGGGTCTGTCCACCGGGTTGCACTCGCAGCGTACTCTTGTTAACAAGTCACTTTTATTTGTGTGAGGTATAGAGTAGTTTTGTCAAGCAGCGACCCTCACAAGGGGAAAAAGAACAAAAAAAAGAAAGTAATGGTGCACCTCCACCGCCGTAGCATTTGTGTATCACAATCCAACAATCCAACCGACTTTTTCCAATTTCCGACGACGCCCAAAAACAGCAAGGCTTTTCATGGGTCGTGACCCGGCCCGCGGGTCACATCACGAGGTGTTCTTGATCCCGTTGGTCAAGCCGGCTTGGTTCAGGGGGTCTCGGTAATTTCACGGGTCCGATCGGGTCGGATCAGGAGGTTTCCAAATCTCACGAGCCGGGGTCGGGTCACCCTAACCCGGCCCCGACCCGTGGGAGGTGATCCGACTCGTGAAAAGCCCTGAAAAATAAGGACATATCTCTAGCCTCGCGTGCCCGATTTTCCGTGTCCCGTACCCCACCCTAAGGCCGGATCCCCCAAAGAGAAAAATGAGGAAATACAATTTCCATACCACACCATGACTGTTAAAACGGCTGTGCTTGCCATTTTACCAACATCCAACACCGTCGCGGTAATATACAGATGGCACCGGTTCCTCAGAAAAGTGGTCACAAGGAATCGACTTTTTTTCTTCTACGATAAACGAAAGAAACAGACCGAACAAGAGGCTTCAAGCATAATTTCTGGGATACATTTCCATACCACAGTCTAACAGGCATCACTATTGTTGGAAGTGTGCCCGATGCTGGCGGCAGAATGAGAAATTTAGCGCCTGCGTCCAAGTGGCGTTCCTTCGCATATATTGGGGATGGATCTAGATTACCCAGCTATAGTCGATTCTAGTAGCAGTACAGTGGTTAGTAGTAGTTGCTGCTGTTTCTGTTGTTGCAGGTGTTCTTGCTGCTCTCGCCGTTGATGACGTGTTTTCGTTTTTCTTCCATCACCAATTTTACTCTCCAGCTCAGCCCGTACTGCGTAACAAGAGGATGTACCCTCAGCGACCTTCCGTTCTGGACAAGTCGTGGTCACAGGTGTCTTCCCTTCTCCGCCTGATACTTGCGTTCACGTTTATCGCGCAAATTATAGGGTTCATTCAGTATTGGCCCTTTTCAGCTTTTTATGCTCGTCGACTTTTCATCGATTGTTGCTGCTGTGTAGTGCCGAGTAGCGATCAGAAGCTGTCTACGTAGCCCGGCGCTTTGGCCGCTCGTGACGAACTCGTGTTTTGTTTTCGTGTTTTGTGCTTTGGATTGCCTCCTCCACCCCCCTCGGGGGAGTGCAGTGTTATCATAGCCGATACTGCGGTACTGTCATACCACCGCCGGTAACCGGGTTCTTGCGGTTTTCCCTTTCTCCTTTTCTTCGTCTCATTATTCCCCCCCCCCTTTGGTTCGGCCCTTTTTGTTTTCCTTGTGGGCACCCTTGGTGGATATGGAGGCGATTATGTCGGTGTGGACATCATCGTCGAAGATACAGCAGTAGGTAGAAGACAGAGCAGGCAGCAATGCTCCTATACCCCTCTATATAGTAGTTGCATTCGGAACCTAGTTTGGGTGCTGCCGCGACCAGACGCCGGCTGGGTGCTGTCGTGCTGTCATCTGCTATGTTCCTGAGTTTTCGCTTGCTTCATTAATTTCAGGCTTCGTTTTTGTATTTAGCCCGGAGGTCACGATGAAGGCGATAACATTGGCACCACATCTTGTTGTCAGAAACAGTGCGCAGGTGATAGACCATGCGAGACGATTGACCACACGGTAATGATGATACAGCAGTAGGGTCGTTCCAAACCCAATATGGTTGCATCATCACGGGAACATGGGAACTGGGAACGCTTCCAACCTGGAACGGAGTAAAATTGGGCTCGCCGCGGAGTCATTATCAAATCGAATTTTGGTAGATTCCTACCGTGCCCACGTTCCCACCCTGAACCCTAATGACACACCAGTGAAAAAGAATACAATTGGAGCGTACGTCCAGGTCCCAGAGAAGGTAATTTTTATTTTTGTGCAGCAAATTCGAACTGCGCACTTGGAACTAGATTTACGGCAACTGATTTGTGTTGGGAGTGCTACTTCATACCCCGGACTCTGAAGGCCTACGAGGGTATGGGTGCATATGGGATGACATACTGCACGTACACCCAATAGGACTCACGCCTCTTATATTTTCGGACACAAGGGTAGCTACAGATTGATACGTGATCTTCAGACAGGAAATTGAGAAAAACGACTGGAAAAAGACAGGCGCCGGACCAAGAGCAGGGCGAATTTTTATCACTCCGGTCTGCGGATATCATTCCGGCCAGGGGACCCACCACATAGCCCTCGGCCAATGAGAGTGTTAAAACTACCCTCCAAGACCCGGACGGCACACCACATTGTCAGGTCTGCTCGAGCAAACACTATTGGTACTCGGGAGGGTTCGTAATCAACCAAAATAGTCAAGGTTCATCACGTTGAGCCCAATGCCGTCTCTAGTCAGTTCCTAGTGTCTTCTAGTATGTTCCGGTCGCTCCGGTGGCGTATCAGGTTATCCTCGAGCCTGGTATGGGTCAGTTTCGTGAGCTCGAATCCCCCCGAGTGCATACTCGTGTAAATTCGTGGGGACTTTCTCTTGTGCACAATTTGACTTGCGGAAAGCGCGAGGGCGTGAGTTGGCAACACTCGATGAAAAATCGACGAGCAACGGGATTGCTGAACCTGCGTATGCGCGATAAAAAATTGAAGGCAAGAATCGGGGGGGGGGAAGGGACGACACCTGTGACCACGGCTTGTCCAGAAGCTGGAAAGTAGGAAGTACGCAAAAAAAAGGTATGACGTTTTTTTCTCTTTTTCTTTCCTTGCTTCCTCTTCTTGCCTTGTTTTTTTTTTTTTTTTTTTTTCATCCTCCGGCGGATGGGGAAAAATAAAGCTTTAGCTCACCACACTTCCACGTATTTTCATACGCGTCGTGTGTCGATTTAACTCAGTTGCTTTCGCAGCCCAACGCTAGCTGGCGCACCCTTCGGATCCCATTGTAGGTATAGCGTAAGCTGTCCCTATCAGTGGTCTTCGTTACAACCCCGGCAGCGCAAGCTGCCGTTGTATACGGGTGCGTGTGTATGTCGACCCGGCCTGTCCCCTGAGGGTCAGTTTCGGTGGAGATAGCCACCCGGAATGTCATCTTTCCGGGTAGTGTGCTTGTCTTTTCTGGCTTTTCTTGTCTTTCCTTTTTCCTTTCTTTTCTGGCTTTCTTTTCTTTACTATATTTTCCCTTCCTTCCTCTTCTTATCTTATCTTCCTTTTTTTTTCCAATTGACTTGCGTCTTGCGTGCGTATGCGTAGTGATGGGTAATACGTGTAATATTTACTCTAGTACCTGGTATGTGATAGTCTTCTTGGGTGGCAACCGGTATTGTCGGTTTTCCCAGGCGCGAGCAGTGAGACACGTATGTATGCACGAGTGTGAACCTGGCACATCGTAGGCTGATTCCCGATTTCACTTTGTGTACGTTTTTGGCGGAGGCATGAATTGCGTCAGGTGTAATTTGTACCACCTTTGGTTTGTGTTTTTTCCCCGGGGCATTCCTCAGCTCCAGAGGGACTGGAGTCTGTTCTGTGACCACGGACTTGATTATGCGAGTCAATGTGAGAACAACGTTGTCAAATCTTGATTATTTCTAAGCACAATCAAACCAACTTGTCCTTGATTATTTAAATACATTACGAGCTGTATAGTTTTCAATATGCTATACTAACGCGCCATACAAACAAAGTGTAAAAGTTTTAGTATTTCACACGAAAATGCTATACAAAATAAAGTACATGGGCTTTAGGCCGTTTCTTATAGCATTGGATTCTCATCTTCGATTCCGCCAGAATCCGATTCGGCAAAATTCGGGCGGAGAAGAAAGCCCGACCTTTCTTATAGCGAACGGATTTTGTCAGACGGATTTCAGCAGGACTGTCAATTTTTTTTGAAAACAGCGCGCGCAAAACCCAACACCACACAGCAGCAGCAGCAGCAGCAGCACACAGCAGACCGATACAGACATACAGACGCAGCGCAGAGGCAGCAGACCACACGCAGCAGACCACACAGACGTTGCAAACATGCCGGACCAAGAGGCACCAGCCCTTGACATCTCATCGTCCTCTGTGTCGGGCTCTAGCTCGTCTTCGTAGTCTTGTAAGATGAGGTCCCAGGTGGCGACACTACGCTGCTGCTGCAGATGGAAGGCAGCTAGCGTGGTGGCAAAGACAGCAGAAACGTCGACACCAGCTTTTTCTCTCGCTGTCGCGGCCATTTGATGGTGCACCACGCGTCCCGAGGGCAAGCCAAGTTCGTAGGCTAGCCCACGGGCGACGCCCAGCAGCCCTAACAGCGCCGGCACTGCAGCACGCATGTGGGGTAGCCCGATGTGTGTGTGTGTGTGTGCGCGCGCGCGGCGCAACCAGAGAGTTTCAAATAATCCGAGACAGAAATCCGGGTTGGGCAGCGTCTCGGATTTTGGTCAGGAATCCGAGTGGCCGCAACTCGAAAAGCTGAAATCGGATTTTTCCGGATTGGATTGTGCCAAAATCCGTGTCTATAAGAAGGCGGAAATGGGCCCGAATCGGATTCTGGCGGAATCGAAGATGAGAATCCAATGCTATAAGAAACGGCCTTAGGATGTAATTATAAAATCTTCACGAACAGGGAGTGTGTGTGTGTGTGTTCTTCACATTAAACCGTTTTTCTACTCGTCGACATCCAGCACACCCATTGTCCGTACTGATTCTTCACCCTAGAAAGATCAGCTCTGTGGTCACAAGCCACGACACAGAGATAATGCATCGTAATGCATTCGACAACGCAATGTCATGCCCTAGTACTGGGTACGACAGGCACAACATACATACGTCAGCAACAGAAATACATTGGAAGAGAGAAATACGAAATAAACAAAAACAAAAACAAAAACAAAAAAACAAAAACAAAATAAGAAAACAAATAAAAACAAAGATAAAAATAAAAAATAAAAACAAAAAATGAAACAAACAAAACGAAGGGGAAATCGAAGAAACAACCCAACCGGAGAGGAGAGCCAAAGCTCGGAAAAGAAACACAATAAAATAAAATGAAATAAAATAAGTTAAAGTAAAACCAAAATAAGATAATCCGAACACGAGCCAAAAACCTGGACACGCAAGGAGGGAACAAAGGGGAAAAAATACCCCAGAAAAAGACGAAAAGTGCTATGTACCTACTAGTCGGCCTGGTACCTTGCTACCCTGTCTGCCATCTCCTTCCTGCCTTCGTCCACCGCGGTCTCCCTTCTATTCCTCCTGTTGCCCCCCCTGCCCCCATTCCCTTGGACGGCTTTCCTTCTACTCCTCCTGTTTCCCCCCCTCCCCCCTTTGTGTTCTTCTCATTAAACCAAAATACCTTGTAAAAGAGAGAAACAACGAAAGAAACCAAGACAAAATAAATAAATAAATAAATAAAAAGGGGAGCCAAAGCACGGGAGATAGAAACATACCCCGAGCATGAGCCAAAATGGACATGCAAGGGGGAAAGAAAGGAAAAAAATACCCCGGAAAAAAGAAACAAGTAAAAGAAGGAAGACTGGGAGGGCCAAATAAAACAGGCTCGTCACCTACCCGCCATGCAAGACTCCCTTCATAAGGATAAGAAGGGGAAAGAAAAAAGAAGAAAAAGAAGAAAAAGAAATTCACGGAAAAATCAAAGTACCAAGACATCACATTCCGAGCAGCCGCAGCAGTTGGCGGTACGAGTGGCATAGATAGAAAGGTTCCACCTACTAGTCGGCCTGGTACCTTGCTACCCTGTCTGCGGTCTCCTTCCTACTTTCATCTACCGCGGTTTCCCTTCTACTCCTCCTGTCCCCCCCCCTGCCCCCATACCCTTGTGCGGTGTTCCTTCTACCCCTCCTGCTGCCCCCCCTCCCCCCGTTCCCTTCGACACCACCCACGGCGGATGCGCGGCGCTGTCTACTCAGCTTTGCCTCATCCTCGTGCCACCTGCCCATGAACCGTTCAGCTGCTTCGAGGACCCCCCGGTACCACTTGCCCACCTTTTTGGCTGCAGTGGGCCACAGCGCGGTCCCAACTCCAAAAACTAAGGGGGAGTGTTCCGTTGATCCCTCGTTGGCTTTGAACACCCTAAGGTCCTCAGCTATGGCTCTAGGCCAAGTCTTGAGTTGTCCGCCTGGTTTCGGGTTCTCCCCACCAGCGATCGTCCCGAACATCAACCGACGGGGCAGTCGCCCCTTGTGTTGTCGCACCAGGGCCCCGGCAAAGAAGAGCCGCCGTTTACGGATGGTCGTTTCGATGCTCTCGCATCGTGTCATCCTGAGGGCCTTCGCGTACGAGAGGGTGGTGTGGTCGGTGCGTAATCGGCGCTGGAAGCCAATGACTCGCAAAAGGACTTCGTGGTGGGCTGATCGGAGCTTGGCGAAGTGGTCCGCATTGAGGGTCCACGTCACACACCCGTACAGCAGGGTCTCAATGACCTCGGCCTTCAGCATGCGGACTTTCAGACTAAGCGGGGCGGTCGTCCTGTCATACAATTCCGGGCCAAACCGTTTGAGGCATGCCCGCATGAGACGGATCCGTCGTTCGATTGGAGTAGCCGACTTTTATCCTCGAATGCTGTATTCATATTAAGGAATTAGATAACTCGTAATACTCTGTATGAGTACTCCTCCCGATATAAAACAACGTGTAAAGGTTTCAGTATTAATACTAAAATGCTATACAAAATAAAGTATATGGGCTTTAGGATGTAATTATAAAATCTTCACGAACAGGGAGTAGCCGACTTTTATTCTCGAATGCTGTATTGATGTTAAAATACTAGATAACTAGTAATACTCTGCATTCGTACTGCTCCCGATATTAAAGCAGGAAAAAAAAAAACTCATCTACCTTACATATGATAGAGCAGTAGTCGGTAGTTCAACTATAGTAATACATTTATGAAATAGATATGTTTCGTAGATCTAGCTAAAATTCCCCACCTAAGGTAGAAGGAACACCGCACAAGGGTATGGGGGCAGGGGGGGGGACAGGAGGAGTAGAAGGGAAACCGCGGTAGATGAAAGTAGGAAGGAGACCGCAGACAGGGTAGCAAGGTACCAGGCCGACTAGTAGGTGGAACCTTTCTATCTATGCCACTCGTACCGCCAACTGCTGCGGCTGCTCGGAATGTGATGTCTTGGTACTTTGATTTTTCCGTGAATTTATTTTTTTCTTTCTTTTTTTTTTTTTCTTTCCCCTTCTTATCCTTATGAAGGGAGTCTTGCATGGCGGGTAGGTGACGAGCCTGTTTTATTTGGCCCTCCCAGTCTTCCTTCTTTTACTTGTTTCTTTTTTCCGGGGTATTTTTTTCCTTTCTTTCCCCCTTGCATGTCCATTTTGGCTCATGCTCGGGGTATGTTTCTACCTCCCGTCCTTTGGCTCCCCTTTTTATTTATTTATTTATTTATTTTGCCTTGGTTTCTTTCGTTGTTTCTCTCTTTTACAAGGTATTTTGGTTTAATGAGAAGAACACAAAGGGGGGAGGGGGGGAAACAGGAGGAGTAGAAGGAAAGCCGTCCAAGGGAATGGGGGCAGGGGGGGCAACAGGAGGAATAGAAGGGAGACCGCGGTGGACGAAGGCAGGAAGGAGATGGCAGACAGGGTAGCAAGGTACCAGGCCGACTAGTAGGTACATAGCACTTTTCGTCTTTTTCTGGGGTATTTTTTTTTCCCCTTTGTTCCCTCCTTGCGTGTCCAGGTTTTTGGCTCGTGTTCGGATTATCTTATTTTGGTTTTACTTTAATTTATTTTATTTCATTTTATTGTGTTTCCTTTCCGAGCTTTGGCTCTCCTCTCCGGTTGGGTTGTTTCTTCGATTTCCCCTTCGTTTTGTTTGTTTCATTTTTTGTTTTTATTTTTATCTTTGTTTTTATTTGTTTTCTTATTTTGTTTTTGTTTTTTGTTTTTGTTTTTGTTTATTTCGTATTTCTCTCTTCCAATGTATTTCTGTTGCTGACGTATGTATGTTGTGCCTGTCGTACCCAGTACTAGGGCATGACATTGCGTTGTCGAATGCATTACGATGCATTATCTCTGTGTCGTGGCTTGTGACCACAGAGCTGATCTTTCTAGGGTGAAGAATCAGTACGGACAATGGGTGTGCTGGATGTCGACGAGTAGAAAAACGGTTTAATGTGAAGAACACACACACACCTAAAGTATAAATACCAACCCTACTTGTAACCATTATAGTGGAAAAAAAAAAGACTCTTCCAAAAAAACTCACCTATATTTCGTAGTACATTACAGTCGACCCCGCTTCAAAGACGCACATGGGTTTTTTTTTTCAGGGCGTCTTTAACCCGGGGAATCGTCTTTAACTTTCCGGGGACAATAACTCCCCTTCCCCGGGGTCAACGGAGACGTAACCTACGTCAAACGACGCGCCATTTCAGCAGGAATACTGGCATGACAGGCAAACGCCGAAAAAGAATCACCACGCCGTTGTAGGTATGTAGAATTTAAGTTTTCGCGGACATCACCTCCACCCGCGCCAACCTGAGAAACTACAACCTTGGCGCTGCACATAGACTACTTGCGTGTGTGGACTGCGCGTGCTTTGCGTTCGTATTTACAAACAAGGGAACCTGTATTCGAGTACATTTAGTCTCTCGTTGGCCCACTTGAAAATCACTCCTCTGAAGCCTACGCTTGACGTAGTCACCACATTTGAAAAATATGCGTACTGCCGTTTCAACGTCACGTACCAACCAGAGAGCCACCTGCGCCCGAAACCACACAGCTCGAGTACAGGGGAAAAATAACACCATGAAGCACGAAACACGCACAACGCTGAAACAAAGAGAGCTCACTCCACTGCAGTTTTAAAAACCGAATCCACACAGAGCATGAAACATGTTTGCCGAGCGAAGCAAAATCACAGATCGCACCAGCGACCTTAGCCCAAAGAACGGCATTCCCAAACTACGACTTCCATGCATCACGAAGGGTGGACTGCACCTCACCCCTCCCCTTCGCTCTACGCTTGACTTGAGTTTCATGTGTAAACGAATGAACGGTTCTCGAAAGAAGGAATAGCGATTCGCTGTATTCGCCGTTTCCCCCTTTCGCGTACAAGTAGGAACGAACTTCCTCAAGACGAGAGCGGACTTCGGCTTCTGAAAGGGAGGTTGTGACTAACCCTAACCCTAACCCTAACCCTATGGTTCTGTAAAAAATGTCGTCTTTATAGCGGGGAGTTGACTTAAGCCGAGCGTCTTTAAAGCGGGGACGACTGTACGAGTACCAACAACGCAGTTTGCAAATATGAGTATTGAACCGAGATTCGTCGAACTCACGGCTGACGTCCATAATCTCTTTTCCGCTACGAATAAATCGTACAGCAGTATTGGTTTCAGGATTAAGAACCATGGAAAAATAAAAATAGTAGAATCCCATACTGATAATATTAACATTAATAAGCGCCAAGCAAGACAAAAGTAAAATAAATAATGATTTCGTTAAAAATAGGTTTTACAGTAGTAGTATCCCATACTTACAAATCAACAAGCGACAAGCAATACAAGTTATTAAATAATAATGAACCAAAAAGAAAGGGTGAAAACACACCAAAATGACTACGATCGTATTCAAAAATCGAATCAAGCGCGTTTTTACTACTGCTGTAAGATGAATACCAACCTTACCATTAGTCTAATGCTGTTGACACCATATGGCTAAAAGACTGACCTCCTGAAGGGCGTCCCGTAGCGCATATGAGGTAACGTTGAGGACACCGTACTGAAGCCTTCGGAACTTCTCTCCGATGGTGGCGGCTGCCTCTGTACTTGCGTTCTTCAAATGCCTCTTGATTTGTTCCTCGAGACTGTTCTCGGCGCTAGTCCTGGCCTTGTCGCCGATAATCGCCGTCGTGATCATCACAACCGCCAGCGCTAGTAATAAGCTGACCTGGAGTTGGAGTACAGTACACGGTGGAGGTGCAACATCAGGGGTTGAATTGAAGGGGTGTTCAACGATAGTGCAGCGTTAGAGAGATCTGGGTTGTCGCCAAGCACACGCATTTCGTATTGGACTCTCGTCATGTGGCAGGCGCACAACGCAAGGGGATCAGGCAACGGGCAGAGGACTGTGTGATGCGTCGAAACGAAGCATGGTGTTAATGTACGGAGTACAACAGTAGTTAGTACAGCGTTAGATATATGGGCTATCGCCAAGCGCACGCATTTCGTATTTGACCTCAGGTCATGTGCCAGAAGCACAACGCAAGGGGACCAATCAGGCATACGGCAGAGGACTTGATGCTTTAAACGAGGCATGCCGGTACTTGGTACCACAGGTATAAATTAAAATCTACTAATAGATACCAGGTACTCGTTCAGACTAATAATAGTGCAGTAGGGCACAGCACCGATTTGTCTTTTCAAAATTGAGCATTCGAATCGCAAGAGGTGCGTTTGGAAATAAGCCGAGCTATGAGGCGCGCATGTCCTATCAAGAAGGACGCGGAAATTGTCGCCTCTGCGGAGATGAGAGGCTGCGAGAGACCGAGGCTGTGACCTGGGATAGCCAGTTGCCTCTGGCGTATTGCCTGCCCTATTTATTCCTTCCTGCTGGAGCCGCGCTAGGGACAAGCAAACAATGGTGATCTAGTCAACACATCGGATATCCTACATACTGCAAGCAGCAAGCAGCACGTATGCACACTATTGGTGAAAATGTAATGATTGTCATGGAGTCAAACTAACTTGACAACGGTCACTAAATTATTTCTATCCATTGTAGCACGGCCTACTGGTACAGCAGTACGTGGTACTTGGTAAGAGCTACCAGTGGAGTGAGGGGTTCCAAATAGTGCCGGTTTAGCAGTGCCTTTGTGCTATATAGTGCCTGCCGCAACAACGCTAGGCTGGAAAAAAAATATAGTTACCCCATTTTAAATAGTGCTGGTGCCCTGAATATTGCCGATCTATTGCCGAGGCACAAAACAAACAGCAGTGAGCGACGACTTGAACTCACCCCCGCCAGGTTCAGAAAGGAAAGAAGGAGTTGCTTCCTCAGAGGATATTTTTTGTTGAGGCATGGCTTGCACAGGTTCACGGCATTGGCCGGCATCGATGACAGCACGCCTGCACAGGAGGTGTCGGGAGGCGGGAGTAGTAGCTCTAGCTCGAGGGAAATAGAAGAACACAGATGGTGGGGTCAGCCACAAAGGGTTCGCCCGTCGTTTGTGAGCTGTCTCGCTTGTCGCTGTGTCTTCCGCGTTGTGTGAATGAAAGGTGAATTTTTGCAAGTGGACTGTATGCAAGTAGTTCGGTCACGTGAAGTAGTTTGAGTAGTTTTTTGGTATAGGTTGTCGGGCGATTCCGCGGAAATTTCGTAGCAGCCACAATTCGCTCGAGCGATGAAACTGTTTCTTAGCTGTGACGTCATCAAACTGCCGATCGTGTTTTGGACTTTTTTGAGCCACTCGATCTCACCCACAGCTCACAGCTCGCTCACAACTGAAAGACACCGGTAAGCGCTCGACAGTTGGCAGGCAGCGACTGGACCGTGAGCCGGTGTGGTCGGGGGATATGCGCAGGTGGTGTAGGCTGTGACGCAAAGAAACACAGCTGACTACTGTACGAAGCAACCGTCAATCACGCAGACTTTTTACACGAAAGACACAGCAGATCACACGTAAAAAACAACATAGATTAGAGCCTTTACTTTAGGTTCTTTTTTGGGGGAGGGGGGGATAATTATTATCGCGACCCGAGAGCGGTGCCAGGAACGATTCACAGATGCCCATAGTGTCCCTGAACGGACTGACCAATGAGAAATATCCCCTACTATGCGGCAGGACTCTGAACCCACGACCACTCTGCGACCAATGGGGTTGCGATAAAACCCGGCACGATAGAAAGCGGCTCCCTGGTTTGCTGCTTCAAACTTCGAGCCTTGGTGTTGCGCGAGGGTACTACTACTTGATTGTGATGAGAAGCTCTAACGCTGCAAGCGAAGGGGCATTGTGAGGTGAGACGGTTGTAGTGGCCTTGCTGCTCAATTCGCGGGGAGCCCACATCTGTGTTGCTGCTTTGCCTCCGGGAGGCTGAAGGGATTCAAATTTTTCATTTTTCATTTACTAGACTATCCTTGCATTACTCTCGCGATCCCTCCCATTCGTAACTCAGATCCGGGGTCACATGGCGGGCCCTCCTCCCCCCTCCCCACTACGGTACGTGCCTTCATTTTTATCGCGAGAAGAACTCAGCATTTTCTTCCCTCGTCTACTCGCGTCGAATTGAAATTCGCGTCGAGTTGAAAAAACAGAAAAAATCTTCGAAGATGAAGCCGTGTAGACTATTATTAGACTAGACTAGTCTATACAGCCAGCAACGTGCAAAAAACGCGATCGAGAGAGCGCCGATTCTACGTACGACTTCTATAACTGGTACTAATAATACTGCCGTTTTGGATTGTTGCAGATGATACGATTGCTGATGTCGGCGATGTTGTCGAGGTGAGAACGGGTTTGCATTATTTCTGCTTATTCTTAAATCCTTCTTCTGCTTGCTGGTGGATCACATCTGCCAGCACCTCGTGCCTCATTCTCAGACCAGGTATTACAGTACCTCATCATGGGTACCTCTCCTGCTGTGGAATGCAACAGAGTAGTCTCCGGTCTGATGCCTCTGATGCCTGCCGCCTGTATCATACAACGTAAGACCCCTTTACCTTCTCTCCGCACGTACGCATGGCCACTCTGTTTGTTATGAACTTTGAGCTATTTGCCTGGCCCCAGCCCTTATTCCGTTGCCTGTTAATAGATGGCGCATGCTTGTTGGTGAGTGGACACACCTCGAACAGCGGGACCATGAAGCGATGGAACTCGATAACAGCCAGGCCGCGCGCGCGCGGGGGGGGGTTAAAACTGCTGCCATCTTCACTCCTTCCTTGTGTGTTCCGTGCCATCACTTATCAAGAGGATCGCAAAGCGCATAGACTAGTCTATATATATTACGGGTACCACGTACGTTTTTCTTTTTCGAGTGTGTTCCGTGCCACCTCTCAAAATATCGGAACGCGCGCATGTATAGTCTAGTGGGTGCCTGAGCATCAGGTTGCTGCGTGTCTCGTCTGGTGGGCTTAGCGTTCAGACAGCGTTACACGTATATGCACATTTAATAAATCCGCACGCGTGCGCCCTCCTCTTAAGCAATGAACGTTACCTATTGTTCTCGACTTTCCGCCACCTACGCCCCCCTCTCCAGGATACAGCCCCCTCCCAGCTCGGCGTGCCATATTTTGTCCATAGCGTTTTCACTGGGGAAATACTACCGTATGCCACGCAAGGTTACACCCCCCTTGGGATGAATTCCGTGGTGATGTCCTCCAACACAAGGGGGGCACACACAACGAAAATGGCGGCTTGGGCAAGACCACGCCGAGATATTTCCATAGACAGAGGCATTGGTCGGTGTGTGCACTCTCCCTATCGTCGACAAAACCAAGCGGAAACATCGTCTGACGGCGTGTTTCGTCTTGCGCGTTGCCAGTACACGTACCGGTAGCTTCCTGTGCGACATCGTCAAGAGCAACGAAACACTCGGGGGAAGGGGGGGTACTCATTTGTTGCTTGCCTTAGTCATTTGACTATTTGACCACGCATCCCTTCGGAGACGGAGCACCGTGCCTACTCTTAATAGAGACACCTCCAACGTTTGGGAGCTCATCACGCTTTTTCTATATATTAGACTACATAGAAACTGTTTGCTTATCCTATCCCAGTCCTGCTTCGCCGTCTGCGGCCACCATCTATCTCCTAGGATAGCGATCGTTTTCTCGCTACTCTCTAGTCTACCAAACTCTTCCATGTCACACACGTCCAATTCCCTCTCTCCCCCTCTCTCCCCCTCTAACGCATCTCGTTCCTCCTTGTATATTTCACATGCTCCTACTGTGAGTCCTACTCTCTACGGTTGTGCCACACGGGCACATATTTGTAGCCATGTCCTCCTCCTCCCGACTACTGGTATATCTTTCTTCTTTCCGGTAGGTCGAGGTCCCCTACACGAAATCACAGTTTACGCTTTTTCACGTAGTCCATTGGGCCTTGCAGGTATGTTTTCATTCCATTGTCTTCCCTCAACCCCGCGCATGTCTCTAAGTGCTTCTCCTCTTCACCTTATTTCATAGCGCTAACCTTTCCCTTTCTTTTAATATTTATTTTGCTTCTGTCAATGTGCCCGCCAAGCTTCTCTATAGACAGTACGTTCTCTTGGTCCCCCCCTAAATCCCTCAATATTTTCTCGACTGCGTTATCCCATCTTATTCCAGCCAGTCCTTTTGTTATTTTATCCCATACAGCCCCATCAACTATGGCTGGCAACCTCTTTTTTGGTACATTTACTACTGTATACGGCCATTTCAACTTCTTCACGTCTCTATATGTTTTAAGTGGGTGCCTTTCATTCCTAGTTCTGCTCTTTATTACTCGCCGTACTTGAGCATCCAAGAATCTTTTTAGCTGCTGACATCGGCACTGTTTCCAGATATTTCACGAACTTCGCCTTACTTCTCCTGCATGCTCCAATTTAGGTACAAGCACATTCATCAGAATACACTTTTTAATCCTGGTGTCAAGCTGCGGGTCTGTTAGTATCGATTCCATCTTGCCTACTTGTGATTTACCCTTTCCTATTACTTCGCTATGTGTGCATCCGAAGAGCAATCCTTTGAGATCTCTGCTCCAAGGTACGTATACTGGTTTACAATCGGTAGTTCATCTTCTCCCCACTTGCATTTGAAATTTACCAGATTCATTCTATCTTCGTTACATACAACTACTGCGCACTTTTTCACGTTCACTGTCACGCTCAACTTCCTTGTGTAGCCTAGTGCCTTCTCTATCTGTTTCTGCAATCCTTCGGGTGTTTCTGATTGCCACGTAATCATCCGCAAAAATCAACTGCGACACCGTATCTTCCCCTATCGTGACTCCTTGCTTTGCTGCTTCGACTGCTACTATCATGTCATTAATACTTACCTTGAATAGATTGGGTGATAGTGTACACCCCTATGCAACTCCTTGTAAAATATTAACATATTTTGACCTTTCCCCGTCCAGCATCACAGTATTTCTCGCACATTCCGTAATATTTTTTATCATTCTCCACATGCCTCTGATCCCGATTTCCCACATATTTTTCCATAATCCATCCCTCCATACTGTGTCAAAGGCCTTCTGTACATCTAGGAAGAAACGGTACGTCGTTAGCCCGGCGTCTCTTCTACATTGAATGATCTTACCTAATGTGTACACATGGTCTACGCAACTACGGGGGGGGGCGGGAGGGCTTCAGGAGCTTTGCAATGCGGCCTTCAGCTTTTATCGCTAAGTTATCGAAGGGTGCGTTGGGCGGGGTCGAGTAAAATATGGCGGGCACCAGGAAGGGGGGAGGGTATCACAATCACTCTCAGCCACCTTGTTGATGACGGACGCAGTAAGTTTCATCGGGCATCGAGGCGTGCTTCCCCCTTGCTTGATAAATGATATAACCTTAACGCGGCACCGTTATCTTGTCTGGCTTGAAACGTTAAATCGTTTCTTCGGCCAAGCGCTCATATTACAGTGTTTTACTTCCTTGTTGTTTCTTGCCTAAGTGTAAAGAACTCCATGAAAAAAAAACGCTGGTCGCCCATCTCATATCCCGGGTGCTGGTAAAACCTTTGCGCACGGGGGTGGCTTGGGAGGTCCTTGCTTGTTCTCGACCAATGCCTTCGGGGTAGCCTTTAAATTTCCACAGAAGAGTGATATGCACACTAAAATACACCATATCGTCCGTATGCTGCTTGCATGCCCGAAACTCGGCTTGCGCTCGATCTAGCTACGTATTCAGAGTCAATTACTTCCCGCGTCAGGCTCCAATACGCGATCAACTCGGGTATTGTCTCATCCCGGCCAGGCTTGTCGCCCCTCCGAGCGGAGACGTTTGTTGATGAATCTCCTTCAAAGCGAACCCTCTAGAAGATCAGCCTTCAAGTAGGCGGTGATCTATGGCCCCTTCATGGGGGGGCGGGGGGGGGGGGGTGCTGCGGGATCTCTCTACAACTAGCCCGCCTTTCTGGCCACCCTCCCAGATTAGCATGGCCGCCCGGGCGCGCAATCCACTGAGATCTCCCGAAGTCTGGCCACCTGGTTTCGACCGGAGGTGGGCGGAACACAAAACCATTGCGTGTACACTGCAATCATATGTCTTGACGAGGTGGACACCGGTTGCTATACGATATGAACGTCTTTTTCCCCGTGTGCGGCCCGAGACGCATGCTGTGATACGATAGAAGTATCAGTAGTTTTTTCCCGAGGATCCTCGGTCGTTTAAGGAGCTCTGTACCTCACCCAAAAACTGGCTTTGAAAAAACGGAGAAACCATATATATGTTGATTGTATGCTTGGATATGATACGGACTATATGATTACGGTTGAGTATAGTAGGGGTTTCCAGTTATAGGTTGGCTACATCGTAGCGGTATATCGGGATGGTGGGATTATTTAGGCTATTTCGCCGTTACTCCTCGTTGTTCTTCTACCGAATGAGTCTTCTTCTCTCCACGCTGCGCCTTGGCTAGGCGCAACTTTATACTCCGGAGTATATGTTTGTACGTCTTTTACTTGTCTTCATACCGGTGACTCCACTACCCCACTACTGTTCGCTCAACAGGTAAGCCCTCTACGCTTCGTAGGGATCAACAGACACGATAATTATCGCGTACCGTACGCTGTACTATCCCTGTTCGAAGCAAAGGGTGTATAGTGACGTGGGTTCTTCTGAGGAAGAAAGCTAGCTGGAGATATCACACAAACAGCCCTAAGAGCGAGCTGGGTGTCTTTTCGAACCATGCCTGAGGGCGAGGTCAAAAAGGGGGCTGTGAACGTGGAAGAGTTGGCGGAGAAAGCGGGGAGCTCTCAGCGGGACAAGATTCGCGAGGTGGAAGAGCTGCTCGCAATAAGAGACCAACTCGAGAAATAAATCGAGGGTGGTTCCTATTACGGTTTTCGGACCGTCGACGAGATTTTTGCGAGCCACAACAACTGGGGCGCACGCGGGCGCAGACTGCTCGCAACCAGGCAGGAATTGACAGACTTCAGACCGTAGATGACGGCGTAGGTCAACTAGGACGCGCCAGCGGGCAAACCGCGCACATTCAGGGGAGCATGCAACATGGACTGTTGTCTTTGATGGTTGCGCGGGATGATATTGGCCACGTACTGTACCATCAAGCCCCACCCCACAAGAACCCTCCTCTACTCTCGCGCCCGGTGAGTGAGCTCTTGACGCCGAGCTCGTACTCGGAAGCGCTCACCGACGAATATTTCGATATCTGGATTCAGGCCATCGAGAAAGAATATGTTGGCCTTCGCGGGTAATTTCGGTGCGATTTAGCAACCAAACGGCCTGAATGTTCTTTCGGCGAAGTGGGTGTACGGTTGGAAATCGAATGAGATCGGTTTTGCGACCAGGACTAAGGCGAGGTTGGTAGCGAGGGGTTGCGGGCAGCGTGAAGGTATCCATTTTTTGAGACGTTTGCCCCGACGCCTACGGCGTCCTGCATCCGCCTGTTGGGTGCCATTGCTTGCAAGTTGGATTTGGATATCTGTCATTTCGATGCAGATCAGGCTTTTGTTCAGTCAAACTTAGACGAAGATGTTTTTTTGCGGTTGCCCCGGGGTTGCGGTGAGATGTCTGGTAAGGTAGTACGCATAAACCGCAGTCTCTACGGCTTAGAATAAGCGTCGAGATCGTGGCACAACTACTTGCTATCGCACATGAAGAGTCTTGGTTTTGAGCAGAGTCTAGTAGACGCATGTGTGTTGCGCTTGGTCGAGTCTGGAACTGTCTCAGTAGTAACAGTAGTTCATGTGGACGATATCTTCGCAGTAGGACGAAAGGCTAGATGCGATCAGCTCTGCGAAGACTTGAACCGCCTAGTGCCGATTAACCACCTTGGCGAGCTAAGGTGGTATTCTGTCAGCCGGTGTTCTAGAGATTGGGATGCTGGCACTTTCACGATCTCGCAGCAAGCTTTCGCTGAAAACACAGCTTTGAAGTTCGGCGTTAGTTCGGGTAGGAGAAACCCGCTTGAAAATGACCTTAAACTCGAACAGATCGATGCGACTGAACCCGAGGGCGACTGGCCTTTCCGCGAACTGGTAGGGTGCTTGATGTGGCTTGCCAATCAGACACGTCCGGATATTGCGAACGCAGTGAGAGCGGTAACCAGGTACACCAACTCGCCCAGGGAGGTACACTGGAAGACGGCGGTTGGTATTTTAGAGTATGTTTTTCTCACGAGTGATTTTAGTATTACATTTCAGAGAGGCAGTAGACTGGAGCTGGTTGCGTATGCGGATGCTGACTACGCCAGCAAAGCCACAGATAGGAGGCCGGTTTCCGGTGGGGCCGTCATGTGCGCAGGGGCATGCGTGCGCGGGTTTTCGAGGGCTACAAAGTGCGTGACGATTTTGACCACAGAAGCCGAGTACGTAGCACTGCCAGACACAATCAAGGAGGTGATTTTCTTGCGGTACGTGTGGAGTTTCATTTTAGCTGTTTTTGGTTCTGCATGCATCACGGTTTTTGAGGACAACAAGGGGGCAAGGCTCCTGGCTCATAACCCGGTGTGCGCGTCGAATTCGAAACACATCGACATTAGGCACCACTTCCTAGGAGTGCTTGTATTCAAGAGAGAGTTTGACATTGTCGCCGTAGAGTCTGAGCAGCAACACGCAGACTTCCTGACGAAGGCACTCGCCGGTCCAGGTTTTTGTTTTCACCGGGATTTTGTGCTGAACATGTGATTTTGGGAGAATGGTAGAACATCTCATGATTTAGTACGCTAGGTTCGCTGTTTCTACTGTTTGACGATGAAATATGAGATTTTTGGGACTTGAGGACGGCAACGGTTTTGGTAAACTACCCGGGGTCATCCCTGCGTAATTAGTCTATGGTTTTCTCAACTAGCCCCGTAATGAGACCCAGCTGAGCCAAGTCGTTTAGTTTTCATCCTGCAAGGAGGGGTCACGCCCACTGTTACCCCTTGTGCGGGGTAGGATTCGCTTGACTACTTAAGAGGATTAAGGCTCGTTAAGTAGGGACAAGGTCTCAAACTCGACGAGTTCGATACGTCTGAACCCGAGGGCGACTAACCGTTACGCGAGCTGATTTGGATTGTTCCTTGACGGATTATTCTGCATATATTAGCTGGATTTTGGTGCTTTTAAGAGTGCATGGTATTTAGGGAGGCAAATAACTGGTTTTCGACTTTTGAAATAGTAATTTTTCGTGATTGCGTCGTCTAGTATGGCATTATTTTGCTCTGGATTTGAGCGTTTGGAATCTGAATGAATTTTTAGCATGTACCCAGCCGGGAGGCATTTGACTAATACGAAAGTGAGTTTTGAGACTGCGGTCCGATCACACTTTTTGTCAGCCCTATTTTATGGGGCTGATGACGGTTTTATAAGGAAGGCTGAGTGCTGATTACAGGTCCGATGTTTGGGTTTTCGGATTTTGATATTTGGATTTCATATATGAGTTTTCGGTCTATGGATTTCGGATTTGCGTTTTTCGTTTCTGGACTCAAGATTTTACGACTTAGATCTTAGGTCTGCGAAGATTGATGTTGGATACTGTCCCTGAATTGTGTCTCTAGATTTATGGAGTGCTTTTCAAGGACTATGGTGCTGCAATCTTTCATTTTTGTCACAGTAGTACTGGGAGGATACTGATTGACCGTATTTTTCATTGAATCGTTTTAACCGATGATATGATAATGTTGCATCATACCGTATCATTTACGAAGCAGGGAGGCTGCTGATTGTATGGTTGGATGTGATACAGATATGGTTGCGGTTGAGTATAGTAGGGGTTTCCAGTGATATGCTGGCTACATGATAGGGGGATATCGGGATGGTGGAAATATTCCGTCTATTTAGCCGCCTTTTCTTTCTGGCGAGCGCACTCCACGCTGTGCCTTGGCTAGAAGCAACGTAATGTATACACGTCTTTTACCTGTCTTCATACCGGTGACTTCACAACTCCACTACTGTTCACTCAACGGGTAAGCCCTCTACGCTTCGTAGGGTTCAACAAGCAAGTTTAATTGTAATTTATGGCGTTTCTTGTGTGCTCTTGAGATCTTGAGATACGAACGGGAAGGTCCGTGGCCGATGGCATGGCACTTCCCCGTGTGATAACGAATGGAATATTGCATTGTGGACAAATGCGCTCCGAGCCTACGAGGGAAAGTCCTGGGGCTGATACCACCGGGCCCGCGGTCGCGCGAGTCGGTGCAATTCAATTGAATTAGGTAAGTTCTGCTTACTCCCCAAAACGTGACCAATTTGTTTTTCGGAGGCCGGAAAGCAGTGCTTTACGTGTTGGTGTTGGACACCAGCCGAAAGCAATGGAAGAAGACCCTACAGCAGCAAGAGGAGCGCGAGCGCAGGGCGCTGGCGGAGTTCATTCTGCAAGTTGGGGCAACCCGAGAGGTGGAGGTCGTGCCGGTGGCGGGTTGAAGCCAGAAGCCAAGGTGATGAGAGGAGACAGATCACCCAGGTCGGGTGGTGATGTTGTTACCTTCGAAGATGCGTGAATTTCTTATCAGCAGTTACATATCACAAACCAAGATGGAGGAGACCGGTTACTCGCGAGGAGGCGAGAGCTGGTAGATTCGGCGACCCAAATGATGGTGGCTCATGAGTTCTACGGTGGCAAGCCCTGGGTCGACCTCTCCGAGGAGGAGGTAATGAAGGGCTCAAAAGGTTTGCTGCCGTTGATATGCAGCAGACGAATTTTGAGGATTAATGCCGCCAGATATTCCGTGTGCCAAAGATGGATGCGAGCGTGCTGATAGATAGCAGGGTGTTCATGCAAAAACGTGCCCTGCGGCAATACCTTGCTGACAGCGGGCTCACGGATGTCGTGAGGCCCGACGGTCGGCAGTATACCATGGCAAGGTGCTGGTTGAGGCAATAGCGGCGGGAATCGAGCCACTCGAGTTCCGCCGCAAGGTGGAAAAAATAATGCGTTTCGATCTCGTAACGCATGACCCTGACGCGTTGTTCAACATTATTGCCAAGCAGCGACTGGACCAAGCTGTAATTGAGGCCAAACAGCAAAACAGATTGACGCTAGGTCGATGGCTGCTGCGGGACCAAGCCGCCAGGAAGTGCCGCTGCGAGAACAACTCACGCGAGAATACCAAGGTTGCTGGTGTGAAAGCAGGGGCACGACAACAACGAGTGCTTCGTATGCGGCAAGTAGGGACGCAGGCAGTGGGACTGCCCCCAAAGCCGGCAGGGTAGGGCGGGGAAAAGGCGTCCATGGCCAGAGCCATGGCCAGACCCCCATACAGCAGCATCAGTTCACAAACGGTCCCGCTCAGCATACCCGGAGCAAGACAATTGGGATGGCCCCTGTGTCTGCCATCCCTTGACCTAGTGGGTGCCAGACCGCCTCGAAAGCGGTGGTTACGAAGACCGAACCTGCTGCGCCTGATGCGTCTACGCAGAATGACGACGACTACGTGTACATGCGCGTGCCGAGGGAGAATATGGCGCCAGTGGACAACGAGCTCACCGAGACGGAGCAGCACCAGGTTTCCCAAAGCGACAGGCCACAGAATGCAGCACCAGTTCTTCACTCCGTTCCGGTGCCGCCGCCGGAAACCGCGTCACAGCAGTAGCGTGAAGATTCCAGCACCCGTTATTCCGCGCGTGTCGTGGTCGTGAAGCCTGGCAGATGCGGTGATACGATCGTGGATTCGGTAGAGAACAAAACCGCATGTGGAGGGCCTGACGCAGCATCTCGCGGGGCGTCTTGCGGTTCCCGATTCTTTCGCGGTTGCCGAGGTCAAGATGCTCATGGATTCTGGTTCAAGCATCACAGCAATGTCGGAGGAGCTGGTACAGGCCCTGCGGGGACAGCCGGGGATGATGCAACCCGCGTTAACGCAGGCGTTTATTGTGCATGCGCGTGTGGTGACGTCGTTAGGCCAGGAGTGTGATATTGAAGTGCAATCGTGTCCACTCCACTTAACGATCGATACACCGTGGGGACCAGTCCGATTTACCTTGCCGTTTATCGTGTTCCCTGGGGTAGGCGATGTGGTTATCATCGGGCAGAAGACGCTGAGAGAGAAACTCGGCATCGACGCCATGGCGCAGCTCAAGGCCTCTGTACTGAAGGCACAAGGGCGTTAAAGATAGCGATGGGATGGAGCTTACAGCTCGTTTTGTGGGCGAGCTCAACGATGGTGCTGTATCGCGAGCGGTGATGGCTGTCACAGCGTTCGTGCCGGTTGGCGACGCGCCAGGCGACGTGTACGATGAGGTCACACTGATGTCGCCGTCTCAACGACCCATGATATTCTAGGATTCTAAGGTGGAAATGCGGGATCGTGTTGGCGTGTTGGAGACGGCTGTCGATAACTCTGTCGACCATGAGTTCCCACCGGGATGTGCCGAGATGCTGCGCGATATCGCTTTTCGCGCGCAGCTTGGCGTGTTATGTCGGGCGTTACTGGGCGACCCACCTGCAGATTCTTGTGACGGTCCGATTTCATCGAGGTGCAATGGTAGTTCAGGTCTAAGCCACCACCTGAACGTAATCGCCTGCCGTACAGTGCGGCAGAGTCTTGCCCCGATTGCCGCTCGGTGGTGACGACGAGTTTGTCGTCAAGGTGGCCTGGGAAGGGCTGGAGGAGGCGGAGAGCACCTGGGAGCCGGTTTCGCGCGTGTTTGATGGTGCGCCGGCCGTGCTGCGAAAAGAGCTCAAGGCGCTGAGGCTGAAGGTGGAGCAGAGAAGGGCGCTCGTACAGCGGTATGGACTGCGTTTGTAATCATATTGTGGTTTGGAGAGAGTCCCGGATTCTGAGTTGTTGATTTTCGTGTTACCTGAATTTTGAATTTCGACTGTTTTTTCAAGTGCAATTTCTGCGCAGGGCGCCAATAGCACCTGACGCAGCCACAACTGGCGGTTCATCGCTGGAGCTGTGTGTGGACAGTTCAAGTTCAGGGTTAATGCTTCCGTTTTACAGAAGTGGCTATTGTACTGGAATACACATTCCTTATGCGGTCTGGGTTTCGGCAAATTGCATGCGCAATTGGAGGTGTGACGCGTGGTACGTGGTTTGCGTGAAGATGCATTGGTGACGACACGGCTGCTGAACAGCCGTTGTTTACGGTCAGTCAACGTGGTAGAACTCAGGTCCTGGTGAAACTGACCGAGATGTGTTGGACTTGACCATCCCCCAACATACGGTCAGTTATGTTTATCAAAGCTACTAGGTCTGGTGGCCGGAGATCGGCGTTTGGAGGGTGCTTTCTCGCTGTGGTCGAATCATTCAGCATTTTACTGTACATAGAATGGTTGGATACATTTTTTCAGGGAGTTCAATTGTCAATATTGGCTTTCTTGTGAGCTCTTGAGCTCTTGAGATACGAAGGGAAGGTCCATGGCCGATGGCATGGCACTTCTCCGTGTGATGACGAACAAAATATTGCATTGTGGACAAACGCACTCCGAGCCAACCAGCGGAAGAACTCGGAGCTGATATCACCGGGCCCGCGGTCGCGCGAGTCGGTACAGTACTATTACTGCAGATATATCACGTTATTTTGGGGTTAGGGTAGCACCATCGTTGGGCTCACCCACAGAACGAGCTGGAAGCTCCATCCCAGCACCATCTTGACGCCCCTGTACCTTCAGTACGGAGGCCTTGAGCTGCGCCATGACGTCGATGACGAGGTTCCTCTGTAATATTTCTCCGACGCTTTAACGTGTAGTCTATATAGTTTGGGATCAATGAGGCCTCTCTGCTACGATCAGCCGGAGACTCTCACCCAGGGGTACTACCCCCGCGTTGGTTCGATGGTAATCAACGCGGCACCTCGTCGCAGAGAGTAGTTACCCCGGTAAAATAGACACTACAAAATAAAACTGATGTCGCTGTCGGCGTGTCTCGCGCACATTGATGGGCTGGCGGGATGGTCTGTTTTCCTCAACCGCTCCCTACTCTCTCTAGCTGCTGCACGGGAGCCACCGATACAAGTAGGATCGTTTTGCTTTTTCTGCACGGCTATCAAGCTTTTCTCCCACCCCGGAGACAGCCTTCTTCCGCCCCCGGAGTTTTGCGCCAAGATTACTGCTGTAACATTTCGCCGACGCCTTAACTCGTATATAGTTTGGGATCAATGAGGTCTCCCTGCTGATGAGGTCACACCCATACTTGTTGCTCCTTTTACCTTCTCTCAGAGCGCAGTTTATTTGTTCTCTTGTTAGCATCCTTCCTTCGAGTTTCTTGTCGTCCTTATCATACCCAAACTTCTATAGTACCTTGACCCCTAGTAGATTCGGCTTCCATAGTCCCGTGCACACGCTGTGTACGAACGTGCAAAGTTTGCGGACAGCTGCAAGACGTCCGCCTTTACGAACGACGTTTGGCGAGAACGCTTCACCCCCGCCACGGCGGCGGAGGCTGTTAACCCTATGTGTCTGTGTGTGCGATGGTTGCGTACTGTCACCCCACGTACCCCATAGAAATGCCCATGGCCGTACGGTCCATCTTACGGCTCGCCGCCCCTCCCAGCCGGGAGAGTGCACGGTGTACCGCTTCATGTCCAACGTTCCCGCCGCCCCCAAATGGATCTGGAGGCTGGTGGTCATCTGCGCCGGCGTTAACGCCCCATATATCATACTCCCACATTCTATAACGCCCGGGAACAAGAACCCTGACCTCTATGTCAGTGACCTGTGCATGCATTCCGCCTCCTGTCGGCACTCTACTACGGCTGCGACCGTGCCGGCAATCTAGGCTCTTCCTTACCACGACTGCTTGGGAGGAACGTCGCAACACCTTCCGAAGAGGGAATTGAAAATGAAATTATCGATTCCCGTCATCTGCAACAACTTCGACGCAATCGCCACAGACACCTTGACACCGCACTTCCCTGTGTATAGTGTCACGCTGAAGACGACCACGTCCCGAATCAATGCGATGCGTTCTGCTGCAGTGGGCAGCCTCTGTGTGCGACGGTGCGTGTCCCACACCAAATGACCCAGCTGAACTGCCGCTGACGGAGGTCCCTGCTTCAATCCCACCCCGACTCGCCGCTATTTTCTCTGCCGTCGATGCTCATCGCAGGGACAGCCTGAAACCCTTGTCTACTCTTAGCTGGAATAATCCTATTCACAACCCGTGGGTGGGTGTGGACGTGTCCACCACGGCATGGTTGTCTATGTTCACCATCAGCTGCGCTCGTCAGAGCTGTCTCGGATGCGCTCAACATCACTCTGTCGAGCAGCGCGGACAACTCTTTACAGTAGATGTGTCGGGGTGAACACTTGTGAGGGAAGCCCCCCCATCCGGGGAGAAACTCACCCCCGCGACATTAATACCACACCGCTTCAATCGTCTTAGGACGGATGTGAAGGTTTTTGGGCTTGCCTACCGGGACCCGGAACAAGAGGTGGTGTTCGAATCGCACCAAAAAGCCGAGGCACTGTTGTAATCTCGATATCTTCAGGTCGCACTTGGTGTCCGACAGGAAGTAGCCGCAAAAACAAAACAGAAATAAATTAAATCGAATAAAATGTAATTCCGATGCGGGACCAGCATCCCCACGTGAGGGGCTTTGCGGCGGAGAGCCATGGTACCTTGGCAGGGCATCCGAACGTGGAAGATAGCTTATCATACCAGGCGTCGTCGACACAAGCGAGGAAGGGGATACCGCGTGAACGCGGGCACGCTGCTTTACCTCGCTGGATGAGTGGTAACACGAAGCCTGCTCGAACCAACCGAAGGAAGTTGCAGTGCACCCGCAGTCCGTGCCAGAGCGCCACACTGTAAATACCGACTAGCTCTCCGGATGCCAGCTCAGATTGTGGAACGCGGTGGGTTATGCATATTACCGGTGTAGATCTTCCCCCCCTCGACGTCTGCTGCCACAACACCGTGTCCATTTGTGTGTGTATGTTTTTGAACCGAGGTGACAACACCCGTTCAGCGCACGAACGTCGACGACTAACAGGGATTTCGCAGATTCGACCAAACCTTTTCCACACCAGCCTCGGTCGTGGTGGGACGGTCGGGCCCCAGACGTTGGCCCATTTCACCGGACGTCTCTGTTAAAGTAGAGCTGCAACTTCCGATCGTACGAACTCGGCGTAGACGCGTCCCGCCGTCGCGGGGACTCGACCGCTGCTCCCCGATACTTTTCGGTCGGGAATTCTAACGCGATCACGCCGTCGTTGAGGTCTAGACCAGATGTTCTGCCTGTGGGTGCAACTTAACCTCCCAGAACTCGTAACGGAGGCTCAGCCTG
Organism: Undaria pinnatifida; assembly: GCA_012845835.1. Classification (NCBI taxonomy): domain Eukaryota; class Phaeophyceae; order Laminariales; family Alariaceae; genus Undaria; species Undaria pinnatifida. The sequence continues at coordinate 26,801,965 of JABAKD010000025.1, forward strand.
CTTGGGACGCACTCTGTTCCGTCCATTCCCGCGCTGTGCAATGGGCGCTTCGAATGGCACGCGGGCTCGGCTTTTGTCTGACGGATTTTGCTCTGCGTCTGCCAAGGTCGGCATGCAATCTACGTGCGACTTGTCGGCCGTCCCAACCCAGTTTTGTTTCTCCGCGAACAGGACTGAGATGGCTGGGAACGTACTCTCACTACTTGATGCCTTTGCTTAAGGTTCGCGTGCCATACGTTGTTCAATTAGCGCTGATATGCGATGGATGGATAAGCTCCCAACAGCCACACTAGGCTGTGAGCGAGGCACTGCAACACGCAGTGTGTAGAAGATAGTTTAAGATGTCTTCATTATGTCGGCCCGGAAAGGGATAGACGAATGCAGGGGGAAAGGTGGAGTGGGTCATGTGGGTCAACTCTCCACAGCCCAGGAACAACCGCTCGTAGTCGACTACCTAAACCTCGCATAGTGCCTACTCGTACATACCCGTGGGACTGCTCGTGGGTGATACCACGAGACGACCCCTGCAACTTTCCTCCGTAACACAACGTATGTAACCGTAACTTATTGCTAGGCTGTTCGTTGAGACAAGCTGTATCGAACATACGTCGGCAGAAGCCTATCGTGGGCGTTACGGCACGAGGTACGTTTATATATATTGTTGCTTTAGGAGGATTGCGTACACCGACATTGAACGGTGTGCTACTTAATATATATATATATGTAAGAGTTTTCCAAAAGCGAACGTAGTTACGACGCGACTGTGACCAGATGCACCCGCCGAGAGACGTGGTGGACGTAAGGGCAATCAGTTACAACGACACTACGGGCTGAGCCACTATCAGTAATGCATATATCTATCCGTACAGTTTCTACCTGGAGCTGCGTGAAACAGTTGTTGATAAATCATGTGGCGTAGACTTGAGCCCGGAAAATATTGTTGAAACAAAATTGTAGTGCGGGTGGCCGCGCGCGCATGCGGAACGTGCCTGCATCGAATGCACGCGTGTATGTGCGAGTGTGCACGCGCGTCGTTTATTGGTAATCGTGGACGCACTTTACAATTGTGCCAAGGTGTAAGCCCTTGGATCTTCGTCATAATTTCGGTTCGTATCATTATTTTACTCGCGGGCACTGACCACGCGCGTGTCGTGGGTCACAGCGGCGGGCTACGTTCTCAGCGAGGGTGATGATTGCCGTGGTCGCTGTTTTTGCTTGCCGATATCGAAAGTCGAACCCGATGTCCGCTGTTGCACCGTACCAGCGCGGAGATTTGGCCTACCGTGTACTAGCGTGATATGTATTCTCACACCATCGCTGTTATCGAGTTGTGTTATGCGGGGTCACACCCTGTGGCTGCTGCTGTACTATATGTCGCTTCCGTTTTTTTGCCTGGAGACTTCGCCCAGGGGGTGTAGCGTATAGAACTTCGATGCTACCACTTGCCGTTGTCGGGGATCGAACCCTGTTGCTGCTGCTGGACCGCAGATCGCAACCGTATTTTCCCTGGCGGAACTAACGAATAACGGTTTCTACCGCCTGCGAATGAACACAACTGGAATAAAAATGATGTAAGTTGGGCTGAGAGCAAGATTTGTTTCGTCTGATGGGTTACAATGTTCCGGGTTCTAATCCTGATGGCGTGCAGTGCAATCGTGTCATGCTGCACCCGTAAGTCAGGCGGTGTGGCTTGTTCGCGCCGTGTCTGGATTCGCGTGAGCTAACCGCGCGCGCAGTCTGGGGTACTACGGTGGACTATCTTCGTACCGTGGATAATGATCTCACTATTAATAATATCGCTTGACCTTACCGACAGCGAACCCATTTCCCGTCGTTGCGCCGTACCGGGTAAGTCGCCGTTGTCCATGCGCGCGGAGAGTTGTCCGCGTGAACCTATGTCCTATCATGCGATATAAGCGCATGCAGTCGCTGTTATCGGGTGCAGTTATAGGATATAATGCAAATGCCCACTAAAACATTATGTAGGCAATATCGATCGCGTGCGTAGAATGCCTATCCGTGACCAATGATAGTCGTTCACACATATTTGTTCGTCGTGTGTGGTGGTCGGGGTTCTGCCCCTGCTTTCGTGCGTTGCGATCGTATTGGGTTGCCAGCGCAATCGGAGGCTTCACGCCTTCCGAGGCCTGCATACCACGCGCGATGTTTGGGCTACCCCCGCCCGTCATCGGGACTATCTGGGGTTCGAAGGCCTGGTGCGCGCGACGTGTGGTCAATGTTTGCGCGTCATCGCTGTCATCCCTTGTTGTCCTCGGGAGTCGAAACCTACCGCGCGCGATGTGCGGCCAATGTTCGCACATCCTCGCTGTCATCGCTTGTTGTTCTCGGGGTCGGACCCTGCCGCGCGCAATGTGTGGCCAGTGTTCGCAAAGTCATCGTGTCGTCGCTTGCTATTGTCGGGGATCCGACCCTTTTTGCTACTACCATTGCCGCCTTGTGTAGCCGTGGTCTGACGTCATCGCTGTTGTCGCTTGCGGTTGTCGGCGGTCGGACCCTTCTGCTCTTCTATCGGCGGATGTGTGGTCATCGTTCGCACGTCATCATTGACTGTCATTGCTTGTGCTTGTCGGGGATCGGACCCTTTTGCTACAGCTCTCGTGATTAATATACCGCCCAGGTCGACACGGCTGTGTCGTCCAGAAGTGCTTTCGCTTTAGTTTTGATGGCTGTTGATATACAGCTACACCGCGCTGGTGATATAAAGCTGCACCAGAGATGCTTTTGCTTTGCTGATTGCGGTTGATACACCGTCCAGGTCGACACGGCTGTGTCGACCAGAAGTGCTTTCGCTTTCGTTTTTGATTGCTATTTATATACAGCTCTCGTGGTTGATATACCGCCCAGGTCGACACGACTGTGTCGTCCAGACGTGCGTTCGCTTTGGTTCTTGATGGCTGTTGATGTACAGCTATGCCGCGTTCATGATATACAGCTGCGCCGGTCATGCTCTTGCTTTGCTGATAGCGGTTTATATACCGCACTGGTCGACGCGGCTATGTCGTCCAGAAGCGCTTTCGCTTTAGATTTTGATCGCTGCTTATATACAACTCAGAAATTCTTTTGCTTCGCTGATCGCGTTTGATACCGCCCTCATCGACATGGTTGTGTCATCCAGAAGTTCTCTCGCTTTCGATTTGGATGCTGTTGTATGCAGCTATACTGCCCTGGTGACTTGCAGCTGCACCAGATATGCCTTAGCTCTGCTGATCGCGGTTTATATACGGCGCTGGTGAAATACAGCTGCGCCAGATATGCTTTTGTTTTCGCTGATCGTGGTTGATATACCGCTCTGGTCGACACGGCTGCATATTCTAGTAGTGCTTTCGCTTCAGGTTTTGATTGCTGCTGATATACAGCTACACCACGCTGTTGATATGCATCTGCGCCAGACATGTTTCTGCTTTGCTGATCGCGGTTGATATATTGCTCGGCACGGCCGTGTCGTCCAGAATGGCTTCGCTTTAAGTTTTTGATTCCTGTTGACGTACAGCTATACCGCGCTGGTGACATACATCTGCGCCAGATATTTTTCTGGCGGCTGATCGCGGATGATATACCGCTCTGTCGACACGGCTGTGTCGTGCAAAACGGCATCGCTTTAAGCTTTCGATGGCTCTTGATATACAGCTGCGCTAAATATGCTTCCGCTATGCTGATTGTGGTTGATGTTCCGCGCTGTTGATATACAGCTGCGCTCGGGCTGCCACGGGTGTGTCGTCCAGAGCGGCTTCGCTTTAAGTTTTTGATTGGTGTTGACATACAGCTATACCGCGCTGGTGACATACATCTGCGCCAGATATGTTTCTTGCTGCTGATCGCGGTTCATCTATCGCCCTGGTCGACACGGCTGCGTCGTCCAGGAGGGTTTCGCTTTAAGCTTTTGATGGCTGTCGATATATAGCTGCGCCAGATATATATGCTTCTGCTGTGCTGATAGCGGTTGATGTTCCGCGCTGTTGATATACAATTGTGCCAGATACTATTTCCCTTTGCTGATCACGGTTGGTATACCGTGGTGTTGATATACAGCTGCGCCGGGTATGCTTTTGCTTTGCTGATCGCGGTTGATATACCGCGCTGGTCGGCACGGCCGTGTCGCCCAGCGGTGCTTTTGCTTAGTATTGTGATTGCTGTTGATATACGGCTGCGCCAGATATGCCTTCGCTTTGCTGACCGCGGTTGATATACCGCGCTGGTGATATACAGCTGCGCCACATATGCTTTTGCTTTACTGAACGCGGTTGATATACCACGCTGGTGATATACAGTTGCTCCATATATGCCTTTGCTTTGCTGATCGCGGTTGATGCACTGCCCTCGTCGGCTGCGTTGCCTAGCAGGGCTTTCGCTTAAAATTTTGATTGCTGTTGATACACTGCTATACCGCGCTGCTGGTGATATACGGTTGTGCCAGATAGTGCTAAATATGCTTCGCTTCGTTGATCGCAGTTGATATACCGCGCTGGTGATACGCAGTTGCGCTAAATAGGCATTTGCTTGGCTAAACTCGCAGTTGATATTCCTCCTTGGTCGACACGGCTGCATCGTCCAGAAGTGATTTTGGTTGAGGTCTTGATTGCTGTTCATATACAGCTATACCGCGCTAGTGATATACAGCTGCGCCAGATATGCTCTTGCTTTGCTGATCCCGGTTGATACACCACTCTGGTCGACACGGTTGTGTCGTCCAGAAGGGATTTCGCCTCAGTTTTCTGATTGCTGTTGATATCCGGCGCGCCAGACAATATTTGCTTTGCTGATCGCGGTTCATATACAGCGGCACCAAATGTGTTTTGCGTTGCTGATTGCGGTTGATTTACGGCGCTGGTGATAACAGCTGTGTCATATATGCCTTTGGTTTGCTGATCGCGGTGAATAAACCGCTCTGGCAGTTACGACCATGTCGTCCAGTAGTGCTGTCGCTTTGGTGTCCTGACCGCTGTTGACATATAGCTGCGACAGTATGTTTTTGCTTGGCTGATCGCGGTTGATACACCGCACTTTAATATGCAGCTGTGCCAGATATAATTTTTTTCTGTGGATCGCAGTTGATATACCGCTCTGCTCGACACGGCGGTATAGCCCAGAAGTGCTTTCGCTTTTCTGATCGTAGTTGATATACGACTGGATTAGTTGTGTTTTCGCGTTGCCGATTGGTTATGCCGCATTGGGGACATACACACTTTATGGCCGGCTGGGCAAAACGTGCTTTCGCTCTGCTGATCACCATGGATGTACGGCTATGCCAGATATGCTTTCGCGCTGCTGACCGTGGTTACATCGCTCTGGTCGACACGACTTTGTCGCCCAGCAGCGTTTTCGCTTGGCTGCTCGGGGTTGATATGCGGCTGTGCCTCTTGAACTTTCGCTTTGCAAAAATCGCGGGCGCGGGTGTGCCTGAGGGAGTTGGTTTTGCCGATCGCTTTTGATATACAGGAGTCGCAGATATCCTTTCGCTTTGCGGATCGCGGGGATCTACCGCTCTGGTCGACACGGTTGTGGCGTCTTGAATGGCCTTCGCTTTGTTGTTTGTTGACAGACGACTGGGCTGGGCGTATTTTGCTTTGACGATACGCGTCTAGGCGATCTCGCTGGGCCGATCGCGGTTGATGTGCCGCCCTGGTAGACTGATCACGGTCAATGTACCGCCCTGGTCGACACGGCTGCGTCGTCCAGCAGTGCATCTGCTTCCTTGCTCGTGGTTGATATACGGCTGGGATAGTTGTATTTTGCTGTGCTGATTAGTTAGGCCGCTCATTGACATGGTGGTATTACAGTTGCTATCGGTTGCTATTGCTTCGCTCCTCGCTAGCAAAAAATCGCTCCCATAGGCACGGCGGTGCCAGCACAGCAGGCTTTGCGTCGCTGACCTCGGTACGGCAGTACCAGCGGTTTTTGTTCCGCTGGCCTCGGTACGTTGTGCTGCTACTTCGTTGGTCGCTGGTTGGGTGTAGTGGATATACCACCATCGCTGGATCGGCTTTGCCGGGGATATGTTGTCTTGCCGGGGATATGCTGGGGATGGTTCGGCTGTCTTCATTGCCGCGGCTGACTTTCGGATCGCGGCTGAGATACAGCTATGGCTGACATGGGTCAGCGTTGCGACCGCTATACCACTCATTACTGTTGATATACACTTCATGCTGATGCAGTTTAATCAGAGGCGACTGCGTGTGTCGCGGGTTGCGGAGTTACACAGCTAGGGTTGGTGTGCTGACAACGTCGTTGCAGTCGATACGGCATATATCTCGGATGCCGATGCCGCTGCTCCCTTGTTTTCTCACCGATGCGCGCGGGGTACGGTTTAATAATGGGCGAGGTTACCATGTGGCAGGTTAACCCGCTTCTGCTGCAAGAGATAGAGACTTTGCGAAACAAGATCGGAACGAACTCATGGTCTAACTTCGCTGGTTGCTGGTTGGTTGCGGTTGACACACGTGTCTTGCTGGTTGCTGTGTTCATCCAGAAGTTGACGAATATCTTCGTGCCGCTACTGCTTCACGGGTCGCGGTTGAGACACAGTTGTTGCTGACATGGGTCAGGGTGGCGACCGCTATACCGACCGCTATACAGACCGTTGTACCGCTCTTTACTGTGGGTATACAGGTCATGCTGATGCAGTTTCATCAGGGATGGCTGCACGTTGCGCTTGTTGCGGTGGTTACACAGCCATCGTTGACGCGCAGATCGAACAGTTAGCACTGGCTCGGCTGCACCAGATGCTTTTGCTTTGCGGATTGCTGTGGGTACTAATACCCCTTTTGGGACTTCGGAGAGCAACGTTGACGAATATATCTGGCAATTGCTGGGTCAGCCACACGACGTTACACAGGGTGCTAGCTTAAGGAGTGGGGACTTTCATGTGTTTCTCCAACGCAAGTGCGTCGCGATACGCGCGTAGCATGAAACATTGTGTGCTGCGCACTCATGCTATGACAATGACCGCCTTTCCTACTTGTTTTATCGCTATGCGTGGGCTCCGAAAGGGGTAATGTCGGTATTAATGTGGGTATACAGCTTTCGCTGACACACGGCAGTGTGGATATGCAACCATCATTGGCACTGTTGTGCCAGAGATGGCTTCACTTTGCTGATCACTGTGAATATACAGCTGTGCCAAAATTGCTTTCGCTTTGCGGGTCGCCGCTAACATACAGCTATTGCCCACACGGATGTGTTGTCGCTGTTGCCTTGCTAGTCGCCGTTGATAGTCGTTGATCACTGTCGCTGTTGACATACAGCGGTTGATGGCACGGCTGTCATATTGGCTGTTGCGTCGCTGATTCTTGTTATACGACGATCTCCGGCGCGGGCTATTGACTGTTGCTTCGCTGATTGATGTTGGTGTACAACAATCTCCGGCGCGGCCGTGCCGGAGCTGCTTTGTGTGACTGCTGACGTGGCTGGGGTATGGTTGCTGTGGCTTCGCTAGTCGCTGTCGGTATACAGCAATCACGGGCACCGTTGTGCCAGAGGCTCTACTTCGCTGACCTCGGCGTGGCAGTGCCAGAGGCTTCTGGTTGGCGGATCTCGGCCTGGCGGTGCTGGAGGCTTTGGTTTTGCTGATATCTATAGATATACAGCTATGACTGGCACGGCGGTGTTATCTCTGGGCCGCTACAGTTGATTTGCTTGTTGCTGATGATAGTTTCTGGGTGCTGTCAATATATAAATGTTATCGATTACACGATTGTGTCCATACATAGTGGCCGCTGCTTCGTGGATTGAGGTTGTTGTACCATCATCGCTAGCACGGCGGTGCCGGAGATGCTTTCGCCTAGCTGATTGCTGATGTCAAACAGATACTGACGCCTGTCTTCGTCGCCGCTGTTGCTTCGCAAGTCGCGGTTGACAGACAGTTATGGCTGACATGGGGTCAGAGTTGCGACCGCTATACCGCTTGTTACTCTGTTAATATGCATGTAATGCTTACGCAGTTTTATCAGAGGTGATAGTGTGTATCGCTGGTGGCAGTGATTACACATCTATGGTTGATGTGCTGACAACGTGGTTGCAGTCGACACTGCACACATTTCAACGGATACCGAGACGGCTGCTCCCAGATATTCCTACCTACGCGCGGGGGCTACGGTTTGATAGCGGGCGGGTGTAGCGGTGTGGCGGGTAGACCCGCTGCTGCTGCGAGGACTCGACACGCTGAATACAGCTCGTCCGCAACCCAGTACAGCCACCTTTCGACGGCCCCATCCCCGAGTCCCTCTCCACGTGAATTAGGCGTACATGCACCGGCAGGGTGTACGCCGCGACGGGTGGGTGGACGCATCGCTGGCCCAGCAGCCCCCAACCCCCCCCGATCTGGGCGCCGCGGGGAAAAGCACGAAACACCCGCGCGCCAGGGGAGTCGGAGGTCGGGACGGGGTCGGGGTCGACGGGGAGACGGCGACTGCGGCCTACTCGCTTCTTCTACCATTCCGCCGCCCGCCCCCGGTCCACCCGGGCGATAGCTGAGCTGGCTGACTATAAATCTCGGTTGCAGGCCCTGTTTATTTTTCATTTTTGTTTTATTTTTATTTTTTTGCTAGCTACTGATAGTATCGCAGACACATGCGTGACTCATGGCAGTTGTCCCTATTTCGTTACATCTTAATTTCGCTGTTAGGCAATGGTAGGTAGGAGTGGCCCGGAGTCGCGCTGTTAGTGTCTGTGCTACCGTCAGGTTTTCTCGATGGATTGGCTGGACTCACAGCATCACGTCGACGCTCGCTTAGTTGTTTATCACAACAAGGGGCGTGAAATGTTTGCCCCCCGTTTCTAACGTACGATGCTGTGTATTGACATTCAGATAGTCTTGTATTTGTCATCCGCGGTAGGTGGGCGCGGATGAATGGCTCCGGCACCTAAATCATCGGCCGACTGGCGTGCGGCCTGTTCTACCCTCAATTCCACACCTTTCCGCCGACGAACATCGGTGGGGGGACACATGGGCGAATATCAACCCCTCCCACATTGCCTGTTTGGGCAGACGTATTTAGGGACCCGATGCAATGGCCGCTCTGACGATGGTCGTGGCATGCCCCGGCGTAGGACGCCGGCGCGGGGGGAAGCGCGTTTGTGCCGGGTTTCGTGCGCAAACACGAAGCGGTTTGGGACGAACTCGTCCTACAGGAACACCCACTCCGTGACGAGCTTACATCATGCTGATGTTAGGAACATGGAACAAGCAGTACCTTGGTACCATGTATGTTTTACGGTGACTGCTGCTGCTCATACAGGGAGCACCTATCAAACCAGTGACGGTGCTTCTAAGCGAACGCAAACAAAGGCTAATCCTAATTGATTTACCACACCCGCCCGGTTCTTCGCCTCGTGCACGCCACTGTATGGAAACAATTTAGAAGAAGTTTGGGTGAGGCGACGACCCCAGTCCGGTAGCCGATGCAGAGTATAAGAATCAATGGAAGTATGGGTAGGCCCACCGACTGGGGGAGGAGGCCTCATCTAATCCAATACTTACTTTAAATGATCGGTGAAGCCGCAGAAAAAAAATACTACAGTAAAATCGGAATTCCAGAAAATGAGACATCGATGGTACGGAGGTGGCTCCATGACTTGGAACCGGTGAATTACTTGAAAAATCTAGGCCACATCGATCATTGTGCATGTTTCCCACGAACCCAAAGCCAGAGAACATACGTTGAAGGAGAAATACTGACCATCACACCCACCCAGCTCATGCATGCAGTAGTTTCTTGTTTCACAACCTTTGCGGACCGGAGAAGTCTGCGAGCGCCTTGCCACACTCAGCCCCGTGCGGAAGCAACCAGGAATGTCTTCAAATGGATCCGAGATTGGAACAAAGCTGTTGGTTCCGGCCTATTTGAGCCTATCTGAGGCACAGTACCGGAGCCACAACCATTGCCTTCAACCCCCGCCCAACGGGCAAGAGCAAGAGGAAGCAGAAACCATTTCGGACCACCCTAGACATCCTCCGTGCTGAGTAGATTCTGTGCCGTGTTGTTTTTTTAATTTTATTTCACTTATTATTTATTCATTTTTTTTCCAGGATTACGGCCGCGCTGAGCGCTCAGCGCGGAGGTACATCCCGGGCGAGACCCTCCTGCTCCGGGGCAGGAGGCCTCATCTAATCCAATACTTACTTTAAATGATCGGTGAAGCCGCAGAAGAAAACTGCAGTAAAGATTGGTCACCGCGGAATCGTGAACTTTCGTGGGTTTTGAGCGCATTTGATCGCTCTTATCGCGTGCTATTATCGGGGATCGAACCCTGTGGCTGCTGCTGTACCGTATGTCGCAGCCTTCCTTTCGCCCGGAGCTTTTTTAAGCCAACGGATTGCGGTGTGCTACTGCGGTGCTACCGCTTGCCGTCGTCGGGGATTGAACGCTATCTCCACTGCTGCAACGTACCAGGTATGTCGCAGCCTTCCTTGCGCACGAAGGGCGTCGTCCCCGGAGCCACCGTGTACGATCGTGGATTATCTTCACACGTGATCCTTGTTATCGCATGTTGGTCTCGGGGATTGAACCTTGTGGCTGCTTCTGTACAGTATTTCGCTACCTTCCGTTCGCGCAGCGCGGTTCAACTCAGCGAATTACGAACTACTACTTCGGTCAACACATCACATCCGGGGGTTCAACCTCTTGCGATTGTCGGCGCCCTCAAAGTTTAATCCCTGTTTACATGCTGGGGCTTCTATGCCGTCGTATTCGTCAAACTCTTCATAAACAGATCACGTCCGGGGATACAGTTTATTCTGGTCGCGTGGTACTGCCGTTACATACTTCTACGCAGCGGTGACATTGCAGGGTATAGCTCTCTCTTGTATTACCGGACTACTTCGTGGACGCTAATCGGTCGCGAGCAGGGATTAGTAGCAGCGAAGGGGTGCACTTGAGTACGGCAGAGATAAACAAGCAAGGCACAATTCAATTTCAATGGTGCGTGCGCCTCAGCTAAGTTTGATTTATTCGACATGTCGCGTCTTACATCGGCGCTCATATATATAGTAACACACAACTTTTGTCCCCTATTCGATACCCGGTACGTGCGAAAAGGGGATGCAAACAGTGACGGGGAAATACTGTGGCAGGGGAACTCCCTTACCGAACGTATATGTGCCTCGTATCATACAACTGGAATATATGATGTAGTCTATAGTCTACTCTTGATGTTCTTGCCTCGTTCATGATATTAATTCATACCGTGTACCAGGTACATTTATTTATTTACTCCGGAGTATTTATTACGACGTACGCTCCGTCATTCGTCTACACAGCACGTCTCACGACGGTTCATTTGTCCGGTTGAAGGCATACATTCTGCCATTCATCAACAGCACGTTCCGAGACGAGTCTGTTGGTCCCGGAGTCGTTTATTCTATCGACGTGCGGCGAGTGGGCTCGGGGGCTCTGATCCGTGGTCCAGGATATTCTGTCACGGTTTGGGCGACCAACACCCTCGAGGTTCCAAGCGCAAACAGCCTCGGGGTTCCCAGCGAGAAATATCATTTTGCCGTTTGATTCTCATTGTCATAAATATTGTCCATTGAGAATATTGTCCACCAAGAGCAACGCGTGCGCGTCACAACAGCGCGTGAACATGAAATCGTTCGTTCTACTTACTCATCCACTTCCTGAGCGCCCTCCACGTCCAGGCGCAAGCCCATGAATGGTGGTGTATTACGTTCTCTCGGCGTAAATCTATCGCGAACGCTCGCCCCACCTTTACCTATATGCCATCGTCGGGGCTCTGGACCTGCTTCAATGAGTGAGCGTCATCGGACGCAAACATTTGTATACCATTATATGACGTGTCGTATAGATAGGGTCCCGCGTCATGCGCTGAGCGCGCTTTCACTCGGGCAACGCGCCCTTCTTCTTGGTTCCGACGCTACTGTGGGGTACATATCATATTCGGCACGCCCCGTGCCATAGCTACATAGCACTACAATTTCCTCCACCTCAACGTATACCTCAATACTACTACTACTACTACTACTACTACTACTACTACTACTACTACTACTACTACTACTACTACTACTACTACTACTACTACTACTACTACTACTACTACTACTACTACTACTACTACTACTACTACTACTACTACTACTACTACTACTACTACTACTACTACTACTACTACTACTACTACTACTACTACTACTACTACTACTACTACTACTACTACTACTACTACTACTACTACTACTACTACTACTACTACTACTACTACTACTACTACTACTACTACTACTACTACTACTACTACTACTACTACTACTACTACTACTACTACTACTACTACTACTACTACTACTACTACTACTACTACTACTACTACTACTACTACTACTACTACTACTACTACTACTACTACTACTACTACTACTACTACTACTACTACTACTACTACTACTACTACTACTACTACTACTACTACTACTACTACTACTACTACTACTACTACTACTACTACTACTACTACTACTACTACTACTACTACTACTACTACTACTACTACTACTACTACTACTACTACTACTACTACTACTACTACTACTACTACTACTACTACTACTACTACTACTACTACTACTACTACTACTACTACTACTACTACTACTACTACTACTACTACTACTACTACTACTACTACTACTACTACTACTACTACTACTACTACTACTACTACTACTACTACTACTACTACTACTACTACTACTACTACTACTACTACTACTACTACTACTACTACTACTACTACTACTACTACTACTACTACTACTACTACTACTACTACTACTACTACTACTACTACTACTACTACTACTACTACTACTACTACTACTACTACTACTACTACTACTACTACTACTACTACTACTACTACTACTATTTACTGCTACTGCTACTGCTACTGCTACTGCTACTGCTACTGCTACTGCTACTGCTGCTGCTACTGCTACTGCTACTACTACTACTACTGCTACTACTACTACTACTACTACTACTACTACTACTACTACTACTACTACTACTACTACTACTACTACTACTACTACTACTACTACTACTACTACTACTACTACTACTACTACTACTACTACTACTACTACTACTACTACTACTACTACTACTACTACTACTACTACTACTACTACTACTACTACTACTACTACTACTACTACTACTACTACTACTACTACTACTACTACTACTACTACTACTACTACTACTACTACTACTACTACTACTACTACTACTACTACTGCTGCTGCTGCTGCTGCTACTGCTACTACTACTACTACTACTACTACTACTACTACTACTACTACTACTACTACTACTACTACTACTACTACTACTACTACTACTACTACTACTACTACTACTACTACTACTACTGCTACTGCTGCTGCTGCTGCTGCTGCTGCTACTACTACTACTACTACTGCTACTACTACTGCTACTACTGCTACTACTGCTACTACTGCTGCTACTGCTACTACTCCTTGCTGCTGCTGCCGCTGCTGCTATTACTACTGCATGGATGGATGGCTCGAAAAGTAAAGAGGTGGTATGACCCGTCTGGTAGTGTTTAATGTGACGAATTATGATCATAGGTGGGGCGGAAAGTGAAAGGGTGATTTTTGTGGGGCGGCTGGGAAAGGTGTAGTGGGAGGATGGGGAGGAAACGGAGGTGCATGCGAGCGAAATATTCTACCTGGGCGTGCGTGCTAAATGCAGATGACAGAGGAGAGGGATAAAAACGAGGTATGAGATGAATGACAGCAAAATTGTTTTTCCATGGTGTGTTGTTTGGTTTTATACGTTATCATATCCATGGTTCTTTACGGTTATCCGTCCGTGCACGGTGCGGTTTTTTCAAATCGAAAATCCTACGGTCCGGATCGGTGCGGTTTTAGGAACGCGGAAATCTTACGGTGCAGTTCGGTGCTGCTTTCGGAAGTTTGTAAATTCTACGGTCGGTTCGGTGCGGTTTTGAAAATGTGAAAATGCTACGGTGCGGTTCGGTACGGTTTTCAAAAGTGGTAAATGCTACCGTACGGTGCGGTTCGGGTTTTTCAGGTATCCTACGGTGCGGTAAGGTGCGGTTTTCAGAAATCAGGAATCGTACGGTGCGGTTTGGCGCGGTTTTCAGATATTATAGCATATCGCACGGTGCGGTTCGGTGCGGTTCCCGGTTGAACGGTTTTCGCTACAGTGCGGGGCCACTCCCCGTAGGAAAAACCGTATAAATGCGTGTTTTCCATGATATGCACCGTGTGAATAAACCGCAAAAAACCGCGGTTTTGTACGGTTCTCTTGATTTTTTCAGTTTTTACCGATATTCAACAATTTTGTTTTCAAAATATTTTCACGGGGTTATTTATAAGTTATAAATTATGTACCAATAAGAATCTGTTGATAAGTACCGGGGAAAAAATGATAGCGGTACGTATATATAGTCTACACATTGCTGCTACGATGACCCAAGTCCACCCGGTCTCCTGGACAACTTGTTTTTTGCGTGGAAGCTCATGAAAGCTTCCATGGAAGCTTCCACCGCTTCCATGGAAGCTTCCACCGCTTCCATGGAAGCTTCCACCGCTCCCATGGAAGCTTCCACCGCTTCCATGCAAGCGTTTCCACCGCATCCATAGAAGCTTCCACCGCTTCCATGGAAGTTATGGAAGCTTCCATGGAAGAAAAACCCCAGAAGCTCCCACGAAAGCTTCCGCGAAGGGTTAGGGTCCTTGAAATCATCCGTGAAAGCTTCCGTGAAAGCAAATTTACTCCCGCGAAAGCTTCGGTGAAAGCAATTTACTTCCACGAAAGCTTCGGTGAAACCTTCCGTGAAAACTTTCGTGGAAGCAAACTCACTTCAGTTTGAAAGCTTCGGTAGAAAGCTTCCACGAAGGGTTAGGGGTTAAGGGTTAGGGTTAGGTTCCGTGAAAGTTTCCGTGAAAGCTTGGGTGAAAGTAATTTACTTCCACAAAAGCTTCCGCGTGGAAGTTTTCGTGGAAGTAACCTTTGTGGAAGCTTTCATGGAAGCTTCCGTGGAAGCTTTCACGGAAGCCTCCGTGGAAGTAACTTCCGTGGAAGTATTTTTACTTTCACGGAAGCTTCAACTCTTCCATACCGTGCAAGTTGTCCATGGAAGCCTCCACGCTTCCATGGAAGCGATGGAAGCTTCCGTGGAAGCCGTGTCAGCTTCCACAAGAAATGCAGATAGTGCAGGTGGTCCAGTCCACCGTGCCATGTGATGGCCCACGCGTTTTGCGGGTCGGCCCGTGCCGCGGCCCATCTGAGGCAACCAACCGACGTTTACAGGAAGAGACACCCACGTATACGTTGGGTTTGGGTTGGGTTGGGTTGGGTTGGGTTGGGTTGGGTTGGGTTGGGTTGGGTTGGGTTGGGTTGGGTTGGGTTGGGTTGGGTTGGTTGGGTTGGGTTGGGTTGGGTTGGGTTGGGTTGGGTTGGGTTGGGTTGGGGTGGGTTGGGGTGGGTTGGGGTGGGTTGGGTTGCGAAACAAGAATGACATTCCGACGATTTTTAAGTCAACCCTTTTAGCACCGCACTCCCGTCATGGGGAGAAAACACTTGGAGTTAGGCTGAGATAATTGAAGGAGCTGAAAATGGATAATGGAGCCCCGTCATCCAGGAAAACAGCAAACCAAAAAGTGCATTGTGCCTCTATCGTAGAACGCGCCTCTCGCCCGGGCCGGATCGGGCGACGTTTACAGCACGAGACACGGGCCGGCCCGCATGTCACCTGTGCTAAAACGTCGCAGAAGAACGGTTTACGGTTTGTTTGCGCAGCCAAAGACAGCAAAAACAGGCGAGGAAAACAAATGGACTCGATGCTCGCGATATGTGTAGACTACTGCTAAAAACACCATGCAAGGAGAGACGAAAACTGAAGATGATTCACGAATAATCAGGCGTATCTCTGCACACCAAGATTCCAAGCACACAACAGATGCTGCTGCCAGAGGAACATACACACTCCGGACGGAACGCAAGCAGAACCAAACAACAACCTGCCGTCAGAAACAACTGCTGTGTATACTGCCCATACCAACCTTTGACGAGAGTGCAGCTGCATTTCCACATGCATGTGGCCCATCACTTTTCTCGAGCACCACTTCTAGACTACCTCCTCCACACCCCCCGAACCAACAAGAGCCGGCGCCTTTGCAGCAAGGCTTCGGGGCGCTTTCGCGCGTACGTTTTTCATCTCTGGCCGTCCGTCAAAGAGGACGGCTAATTGGCTAAAAAGGCCCCCACGAGAGAACAGGCGCCCGTCCCAACCGGAGTCTTGCAGGGGGAGGGGGGGCACTTTGACGAAGCACCGGCTACGCCCAACGCCCACATGATTGCTGCGTCCACGGCACCGTGACCTGTGCCAGTTAGATAAATTGGTACGTCGCAATCATGAACGGGTATTAGAAGATAAGATTAGACGCGTATCATCATGGTTTCAACTGTTTCTTGTCTACAGCAGTACGAAGCACCAAGCAGATAATGGAAGTTATCAGATTTTTCTGGAATGCATAATATTAATAATAATTTGTTGTTGTCTCACATTTAGGACCCCTCCAGCCGCCTGTGTCGCATACGTGCTCTTATTATAAAAATTAAAATACACTCCAGCTGTGAGATCGAAGATTTCGTCGAAACTCATCTTTGCAAGCTAGCTGTGTGTGATACTCCGATCTTATTATCACATCTTGTGCTGTAGTCTTTACCTGCACCGCTATTCCAGTCGTCTGTCGTATAGTCTACAGCAGCATCTATATTATACAGACAATATTATAAAAATTAAAATACACTCCAGCTGTGAGATCGAAGATTTCGTCGAAACTCATCTTTGCAAGCTGTGTGTATATACAGACAATATATAATGTTTACGATGAAATTCAAACAAATGTACACCCATTGTCCGTGCTGATTCTTTATCCCACATGCCTTCGTAATCTAGAGAGATACAAATTCTGCGGTCACAGACTGATGTGAGACGGAGTCAACAAAAAAAAGCTTTATTTTTTCACATCCGCCGGAGGATAAAAAAAAAGAAGAAAAAAAAGAAAGACGCCATGCTCCAAAAATGGAAACAAAACAAGTAGACTTTAGTGTACACTCCATTTAATAGTACAATATGACGCAAGTTTAGTCGATTTTATATGGGAACGACATTATCTACGCTACGAGCTGGACCAGCCTTGAAACTCATTTTCACTTAATAGGCGTTTTCTCAATCGTTTACAAGTATTTCGACGCCAGATTTTGCAGCTGTGCGTCTGGGTCTGTACCGCGTTTGTTGACATTGGAATTATTTCAATCCGAGTTTTTTTCGTCAAGAAATTACAAATCAAATTAATCCCATCACTCCCGAAGGTGTATCGATGCTAAAGTCTGTACGAAAGCCCGAAAACGTTGTACTGTGTTAAGATACGACCTCGAAAGGCCTGTAGGTATCCGAATTTGAGATCATTTGGATGGGTTTCGTATGATTAGGTTAGCGGTTTATATTCGGGGAAGTTAGGAATTAGATCGGAGGCACGCGCCTCCGATCTCAGAAGCTATCCCGGGCTCTGGTGGAAACGAATAAAGCTACATCTCTACGAAGGAACGAAAGTGAGTACTCTCCGAAGACCTGCTCAATTGGCAGACCTGCAGGGGGCACTCTGTGTCCCCACCTATTAATTTCACAAGTGGCGTCGTCGAGCTTGATGTGCTATTGTGGCAGCGTTCTTCCGGTTTCTCCGATTTTTTTTTCGTAGCGATTTTGCTTTTGCTTTCCATCGAGCCCACAACCCCTGTTCCTTCTCGGGTGGCTTCTCAATGGAGGGAGCGCCCTTCCTCCTACAACGGCGACCACAACAGCAGTGAGATGGCAGGGGCCCCTCCTGTTGGTCGCCGCGCACGTACCACACGGACGACACCTTCCAAGTACGTGCGGACGACTCTGCTCTGCGGAGCACACTCCTCGTCTCGAATTTTGGTCCCTCCTGTTGGTTGCTGGGCACGCACCACACAGAGGACACTTTCCGAGTACAGGCGGACGACATTGCTCTTCGGAGCACACCCCTCGTCCCGGCCTTTGGCCGCATCAGTTCACCGCCAGCTGGTCATAGACCACTCAGCAGTGGAACTGCCCGAGCCCCACCCATCAGACTTGTTTGCTCCGCGCTCTGCCAGCATGTTGCACAGCACATATCCGCGAGTTGCCAGCACAAGCCCCAAGATCGGCCATCGACTCGTACTTTTTTTTCGCGCTTTGGGGCTCGGAGGCATATGCACGACATGCCACGGACAAGCATACTGGAATCAACCCTTCGAATGACATTCGAAGGGGACTTCGCTCGCTGAGAGAGCCCATCGCCCAGCACATCCTTGCTGTCGGTGCCAGACCGTCCTTCGCGGGACCCCCTTGGACTACGGGCACCGTGCTCTAGGAGCTCATGTCGGGGCTCCTTCCTTGGTGATCTACCTGGGAAGAAACAGGCGGTGCTCGTGGAATGTTTGAGCTTTTTCGTTTGGCGAATTTTCCAGTACACGCGTTATCATATGGGTTTCAGTATGTACGTCGATCGTTCTTGCGCGTCGAACAAGCAGCTGCCCTTGTGCCCCCTTTCTGCCGAAATTAGTACAAGCTACGAATTTGGCACCTCGGACCCCTCTCCGATCTTTCTCGTTCAACAGCGTTCCACTACTGCTGTCCGTCGCGTAGCTTCAACCACCATCATTTTTGCAGAGGTGCCAACTACAGCAGTGCAGCACAATGGGCTCGCTGTCAATGCCTGCCATATACCGCCGGATTCTCTGCTGTAGAAGTCACTGTACAGCAGCCAAGCCGCCTACTTTGCTCCTGCTCATACACCACATAGCTCGACCCTTCACTGCTCCAGCGTCCACAGTTACAGCACCGCAGCTCTGACACCCCCCACTGCTGTGCGAGTGCTCCTTGCAAGTTCGATTCGAGAGGTTGTTTTTTTTCGTCCTGGCCCCTCCGTGACTAGAACTTGAACCTAGTGAACGCTGAAACTCTGTGCTGGCTTTTTTGGGCAAGACTACTGTTGGTGTGTGCAATGCCCTATATTCTCCCATTCATGGGTACGCGGGAACTATAATACCACTTTCTGTGTATGCACAGCTGTGACCGTGCGGCACTCCGCACTGCTGTCAACGTAACTGTCCCTTTATCGGTGGGAGTGGGTACGGATTCTTTTTTTCAGCTGTCCGGGCGTTAGGCCGTCTTCCTGCCGGTACATGTGCTGCCCTTCACGATATTGCTAGGGTCTACGCTGGAAATTTTTTTTTATTCTTTTCTGCACATGTTCGGACAGCTACTGCCCGTTACAGAGCGCTTACTGCACAGTTCGCGGAGATACTGCGCTTCACAGTTTTTACTAGTGCAGTGGAGAACAGCCCGTTTAATGCGGTACCTTTGGGGGCAAACAGCCTTTCTATTCGACTGTGGGCGTGCACATTTTTCTACAGCTGGTGTTGGTACTACACTACCCATCTTGGTGCGGTTGAAATTACCGTTACCTGTAAACACAGCAGTGATACTGCAGCAATCAGCACTACTGCAGGCGCGACTGTCCCCCTTTGGTGCGGTCGGGGGAAACTACTTTGTTTGGGAGGGTTATACTGCCCGTTTTTTTTTAATATACGGTTGGTGCGCGAACGTATACTGTCCTACCCCCCACTACACTACTGTGGGGGCAGATGCTGCCCATTTTTATACGGTTGGCTGCGCGATCTTACACTGTGTTCCCCCCCCTACACTACACCTAGGGTAAATGCTGCCCGTTTTGGTGCGATGAGTGTCAGCGTGTTGGGCGATCTTACACTGTGCTCCCCCCCCTACACTACACCTAGGGTAAATGCTGCCCGTTTTGGTGCGATGAGTGTCAGCGTGCTGGGCGATCTTTCACTGTGTTCCCCCCCCTACACTACACCTAGGGTAAATGCTGCCCGTTTTGGTGCGACGAGTGTCAGCGTGTTGGGCGATCTTTTACTGTGCTCCCCCCCCTACACTACACCTAGGGTAAATGCTGCCCGTTTTGGTGCGATGAGTGTCAGCGTGTTGGGCGATCTTACACTGTGCTTCCACCCCTACACTACACCTAGGTTAAATGCTGCCCGTTTTGGTGCGACGAGTGTCAGCGTGTTGGGCGATCTTACACTGTGCTTCCACCCCTACACTACACCTAGGTTAAATGCTGCCCGTTTTGGTGCGATGAGTGTCAGCGTGTTGGGCGATCTTACACTGTGCTTCCACCCCTACACTACACCTAGGGTAAATGCTGCCTGTTTTGGTGCGACGAGTGTCAGCGTGTTGGGCGATCTTACACTGTGCTCCCCCCCCTACACTACACCTAGGGTAAATGCTGCCCGTTTTGGTGCGATGAGTGTCAGCGTGTTGGGCGATCTTTCACTGTGTTCTCCCCCCTACACTACACCTAGGGTAAATGCTGCCCGTTTTGGTGCGATGAGTGTCAGCGTGTTGGGCGATCTTACACTGTGCTTCCACCCCTACACTACACCTAGGGTAAATGCTGCCTGTTTTGGTGCGATGAGTGTCAGCGTGTTGGGCGATCTTACACTGTGCTCCACCCCTACACTACACCTAGGGTAAATGCTGCCCGTTTTGGTGCGATGAGTGTCAGCGTGTTGGGCGATCTTACACTGTGCTTCCACCCCTACACTACACCTAGGGTAAATGCTGCCTGTTTTGGTGCGATGAGTGTCAGCGTGTTGGGCGATCTTACACTGTGCTCCACCCCTACACTACACCTAGGGTAAATGCTGCCTGTTTTGGTGCGATGAGCGTCGGCGTGTTGGGCGAACCCTTTTTATGATAACCCCTACACTACACCTAGGGTAAATGCTGCCCGTTTTGGTCCAATGAGCGTGGGCGTTTTGGGCGACGCTCTCCTGTGCTACCTCCCCCAGCCTATGTCGAATGATGCCTGTTTAAGTGCGATGGCTGCAGACGTACCCTTACTGTGTTGCACCCCCTGCACTGCGGTTGGGGTCAGTGCTGCCCAGTTTTGGCTCCTTGTGCTGCGGTCCGTGCGGGCGTTACCCATATACCCTACGGTCAGACTGGGCGCTGCTCTTATGTTGCGGTTATGATGATTGGTACCTTGTTACTGCTGTACTCCTCTTATACGGCTAGTTGACGTGGCTGCTACCATCACTAAGGCTGGACGGCTTTAAGGCCCATATTGTTGCTGTTTGCTGAAACACAGATATACCGCCCCTTGGAGCAGGAACACCACAACAATTTATCTGTCTCCATAGCTTCTTCACGCGTCGTTCGTATCCCCCCCCCCTTCACTGCTCCTAGGCACCATGTCCACCAGCGACGATGGGGGCTACTTGGGGCTGGCTGAGGTCTTCCACGCACCCCAACCTGGATGCCCACGAGACAAGGAGAGCTCGCTCGAGATGCCGCGACTCGAGACGGGGGGAACCACCGGTGGCGGGTTCCGGTGACGAGACAGAAGAAGGAGCACCATACCTCCACCCGTTCCCACCAACCAAGCGGGTCGATTCGCTGGTTCGCGCTGAGAAGAAGACGGACCAACCCCCACCGGACTCGGGGGCGTCTCGACGCCAGCTCTCGCCAGCCCCGGGGGAGCGCTACCAGCTGCCCCCCCCGCGCTCGACAGGGCACCACCGCCGCCACCTGGGCTCTCCGCGTTCGGCACAGTGCCACCCCCAGAGCTCCCGGGACCGGGGCACCCATGCCGCCCCCTTGGTCTTGGCATACGCGGCGGCGCGGGCCCAGCGGGCGCTCGACGACGTCAACCAGACGATAGCATGCCGACGTCGGTTTGACGAAGATATCGAGCAGGCGAAGACCGCTGCGCGGGAGTCGTCCCTGGTTGCGAAGAAGGCGCAACAAGCCCTCGCTCAATCAGTTGCGATTCTGCGGCGGGAGCTAACGCGGCCCCCTTGCCTTCGTCGCGCCCGCAGGGTGTCGCATCCCAGCGACCACGACCCGGGAACGACGCCTTCTTCAAGGGCATCGTCGCGTGCATGGCGTCTGCACCGCGGGTAGACTTCTCCTCAGCGTTGGCGACCCGCGGTGGTGGAAACGGCCTGCGCCCTCCTCCCGTCAGAGAAGCCGGCGTCGCGGCAAGCGGACGTCCTCAATGGAAGCGGCCTGGGCTCGCGTGGATTGTACGCATTATGCTAGACAGACGAGAGCCGCCCCGACCCTTGCCCTCGTCAAGGCCCTGCTGATAGCCCACGACGAGGACCCCGACCCTGTCTTTTGGCCGGACCCCGGAGAAGAGTTGGCAAAACGAAACCGGGGAAAATGTCGCGACAGTCGCGACCGCGGGGACCGCAACCGTGGGGGTGGCGGCAAAAATGGTGGGGGTGGCGACCACCACCGCCGCCGCAGGGGTGACAGCGCATCGGGTGCTGGTGTGCCTGAGGGCGCCGCCGAGGGGGCAACTTCGGTCCAACAACCGGGGCAGTTGGCCGCAGCTCTGGCAGAGGAATGGCGCGAGAGGACGTTCAGCGTGGGACAGCTCGTCAACCTCCTCCCGCTCGTCTTGGTCCTCGAGCACGGACCACACCGAGGTGGTCGTGGTAGCAGGCAAAAAGTGTCAAAAACCATGGCAGGAGGAGCATCTGGGCCTGAGGCTTTCACCCTCCTGTTGCGTCTGCTGATCACGCACTTCGACGGGGTTGATACGGAGGAGGGCTACACTACGTTGCATACTTTTGGAATGTGTAACGGCATGCCTTTTTCTGATTTCAGTCGGGAGTTTCGCGTACTCATGCCGACCGCTACGGGGAGTGAGCGTGTTTTGTCTCCGGGGACGGATGTGGTGTTGGAGGTGGTTCGGGTGGCGGCGAATGAGCAATTTCCGGCTCTCCTGCCTGCGTTGTACCCTGGTTCGAAGGCAACAAACCCGCGGCCGTACATCTCGTTGGATGCTATGTGGCGGTCTTTTAGTGACTAAGAAGACACCTGCCGTCAACGGCGAAACATTTTTTCTCTCCCTGTTTCTTCGACGGGAGCGCGGTCATGCGCCCTGTCGGGGCCCCGGCCCGCCGATCATGGGCGCGGCCAGGGCCGAGTGCCGTCCCAGTCGCTTTCGTGGCAGACGGGATCGAGCCATCATTCAACTGTCATGCCCATCGATGATTCATCTGACCCTTGGCTTGACCACACATCGAACTGCTGGCCACTAGAAGAGCATCATTATGCAGAAGGTTTCGCCGTTAAGGCCTCGTTTAAGACAGTCGACCCTCCCCTTTGGAGCGGCCTCCTTTCACCTCGCGCTGATGCCCTCCGAGAAAACCGGGGGCTTTGCCTCAACTGCCACGAAGACAACCATTCCTTCAAGCATTGTAGGCATCCTTGTATTACTGCGAGTGGCTGCTTGAACCCTGAACTAGGCCAACTTGGCGACGATGACGCACACCGACGTTGACAAACACGCATGGTCTGCTACCGCCGAGACGACAAGTCCTCTCGCCCAAACAACCACAAGAAAAATCGTCGCCATCTTTCAGGATCAGGGCCAGGTAAACTGTTACAACGATACCACATACACGTCGGATCACCATGGTATCCTGCGCTCGCCCGCCTCTTCTGCCCCCGCTCCAGCTTCTCGAATGCGCTTTGGAGCAGCCCACAACCCGGGCGAAAATAAATGTGCGCGCCAACCTGGCACATTCCGTAACGGCAATCGACAGCTCGACGGCGGTACGGCACCGTCGACAACACTGTCGGGGGGTACCTATTTTGGTTTCAGAAAATGCTCGTGTTCTGTTGCTAGCCTGTCCAGTAACGCAGCACAGATTGCCTCTGTCAAGAGCCTACGGGCTCCTACGCCGTCTGCGGACGATTCTCACGGCGTAGTACCGGCGGCGGAAACTAGCGCTTCAAGCGTGGTTTCCTCCAGCCAGGTAATTTTTTTTTCTTTTCTTTCTTTTTCGACGGCGAGAACGCGCGCTTTCAGCGACGTTCCCCTCGGTCATGGTCTGAGTTCGGCAACGGGAACCAGCGCCGTTTCCCTCAGCCGCGGCATAAACTCAGCAATGGGGGTACGCGCTCCAAACGCCGCCCCCATCAACCATGGCACGGGAGCCTGCGCTTTGCGCGCTCCCCCTCTAGGTACGCGCCGCGCAACTATATAGCTGCAGCGACGGCGCGTCGCCTTTTTTTACGCGTATGTGTGCATCCCCCCCTCTCCCTGACCAGGCGGTGGCGGTCGGGTTGAGGTGTGGGACGGTCGACCCTCGAAACACTTTTTCTGACCACGAGGTGGCGGTCGATTTGAGGTGTGGGAAGGCCAACACTAAAACACCGAGATCTTTTGCGAGGCTCGATCCAGTGTTTGCTCGCGATAAGAGCGGGCGCTCTGTCCTTTTTTCCATCGAGGAGGAGTCGACAAGATTAGCTACCTCGTCTCCCTTCTCCAAGAGACATAACGGAAGAGAGCCTCCTCGGGTAAAAACATTATTGCCTTGCCCGAGCCCCGCTCCAGAAGACGCCCACAGGGTTTACGGACCCTGCTTCGTCTTTTAACACGCTAACCCACGTGTTTCAGGCTACGTCTGCCCCAGTGGCACAGGAAGAAGATCCGACACTGCGCGACGGGCCAGTGGTGACTCCACGGCCTCCAGCCTGATCAGCTGGACGCTATTCCCGTAAATTTACGGAAGAATCGCGCCTCTCGTCAAGCAGAAACAGCTCAGAGCCCCTGCCCCTTTGGGCGCAGTTAGAGCAGTTTTCTTGCGATTATACGCCAAAAAGCGAAGAGGCCACGACGCGAGAAACCGTGGGTTCGGACTCGCGTCGTGCTCCCGAGGCCTGGTGTTCCTGAGGGGGACACTACAGGCCCAAAGAGCCGAGGACTGGTGTTCCCAGACGGGGACATTACAGACCCAAATGCCCAAAGAGGCTACCGACGGGTTGGCACCGTCGGTGTTGGACTCTTTTTCGGGTGTAATGAGGGCGGCTTCTTACGAGTTTCCGCCAGCGAGTGAGGAGGACCCGAGGCGAGAAACCCCAGGTTCGGACTCGCATGTTGCTCCCGAGGCCTGGTGCTCCCGCAAGGGGACGTTACAGGCCCAAGTAGCCGAGGACTGGTGTTCCCCAAAGGGGACATTGCAGACTCACAAATGTCCAACGAGGCTACCGACGGGCTGGCACCGTCGGTTTTTGCCATTTTTAGGGCGCAGTTAGAGCGGATTCTCGCGCTTTTCCGCCAACGAGCGAAGAAAGACCCGAGGCGAGATACCACGGGTTCGGATTCGCGTCGTGCTCCCGAGGCCTGGTGTTCCTGGACGGGGACATTGCAGGCCCAAATTTCAACACGGATTTTGACCCTTCTCTTGAATACTCCACAGCCAAGTGGTGTTATTCTGGCAGCTCCCATCCTATTTTCCACCCTGGTCCCCTTCGTCGTTTGCTGTGGACGACGTATCATATTCTTGCGCGGAGCAGGACATGATGGCCGAAAAGACCAAGTTTTTGCAAGACCATCGAGCAGTAGGGCTCATTATGTCGTCGCCTCGTCCAAGCACACGCAAACGCATCGGTCGAGGCGTGCACAACTTTGACTCCGCTGTTGGGGACAGGGAGAAGCAAAACGCCGTGTCACCTGGCACCTACGCCAAATTCACGCGGAATTCAGCCACAAAAAAAAAAAAAAAAAAAAAAAAATCACCTTTTGAGCTCTGACAACAAGCTTCTGGCTGAATCCTGCCCTCTGAACCCAGTGTTGGGCGTTGGTCTCCGGGCGGATGGTCCCAGGGCCAACAGCCCATGCCAGGGGAGAGGAAAACTTGCTCGGTGAGGCCCTTTCTCCCGTTCGCGCAGCTATTTGCGACAATGAGACCGGGTCGGCGCACCCGGCCTCCCCTAGTCGGTTCCGCACCTGCACTGCGAGTGCAAGAACCAAGAAATCTCGTCCGCGCCGCAACCAGACCGTTCACAGCGGCCAGCGCTCGCAAAGCTTCCCCTTCGGCGTTTCCGGCCTATTTCTCGGGCGCGTTGGCCAATGAAAAGCCGTGAAGTTGTGGAGATAGCTTCTAGCGTCGGCCCTGACCTTGCGATGTCAGAACACTGCCCCTGTTTCGTCGAGGGTACTGTGACGCTGGACGACGTTTTGTTCACTATGAAAATCGCGTTTATCAGTCGAGCAACGCTCGACTCGGAGAGGCACTGGACTCCTATAGATTTGGGGACCGGCAGCATTGCTTAGGTTCCCGAACACCTCCGAGGACACTGAGGGGAACAAAGTTCCGCATATCCTCCGGCCACAATACATAGGAGAGCATTGGTAAAGTGGGGACCCTCAATGCACGAGTCCAGCGGTAGCTTGAGTTCGTCACCGCGTTCGATTGCACACTCGAGTACCGCAAAGGCAGCGCCAAGGGCATCGCCGATTTTTCCGGCCCGTTTTCCAGAGCCCGCTACGGAGTACGACCGCAGTGGCTTGGAAAAATTCAACCTCGTGGGGTTGACAAGCCTCAACCCCGTTGGAGATAGCGGTATCTACCTCCTACGGACCCGCGGGCTGCGCGCTCCCCCCTCGCCGATCCCAGGAGTCGGTTCGGGTGGACTCGCGCCCCTCGCCAAAAGCACTGTCTTGGGTGGGCTCGTGCCCCACACGGAAAGCACTGCTTTGGGTGGACTCGAACCCCTCGCCGAAAGCACTGTCTTGGGTGGGCTCGTGCCCCGCACTGAACATGCTGCCTTGGGTGGGCTCCCTCTCACCTCTACCGCGTTTCACGAGTTTCGCACACACGAGCCACGTATAAGGATTGACGGCCTTTCTGTTTCCCCGGGGAGATTCGTCGCTCGTGTTTCTGCCTCCGTCGCCACTACCGAAGGCTGTACCGGCCGCGGGTCGATTTCACCTGCCGCCGACACTGTTTTCGCTTCGGTTTTTGCCATACCCATCGAGGGCGGCACGGGCTCCGCAGAAGCCCTGGCTGCAGCGACGCCCATCGCACAGCCGACTTATCTATCCCGGAGTTCTTTACAGGAGACGGCCCCCGCCGCGACCACCGGTTCGACTGTGTCCGTCTCCGCCATGCTTGGCACTCCAGCCCCTCCGTCGTCGACGACGCGCCGACGAACAGCGACAACAACGGGTAATGCACCCCCGCCGTAGATTATGGATTCGGGCCCGGCGGGGGCCCTCGGCCATCTTGCGGACGAAGTACAACCCCGTCGCGAGTTCCACGGCCGCAGCCGACCCCGTCGCCGCCGCGACCCCTGCTCTTGTCGACTCGCCGGTCCGCACGGTGCCACTACCGTCCGACCGCGACCACGCAGAGCCTATATGGGAACTCCTCTCTTACGGCTCACGCCTTCTCCTGGTGGCACGCCGACCGCATATACAAGGGCGGACGCCCTTCGCAACGCTGCTGAATTGCGTTTCGCTGATTCCGTCGCGCGTTATTCGCATTACGATTGGAAGCGAGAGCAGCACGCTGAGCCGACGTGCCACGCCATGATGCGTTACGTTTCTATCGGCCGGCAATCGGTCCTGCCGCCCGACTTTTTGGCGTGCTACCTCTTGCACAAGCGTCCCTCCCTCTCAGACATCCAGGAGCTGGCGGGTAAGGGTCGACTACATACAACCGACGACGACATCGTCCTACTCGTCCGTAACCCGACACTACCGCCAACAAGCTCCGACAAACCGAGCTCTGTGGGGCGAGCTGCTTGCTTCGCTAAACGACGAGCCAGTTCGCATCTACGTTCCCCTGCTCATGCGCCCTTGGATCATGCAAGCTTGCCACTCGACGGCCTCCTGCCACCTTGGCACCACGCGCACGTTGCGCATGCTGGAGCGTTTTTATTGGTGGATTGGCATGAGTGTGTGTACCCGGTGCCACTGCTTGAAGTGCCAAGCGCGGAAAACCCCACAGCTGACTGTCCGCTGGCCCATCATCACAATGCCTCTGCCGGAAGGTCCAGGTATCGCCGTCAGTGTTGACTACTTCGGCCCCCTTCCGGTCACACCACGAGGCAACACCTACATCCTGCTGCTCACCGATCGCTTCAGTCGTCGGGCCGACATGTTCCCCGTCACTGCCGCTGAGTTCACCGCGGAAGGTACAGCCAATATCCTGGTGAACCAATACATCCCCTTATGGGGGTGCCCGCGCACCATACTCTCGGACAACGGACTGCAGTTCTGCTCCAAGCTTTCACAAGCTGTATATCAGTTGTTAGGTGTACACAAGCATGATACAAGCTCCTATCATCCCAACTGTAACGGGGGCGTTGAGCGGGTAAATCAAACTATGGCACAAATGCTGGCTATGGTCGTCAACGAGCGAAAAGACGACTGGGACTTGCATCTGCCCCACGTCGAATTCGCTTACAACAACTCTGTCAGCGCGGCGACGGGTTT
Organism: Undaria pinnatifida; assembly: GCA_012845835.1. Classification (NCBI taxonomy): domain Eukaryota; class Phaeophyceae; order Laminariales; family Alariaceae; genus Undaria; species Undaria pinnatifida. Next base: position 26,830,388 of record JABAKD010000025.1, read on the forward strand.
GGCGCCCAACGAGGTCCACATGGGCAGACTCCCACGGCTCCCCCTGACGATTTTCGACCGCAAAGGTGTCGTGGGACACCAGAGTCTGGCCCGTGACCACCTGGCTTATTGCGATTTGGCCACCGACCGGCAAAAGCGCGCGAACGACATTGTCCGCGCACACCACGCCCTCACCGTTTCCCGTGTTAACCGCAGAAACTCCGCCCTCGCCGACGCGCTGCGTCCAGCACCTAACTTCACTGTGGGTGGTTGGGCATGGGTATACAATTCTGCCTCTACCATCCGCCAGGGTGTGAAAGCGAATACCGACGCCAAGGTACTCAAGGCCAAACTCGCGCTTAACTGGACGGGCCCATACAAGGTCCTGGCCGTCGGTCCCTGCTCCGCCGCCGAGACCCCGGACGGCTCGCCGCTCGGGAGCAACCTCCTTTATTTGGATCTCCCTTCCGACCTGCCTGGTTCGGACGCTCGTCGGCGTGTGGCTATCGAGCGCTGCAAACCCTGTGCCAACCCCCACGACAGCGGGGACATGCCCAAATACCTACCGGCGGGGCTGACACAGTATGTGCTCAACAAATTTTCCAAGAAGTCCCCGCCGTACCACGTCACTCAAGACGACGTTTCGCCTCCCCTCCAACGGCTGGAGGTGGAGCAGATCACTGGTCATCAGTCGGTACGGGGGCGAGGTGGCGTCATCGCGGTGCTATACAAGACGCATTGGGCGGGACTCTCCGAACCGTCCTGGGAGCGGGAAATGGACCTTCACCTCTCCCGCTCCCACATCTCGCGTTATTGGGCCGGAACCCCGGACCAGCACCGCCAAACCAACCGCCTTTACCGCCGAATGCGGATCGGGGCGGCACAGCGTGAGCTCTCCCGCAACAACGGGGAACGTTTCCTAGCGCCGGGCTACGCCTGTGTTTCCCGCACCGATTGGCTCCGTCGCTACCACGACACATTACTCCCTAAGGGAGCCCACTTTTGGTACAAGGGAGACGATGGTTTATGGTGGCTAGGAAAAATCAGCGCGAGCACTACCGAGGACAAGGTATACCTGGTCCGCTTTCTGGACGACCCGGGACCGATTAAACTCCCTCTTCCCCCGGCGCGCTACACGACTTCAACGGGAGCCGTACGAGGCTCTTGGTGCTTGCAAGTTCACATCGCTAGTGCGTTTCCTCGGGGAATCCAACGTAACGTAGACGAATCTCGAGGCGCGGCCGTGGCCAGTTGACTTCCAAGCCACCACCGCTTCTCGATAGTTCTTCAATTTTTTTGAGGTATGAGTTTTGCGTCTTTGTCTTTGGGTCGTTCGTAGTGTCCTGAGGGTCTTCATCGAGTTTTGGGGCGGTTATTCCCATTTTTTTTTCTGTCCTGCCGAGCCCCCTGCTCAGTGCCGGGTCAGAGTTCGGGTAAAACGCCGCTATCTGAGGCGCAGGGCTGTCGTCTTTTTGTCATAGTTCAAATTCGCCCTGCCGACGCCCTCCTCAGCCCAGAGCCGGGGGGCGACCAGTGCACGGGTCTGTGTGTCTTCGTTTATGTTTTGTGTGTTGTATTTGTTCTGCTTTGTTTTTTTTTTGTCGTCTAAATACTTCCTCCCCTAGCGGGGCAGTATGTGTTGACAACTTTCATCCCGGGTATTCGTCGTTTCCTCGTCTAACCCCCCGCCTTGCCGATGGCCCGCGGGAGGTTTTTCGCATGACTTCTCCCTTGTGTTAGCGCCTGTGTTCCCCTCCATATCGACGAGGGCTCGCCTCGCCATAGTACTTTTTCTGTGGTTGGTTTACCGCAGAGCCTTTTCTGCCCCCCCCGCCACCCCGGCGGCATACGGCAGGTTTTTGATGGGTGACTATTGCCTTGCTGTAGGGTCTGCATTTCTTTCTACTGCTTTTCTTCGCGTGTTCCTGGCTCCATAGCCAGACGGTTAGAGGTGTGGGAGTGGGGTTTGAGGAGCCGCATCTTCGACTCATGGTCTAGTTCGTAGAACCGGAGTTTCCCCGAATCTCCCATATTTCTGCATATGCGACTCATCAGGGTGGGCTAGTGTTAAGATACGACCTCGAAAGGCCTGTAGGTATCCGAATTTGAGATCATTTGGATAGGTTTCGTATGATTAGGTTAGCGGTTTATATTCGGGGAAGTTAGGAATTAGATCGGAGGCACGCGCCTCCGATCTCAGAAGCTATCCCGGGCTCTGGTGGAAACGAATAAAGCTACATCTCTACGAAGGAACGAAAGTGAGTACTCTCCGAAGACCTGCTCAATTGGCAGACCTGCAGGGGGCACTCTGTGTCCCCACCTATTAATTTAACAACTGCGTATGCCGCTGAAACTCGGTGTGAGTGTTCTTTGAGGCATCGGGAAACGATCGATACCCGTCTCATCGTTTAACTCCTTCTCTGTCAAGAGATATGGCGCGCAGAAGATCCCAATCCAATTTCAAGATACTACGATGCGAGATACAAAATATGTTTCGCGCGGCGCAGTTTTGCAACTTTTGACCTGAAATTTTGACACGTGATTCGAAGCGCATTTGTCTAGGCCTTCAAGCGGGAGCCCAAGAAAAAAAGTTTTTTTTTAACGTACATTTCGGTCAATATCTAGGTGGGCGTTTCACTCAAATGGTCATAATTTTACCTCATCGACTTTTTTTTTGGGTTCTAGCTTGAACGCCTCGACACATGCGCTGCGAATCACGTGTCAAAATTTCAGGTCAAAAATCGCAAAACTGCGCTGCGAAAATCCATTCAACTGTCCTGACTGGCTCTAAGCTAGACCAGCTCGTATACAAAAACAGTCGTCCCCGCTTCAGTAAAACCTTTTCAACTGGAAACCCATTTTTGGGGACAAAATTACTTGGATTTAGTATAGGGAAGGGTTCGGGGGCTCTAAAGGGGTTAGGCCAATTCCCCGCTCTAAGGACAAAAGAAATACCAGAAGCGTGGTGCCCCGAACATGTGAAAAATTACGGGGGGGTCCATTTTTCCACCATGCGCCCCCCCCAAAATTGCGTAGCACACCTGTAGACTGCACCGAAAGCGGCCTGCTGCTGCTGCTACTGCAACTGCGTGTGGGTATGGAAAGATTCCTCCCATCTCTGCTGGCGGTTCGTCTGCTGCGGGCTTGACACCATGTGGCGAACCAACGTGCAGAATCAAGTCTAGTCATGCCGCGGGTGTTGACGGACAACTTGTTGGTCGAGAGCGCCTCAGGCCGCACTGAAGACGAAGTGCGGAGCGCAGTGAACACGTGGCTTAGTGCAGAGGACGATGAAGAGGTCTTGAGGGCAGAAGTAGAACTCGAGATGGAAGAGATAACGGATAATATATTAAAATTTGACGTCGAAGACGACGTGTCCAGTGAAGAGGAAGGCGATGGCGGTAGGCAAGAGTCGTGCATGAAATCGACCATTCCAGAGGCCGAGGTCCGCTCTCGTCTTGAGGATGTCCGCTCCTATTTTTTAACTAATTTTCGAGGACGTCAGCCGTGAGTTTGACGAATTTCATACTTTGCAAGCTGCGCCTATTTGTATGCGAACGGAAGTGATGGCGAGTACAGCGAAACGGCGTACCTTATTTCCAAGACTGTGCATTCGTTCACTCATGAAGCTCAAATCAAGCGAAGAGCGAAGGAGGGGGGCGAGGTGCAGGCGACTCTTCGGGATATGTGGGCGGCGTAGTGAATTTTGTAGGACAACTGCACTTTGGACGCCCGCGTTTGTTTATTTGTTTGATTGCTTGCTTGTTTGTTTGTTTGTTTTTTTTTTTTTTTTCCTCCGGCCGATATGGAAAAAAAGTAGAGATTGAGCTCACCACACTGTTTGGTGCTTGTTTGTTTGTCTTGGGTGAAGTCTTGTTTCAGCTAAACTTAGCGTAATTTGTTGTGTGTTTGCCTCGTTTTTACCGTTGGGAAGGAGCGGTGTTCTCTTTTTCGGTGTACTTTCCCGATTTTTACGTATGGTGTCGTCTGCGTTTCCGACATTTTACTAAATAGTGTCGTCCCAAAGTAAGTGTGGGTGGTTTTGATAGGTCTCCATGTGGCAGGTAGCCTGTACCTGTATCGTATCAGAGTTCCAAAAACGGATGTGATGTTCACCGTGAGGATAACGCCTCAACAATAACAAAAGCCTACAACAACACCAGCGCACTACCGTACACATTACACTATGTAGGTCGTGCTGCATCCCTTCCCGCGTTTCGGTGGGAGAGGGGAATCCAAACGATGGTATGCACGTATTGGCGTACAGCAGCAGTAGTTGCGGCCTTCAAATCATCTAGTGTCGTAGGTTTCAAACAACACCGTTTCGTGGTCGCATTCCTGCTGAGAATGCGCGCCTTTTGACATATGCTACGCCTACGTTGGCCCCGGGGACGGTGAGTTAGTGGCCCCGGAATCTTAACGACACTTCCCCGCGTTAAAGACACTCGAAAAACAAAAAACGTGGTGTGTCGTTAAAGCGGGGTCGACTGTATATACTCGCAGGTTATTCTCTACTGAACTCTTTGAGCACCGCACTCCCGATATGGGGACAAAACACTTGGAAAAAGACTGTGAAAATCATATGAGTTGGAAACGGGTCATGTATATACACAGGCGGACCCGAATCTCCGGGTGAATTTCCAAAATGCTATAGCAGCCAAGCTTGCCTCCCCGATACCCGATACTAATGCCGGGAGCGTTAATGACATGACCTCATTACTGGCTGAGACGCTACGGTCGAATGCGACCGACATAGCGCCCCCTATTCGGCGCAAACAAGTACCGAGGGGCTGGTGTGCGACCGAGGAGTGGAAAGCGGAGTTGAACGCACGATGGCAGGATAGGGAAGACGCGAGGAAACGGGTCCGTTTTGCTCCAAACGATCGTGGTCTACGGCAAGCCTTGAAGGCGACCACCAAACAGCTGAAAACACCCGCGGGCGGAAGCTGTACAGAGGTTGTTCGGATATTGCGTAAGCCAACTGCAAGGGCGTGTCCGAGAAGGTGATCAATTTGGCTTCTACAAACACCTACGTGCAAAGGGGATGGATGTGGAAGGGACGAGGACATTGAGCTCGTAGTACATCGAAGACGAGGAAGATCGATTGCTGCGGGATAATGCCGTCATCCGCGAGCGGTGAGAGGGGTCGTTTCAAAAACTGCTTGACACCAAGTCGCTGACCCTTGACCCGAGCACTGTGGACGAGCTTAAGCAGTGGCCCCCGTGCAGGCCGCTGGACGATATCCCGGTCGCCCCGGTGGCGTATCAGGTTATCCTCGAGCCTGGTATAGATAGGTCAGTTTCGTGAGTTCGAGCCCCGCCGAGTGCATACTCGTATAAATTCGTTGGGACTTTTTCTTGTGGTCAAATTGACTTGCGGAAAGCGCGAGAGCGTGAGTTAGCAACATTCGATGAACAATCGACGAGCAGGGGGATTGCTGAACCCTATGCGCGATAAAAATTGAAGGCAAGAACCGGGGAGGAGAAGGGATGACACCTGTGACCACGGCTTGTCCAGAAGCTGGAAAGTGAAAGTGTGCAAAAAAAAAAAAAAAAAAAAAAATCCCGTCTAGGTACGAAGTAGAGGAGGCGATCCATGCGTGGGCGAACCGAAAGGCGATAGGACCCGATGGTCTCCCGGCCGAGCTCTTGAAGGTTTGGCGGACGAGGGAAAATTAAACACTATCGGAAGTTTCACGATATCATCGTCGCTGTGTGGAGGGGAGGTGGCGTGCCGCAACAATGGAAATATGCATCGATTAAGGTGCTTCACAAGAAGAAATATCGGACTGAGTGTGGCAAGTATCGTGGCATCTCCCTCATGGCTCACGCCGGCATCGCGGGTCGCCTGGGTGACTATTGCGAACGCGAGAACATTCTGCCGGGGGAACAGTGTGAATTCAGACCCCAACGCTCGACGGTTGACATGGTGTTCGTAGTACGACGACTGCAGGAACTGGCGTGGAAGGACGCCCCCTTGTACTTGTGCTTTATCGACCTCACCAAACCATATGACTCCGTCGACCGAACCCTTGTGTGGGATGTCCTTGCTCGTTTTGGCGTGCCACCGAGAATGCTCGCCGTCATCCGCCGATTCCACGACGGCATGCAAGCATGCGTGCGGTTGGGTGATGGAGAGTGCTCGGATAAGTTCGACGTGGGGCGAGGTCTCAGGCAAGGACGCGTGCTCGTGCCACTGCTGTTCAACATGTTTTTCACGGCGGTACTGCGTGTTGCCGAGAAACGCTTCCTCGCTGATGCAGCCATCACGGACAACATGGTGCAGCTCCAACGAAAGGAGAAAGGCGAGAAGAAGGGCACTTCACGCACAGGAATAATCGACGGGCGGAGAGGAGAAGGAGGGGGAGGAGGTGCAGATATTGTGGGGTATGCTGTACGCGGACGATGCGGGCATCGTATCGCGATCATCAGAAGGGCTGCAGGGGATGATGGCGGTGATCGTGACTGCGTGCTCGTCGTTCGGGCTTACGGTCTCCGAGGCGAAAACAGAGATTATGTGCCTGCAAACCAAAGGTGGGAGGAAGGTGTCGTTCACAATCAATGCAGCCGGCCAGGTATACAAACAAACAATCGAGTTTGTGTACTTGGGCGGGGCTATCACCGCAGACAGAGACCTCTAGGCATTGAAATAACGCGGCGTCTCTAGAGGGCCTGGGCGTGCTTCCAGCAATACAAGATGAAAGTCTATGATCGCCCGGGTGTGCGTGTACGGTTGAAGGTGCGGTTGCTGAAAGCTGAGGTGGTCGATACACTGCTTAACGGTTGCATGACCTGGAGCCCGAACAAGCCTGACTATGACAGGCTACGACGGGTTCACCACTCCATGCTCCTCCGATGCCTCGGATATCGGAAACGGAAGGGCGAAGACCACACCCTATCGTAGGCCGACGCGCTTGCCAAGACAGCTTCCGGGAGCATAGAGGCGATAGTGCGCAAACGGAGGATATTGTTTGCGGGATTCGTAGCACGTATGGGGGAGGAACGTCTGCCACAGAGGGTGATGTTTGGGGAGCTTATTGGGGGTAAGGGCTACTCAGGAGGGCAAGAGAAGGACTGGATGGCTCATCAAAAGGAGGATAAGTCGGTCTTTGGAATGAAATTCGACGGGTGGCGAAAGACTGCTCAGAAGCCGACAGATGGTTTCGACGAGTAGAGGAGGGAGCCGAGTTATTAATGCGGAATTGGCACGAAACGGAAAGACGCAAAGCTGCAGAGAGACGCGCCAAGGCTGCGGCGGCGCAATCCACCGTCGGTATCTCTAAGCGGCCGGGGGGAGGGGGGAGGGGGCAGGGGCGGCGGCGGGGGGGGGGGCGGGGGGGGGGGGGGGGGGGAAGGGGGGGGGGGCGGGGGAGGGGGCGTCATGCCTAAGAGACTGAAGTCTGGGCCCAGCCATCATCGTCTCGAAATTTGTGGGCCTTCCAATGGTCGTCACAAGATATCGTAAGATCGCCCTGAGTTGTTCGCCATGTTGCGTTCTCTCCCCAGCGCCATTAATGATGCGCTTGATACCCTCTGTGAGCCCAATGCCGTATTTAGTCAGTTACTAGGGTCTGCTAGTATGTTGTTTTTTCCATTTTCTCGTTCCTTGCTTCCTCTTGCCTTGTCTTTTCTTGCTGTTCTTGTCTTTTCTTTTCTGTTCTTTCCTTTTTCGTTTTTTCGCTTTCATGTCTTTTCGTTCCTCTCCTTCATATTTTCTTTTCTTCGTTTCTTTTTTCCAATTGACTTGCGTCTGTCATGCGTATGCGTAGTGATAGGTACTACGTGCAGTATATACGTGGTAGTCTTTTTTTCTCGGGTGGCAAGCGGTATCGTCGGTTGTTCCAGGCGCGAGTAGTGAAATGTATGCACCAGTATAGACCTGGCACATCGTACGCTGACTCCGGATTTCAATTTTATATGCTTCTGGTAGAGGCATGAATTGCGTCAGCTGTGATATACGCGTGTACCACCTTTGATTTGCTTGTGTTTTTCCCTGGGGTATTTCTCAGCTCCAGAGTGACTGGAGCCTGTCCTGTGACCACGGACTTGATTATGCGAGTTTATGTGAGAACAACAGCAACAGGTTTCACCCCTCCATTGTAACAAGAGCATTTTGCTTGTGCCCAGCCAAGAAACTCCTGCCCTCTTTCTCAAAAAAATTAAATAATGACCAGAAACGCGGTCCTCACAACTACCCACCTGATGCCTCGACGAGCGCCTCTGCGCGCTGACTCGTTGCCTGTGCTGTTCTGCTGCTCGCGGCGACAACCAACTTCCACTCCAGAGGGCGTCGTGATCCTACTGCAAATATCTGATCAAAGCCTTCGTACCATTTGGCAGTGCACAGGGGACACTCCTTGCCTTCCCCGCGCTTCAGGCTCCAGGCAGCATTTGACGTTCTCGCCATGCATCGGCCCAGACGGAGCCGCCGTTGAGACCTTCGCGAAGCAGGGCCCCACAGCGTGCATCTTTTGGCCGAAACTTGAAACGACAATGCTACTTTTGCGGGTGTCGATGTCGAACCAACAGTGGAGCTTGCTGCCGCTACAGCAGTCGCATGGGAAGCCACCAGTAAATTGGCAATTCACGACCAGGATTGGGGGTGTCGCCGGTGGGGTGTGGCGATTGGCGACAACGCAGCTGGGTGGCGCTCACGCTTTGCCACGCATTTCCGGGTTTCATGTGTATTTGCGTTTGTATTTTGATATTTTCTGTTTTCGTACTTTTATTATTTTCAGTTTTGCCCGATCTCCAACATCGTTCTTTTTGTTATTCTTCTATTTTTACAATGTTTTATAAATATTAAATTACCTAGATTAATCCCTAAAAAGCTGATGAACAATAAATAAAAATAATAATATATCAATCTAAGAATCGCTCCAAGTATAAACATATTGCTCTAGACTATGCGAGCAATAAATATTAAATTTCATATCTCTGTATTTTACGATGATATTAATATAATAATTGAATATGAAACGCCATCAGATCAACCAAGCTAACGGGGACACTTTCGACTTTTGACACGATACCGTGCAGAAACCGCCATGAACCGTGAAAAACCGTGACCCTGTCGCACCGTTCCGCGGCCGATAGAACCGCGGGTATTCTACGGTTTCAAGTTAAGCGCACCGTTAAATAACTGGTCGAACGGTTTTAGCTTGATGCATACGGTGCGGTTCGGTGCAGTTATATATGCTACGGTGCGGTTCGGTGCGGTTTAGAAAATTGAAAATACTACGGTGCGGTTCGGTGAGGTTTTCAGAAATGAGGAATCCTACGGTGCGGTTCGGTGCGCGGTTAGCCGCGCCGAACCGCGCCGAACCGATGGGAAAAACAGCACCGTAAAGAACCCTGATTTTCCCTTCCTATTGGTGTAGTAAGTTGAACTTCCTATTAATACCATTTGCCGCTAAGTTTCCGCCTGTGCGATACTGCGGAACAGAGTCCAGCTTTATTTTCTTTCATTTCCACCGTTTGTTTTGTACTTCACCTGCACGAAGTTTCATCACAGCTGATATCTCGGCTTGGCTCATCATCAGCTCAAGCGCCGCCCAGCACCCCACCGCAGCGCTATAGCTCAGCAGCGCAGCGCCGTGCAGTGACGTGCCCTGTGATGCCCTGCAGCTCCGCTCAGCAGCGCATCGCAGCGCTTATTCAGCAGAGCGCAGCGCTGTGCTTTTGCGTGCTTTGCCGTGCTGCGTGATTTGCTACACTTTTACTACTTGGTGCATATGCTAGTAACATTCGAAGTGGCATATGATTCGCGGTGCTTTGCCATGCTGCGTGCTTTGCTGTACTTTTACTAGTTCGTACATGCTACAATAGTAACATTCGAAGTAGTACCACGTACCGGTACCATTAAAACTACACCAAGTTTGAACACATTACGGTGTTGTTGGATCACAAACAGTGTACGCCCAGCTCAGGTCAGCCCGGCTATAAATAGCTCAGCGCGCATCGCACCGCAGTGCGGTGCCGTGCCTTGCCCTTCGTTTTGCGGTGCTGTGTCGTGCGGCGCTGTGCGTTCCTTTGAACATACAGCAGTAGTAGGACCAGGTATGGTACATCTACCAGTTTATGTACGTTTTTTGTGTGCTCGTCTTTTTGCTTTCTTTATTTGATTGTTTTCTCTCGGTCCCCATGACCCCCCCCCGCCCCCCCCTCAAATATCACACGTACTGCCGTTCATAACGTGACATCAACAATCACACAGCACAGCGTAGGGCAAATAGCTCTGCACAAGCACCTTTTGGCATTGCTCTCAAATTCGATATTTGCACCAAACAGTCACCGGCCTCTTCTTCCTGCCCCATTTTCTACATGTTTCAGGTGCATTCTTCCTTGCGCGAGCGTAGCGGGCGTCGTCAGCAGCCCGCGGAGCGGAGCCCTGTGCTTTCTTTAGAAATACACAGAATAACACGGGTATTCGGCCAAGTACCAGGTACCACGTACCGGTAGTACGTGTGTGTACTCGTCTTTTGGCTTTTTTCGTCGTTGATTTTGTTCTCCATCTCGGTCCTCTTGGCGACTTTTTCTTCGCAAATTACACCCGTACTACTGCCAATCAGAACATACATGACATCTCGCCGGCAAGCACAAGGCACAGACAGGGCAATCAGCTCCGCACATCAAGTAGCTCTTGACGTTCTCGAGTCTCTGGTTGCACCAAGTCAAGAGCCTCTTCAGGGTTGCCGGTGTTGGAAGCATTCTCCTCATGGTGCCGTTGTCGTAATCTCTCCCAAGGCTCGCTGTCTAGACCTCTAGACGTACTATTAATAAGTATCTTATTCGTAATAAACAACAGTTTTTTTAGTGTTCCCGATGTTCCTCTGTAAAAAACGCTAAGCACACAGCAGCAGCAGTGACAGTGGAGAGTTTTGGGCAGTGACGACGTGTGGGGAGTGGGGAGTCCAACATCCAACATGAGCCATTAATAATGTCACCTACATTCCTTGCCCATCTATGACGGCCCTCGATGTGACCGTGACATCTATTAATGCTATCACTGGTCACCTGGCCTCACCTCAACCATGACATGGTTTCATGTCGAATCTGACTGATTCTACGACTATACTTCCCCCCGCAAACCAGCGGTTTTCTTTAACGAACGTTTCATGACGCTGCTCGACACGAGGAAGCATGCCATAAGAAATTTCTGAGAAACATTTTTCAGTCAGTAGTTTTCTATTCACAAAAGACTACCGAAGGACGAGGTCGGGTAAGCACGAACCCCCAGGCATACTTCAGGAGCTACGGCCGGGAGATGGTCTCGCAACCAGCAATTTGGTTAGAGAAAAATTGGGCGGGCTACGGTAACCCCGTGGCGGCTCATCCATATTAGACAATCTACGACTATCAATCTACAGAAAGCACCTCGCAACATGCGATATACAAATGTACCAGCATGTGCGCTGCTATTAACATTGTCTATGGTATAGACTATGCTGTCATTCAAATCGCAGCGGTTTATCACACACACAGCTTGCAACGAGTCTCGAGCAAATCGTGATAATGTTGAAATCTTCGATCTCACACCTACCTGTAGGAATGTCTTTTAAGTTTATTTAGACCTATAGACTATGTGTGTACAACTACAATCACAATACTACGACCACCTTGTGTCAGGACACGCGCAAACGACTCTACGGGCGAACCTGTGGTTGTTTGGAGGTGTCGCAGGAAGCGTTGTTGCGAGGGAATTTGTTGTATTTTGCCCTTTGAAAAGCACATGTTAGATTCCTCCTACAGAGTTAAAAGGCGTTCTTTTGACGGTTTCGGAAAAAAAATGAGCCTGAACTCGAAATCGAACAGGAAATCTAATAATTTTCTGTTAGTACCGGTACAACGACCGACCGTACACACAGGAGCTGAAACGAACCAGTGTCGCCATACTCCGTCTGCCTTCCGAATCGCAACACTCTGAATGAACACCCGGAATTTCCACACGAAGACCGCCCCATTCCACCTGGTAAAAAGACACGACCATCCAATTCAACAAGAGCTGATACACATTCATTGATGGACGCGCAACGATGACGAGCATCGCCCTGCACCTAGCAACGACCGCCATCGTTTTCGCCAGTGTGATTCTTGCTGCCAGCACTTCTTCCATCGAGGCGGACTACGCGACTGCTCTTTCGCCAGAATCGCATGACATCTACGAGTACCACGGCAGCAATGAGCAAGGCTTGTTGCCAGCGATTTTGCTCGCTCTACCAGACGGCTCTGCCAAGGAGAGTACTCTACTAGCCTGGTCCATCTGGGCGGACGACATTGTCAGCTCGCACCGCACACCACCAGCTGTGTGGATAATATGCACTGACACTGCAGAGGCAGCTAGGGTAGTCGAAACCCCACACGTGATGCCTTTTGTAGTCAGCGACGAGGCAACGTGGGCGGACGTTACAAAAAACTTCTTGGCGAGAAAGCCCACAATATTGGGTGTAGGGCTTCTCGGCGAGGGCGCCTTGCCCCATCCTGATCTCCGTGGTTCTGTCGAGTCGATGAAGCTTGCTCTCTTTGAGGCCGCCCCGCCGACAGCAATACTAACGCGCTCACGTGCAAGTGGCGGCCTGTCCGGCGACGGGACGTGGCTGTCGGCTAATTTCGTGTCTCAATTGTGGTGCAACCGCGCCGCGATGGAACTGGTCGCGGTGGCGGAGGGAGGAAAATTGGAGAGTCTTGTTGTACGGGATGTCAGTCTTCTCCAAGTGTTACCGCTCTTCTTACGCGACGCTGTTGACAAGGGATTGGTGCTGGTGGATGGGACACACGTAATCGGTTCAATATTTGATGTCCCTGCCCCTTCTCCTGGTGCTGCCCCGGCCAGTGGCAGCCAACACTACTCTGGCATTACGCCGCCCCGCTTTCAAGAAGAGACACATCTTGAGGTCGTGGAAGAAGCTGAATCTGAATTTTACATTGGCAGCTTGGGTTTGGCGCTTGTGTACAACAAAGACTTTGCTAGAGATGGAAATCACAGAGGCAATTTTCAGGAGAACGAAGGCGAAGCCGCTACTGATAGGACTGCTGCTGCTGTGGTAACGACGGCCAGCATCGCGAAAGCGCCTTGGCCTCCAGAGTATGTGCTTGAGACGGTCGCGATGAATACGACGTCGGCAGCGTCCAAGGGACTGGTATTGATGTCCAACGTTAACTGCGGGTACCTGGATATGGCGACGAACTTTTGGTTGTCGGTTCGACACAACAGCAACGCAAAGGTCAGTGGACCTTTTCCGAAGAGCACTACAAATATATTTGTGAAATCTCTCTAGGATGAGGAATCAGCATGGACACTGAGTGTGCAGATAGATGTCGTTGGATGGAACTACGTCGTAATGGTATAGACTAGTCTAATGTGAAGACAACACACACCGGGGCTTACAGACCACTCAGATTTGTCGTATGCATCCGCTATAGTAAAGACGGGAGACACAAGCTACATGCTACCACCATTGAGGCGCACCCGTTATTTCATAACGCTCTCGTAGGAGCTCTGCAATCCACCCACAAACGGATCTTGAGTGAACTTAGGTGCAACCCGACGAGCAAACCCATCACAGCAGTTGATATCGAAAAACAGGAATGACACCTCGACGATTTATGGGGCCAAAAAGTGAGACCCTCGTCATCATGCAGAAAAAAAGGTCAGGAACGCCAAAAAAACGATTCCTCTTTCTATTTGGTTTCAAATCCTCCGGCGGATGGGGAACAATAAATTTCTGAGGCCATTTCTTATGCAGTCGGATTTGTCAGTCGAAAACGTGGCCTTTTTCGACTGAAGCCCAAATCGGGCTTTCGTACGCGGTCGAAAAAGGGCTTTATCGACTCAACTTTTTTCCACTGAGAATTCCGACTGGCGGATCCAGTCGAAAAACTCGACTTGCAGTCGACAAACTCAGTCGAAAAAGTTTTACACGTGCTTTTTGAACCGATCGCATCGCTCATCCCACCACCTAACACACACCCACACCGCCACACGGCCACACACACGTACCAAGTACCACACTGCAGTATTATCATACAAGGCGCTGACGCTGGCTTGGCTATTCCAGCTGTTGCTTCTCGCAGCAAGTCAGCGTGGCGCATTCCTAGTTTTGCTCGCCAGCAGCTTGTATCACACGACGGGCAGCAGCGAGCGGAGTCGATCCCATGCTGCCAAAAACGGCTGCGGCTGCTGCAGCTTTGGCGGCTGTCGGCTGAGTGCAACTCCACGAACGTAGCTTTGGCAGCTTTCGGCTTTGCCCAAAGCCACCAATTCGCTGGGACGAGGGTTCGCCGCGCCGTTGCTCGCGGAGAAAGCGCGATGCACAGAGCTGCCAACCGATTTCGACTGCTGTACAGCGGTACTCCCTCACACCAACCGCCTCTAGGAAGAGCACGAAAACTATAAAATCGACTTGACTGACGATAAGAAGAAGGACCAGAAGAATCCAGTCGAAAAAAAGTCCAGTCGAAAAGGGCCGTTTTCGACTGTGGCGGAATCCGACTGCATGAGAAATGGCCTTACACAGTCGGATTCGGCCAGTCGAAAAGGGTCGTTTTCAACTGGGTTCTTCTGGTCCCTCTTCTTATCGCTAGTCGAAAGTCGAGTCGATTTGATAGTTTTTGTCCTCTTCCTAGAGGCGGTTGCTGTGAGGGAGTACTTCTGTACTGTACAGCTGTATGGCAGTCGAAAATCGGTTGGCAGCTCTGTCAGCTGTGCTTCGCGCGTTCTTCGCGAGCAACGCGTGCTTCGCGTGCGACGAACCTTCGTCTAAACGGGTTGGTGGCGTTGGGCTCAGCCGAAAGCCGTCAAAGCTATGTCCGTGGTGTTGCACTCAGCCGAGAGCCGGCAAAGCTACGGCAGGCGTAGCAGTTGTTGGCAAAATGGCATCGATAATGCCCACTACTGCTGTCATGTGTTACACGCTGCTGGCGAGCGGAGCTAGGAGTGCGCCACGCTGACTTGCGGCAAGAATCAACAGGAGTGATAGCAAAGGCAGCGTCCGCGCTGTTGCATTATACTGCTGTCTGGTACCTGGTATGGGCGGGTGGGAGTGTGGGTGTATGTTTTATGGTGGGATGAGCGATGCGATGGGTTCAAAAATATGGGGTAAAACTTTTTCGACCGAGTTTTTCGACTGGAGGATCTCCAGTAAAAAAAGTCGAGGTTTTCGACTGGATCCATCCGCCAGTCGGAATTCTCAGTCGAAAAAAATTGAGTCGACAAAGCCCTTTTTCGACTGTATGAGAAAGCTCGTTTCGGGCCTCTGTCAAAAACGGCCGTTTTCGACTGACAAATCCGACTGTCTAAGAAATGGCCCAAGCTCACCACATTTCGACGTATTGTCATACAGGTCGCGTGTCGATTTAACTAAATTGCCTTCCCAATGCAGCGCTAGCTAGCGCGTCCTTCCGTTCCCGCGACAGCGATAGCGCGAATTGTCCCTATCGGCGGTCTCCGTTGCTACGCCGGCAGCGCAAGGTGCCGTTGTATACAGATACGTGAGTATGTCGACCCGGCATGCTTCCTGAGGTTCAGGTGCGGTGGAGATGGCCACCCGGCACGGCATCTTTCCGGGTAGTGTGGGACTTGCGGAAGCTCACCCACTAACATAACCCCCGGCCATGAGAGGACAGTCTTCCGCCGGACTCGGTCCAGTTGCGGTCCACCCTACCCTTTCGGGCGCTGTTCCTCTATCTTTGAACGCGTCAACGGGTTACAGCGGGTACCCCGATTTAAGAGCACTACGCGGCAGCAAGCCGAAGCAGCTGCTCTTAACTACACATTGATGACTTAGGCTGCTACGGGAGGGGGTTCACTCTGAGACGTTTTTGTTTTCGCAATTGCTTGGGTTCGCTCGCGCGAGTTACCCCCCTCTTCCTTTCTGTGTGGCCTCAAGTTCTCGTGCTCTGTTCCACATTTGCGAACGTGAACTTGCAATGGAAGGAGCGGTAAGCTACTCTGTGCGACAAAAAACAGCTTCTGAATTGTTTTCGTCCGTGAGGTACTACAATAAACGCCCTCGTGCAAGTGATGAAACCTCGGTGGCGGAAATGTGTTGCTACCCCCTGTGCAGCATCTTTGTCCTGGTGCATTGCTCTTTACCATGTCGGGCAATATTTGTTTTGGGCATAACGAGACATGCCGTTATGAACGCTCTGATGTCCCGCACGCTCTCATCTTCGGCGCTCTTAATTCGGGGTACACATTACTGCTGTACCACCTTGGAACTGTATTCACGCGTTTTTACGAGGCATACGTGTAGGGTAATATTGATTGAATTTTGTGTGCAGAACTTCCTTGCGGTCGGTTTTAAACACCAGCAACCGATTAAACCCTCAGTTTTTGCTATGCCGCGGTTTAGCATGCTTAGACTAAAGGAACACGTCACTCGAAATCTGCTGGTGGTTGTTTGTGGCGATATGAGCACAGACTACGAGTAAAAGCCGGTCGCCCCGGTGGCGTTTCAGGTTATCCTCGAGCCTGGTATAGGTCAGTTTCGTGACTTCGAATCCGCCCGAGTGCATAATCGTATAAATTCGTGGGGATTTTTTCTTGCGCACAAATTGACTCGCGGAAAACGCGAGAGCGAGAGTTAGCAACGCTCGATAAAAAATTGACGAGCAGTGGGATTGCTGAACCATATGCGCGATAGAAAAATGAAGGCAAGAACCGGGGGGAAGAAAGGGACGACACTTGTGACCACGGCTTGTCCAGAAGACTGGAAAGTAGAAGTGTGCAAAAGAGAAAAAACATATAGTCTATGATGCGAAAGGTGAGACCCCCTTTCACAACCGCACTCAGACCTCTGGGAACTAGCTTCTGGCAATTAATGTGAGGGGTAGCGGACGACAGCGTCGTCGCCCCGGTGGTCTACTGCTCTGTGCCAGGTGGTGCCTATTACCCACTTTCGAATGATGCACATTATTGATGGAGTTTGTTCTGGAGTTCAAACGCCACGTGGGTCGGGCTATTGAGCATAGTTGTTGCAAGAAAATAAAAAAGTAAAGGAATAGACTAGACTATCAAGAGCGTTTATCTATATAGTTCTTTTGTCGACTCGGTTAGCATGTTTATAGAGACACGTTGCGTGAAATCAGGGGGCTATATTATTTTGTGGCGATAAGCTTGCTCTGGGACATCACAGGCTACTCAGGGCGACACATACCATCGCATTAAATGAGCACGGGTTTGGTGTGTGTAGTAGTACATACCTGGTGTGGGATGCATTCTAAAATGTTGATAAAGCAAGCTTGCTTGTTGTTCTGGAGGTCGAAATGCCACGTGGATCGGTTACTGAGCATGGTTACAAAAAAATGAAACATGAAGGAATCAACTATTATTTAGAACGCCCATATAAATAGTAGCGTGGGCAGGTGCAATTCGATGAGAGTGGACGAGGGAGGGGAAGGCTGAACGTAGTATTCTCGCGAAAAAATGAATGTATATATATCGCAGTGGGGACGGAGGAAACTAGCCTACTTGGTGACATCGGATCAAAGTTGCGTCTATTGATAGGGAGAGAGATCGGGGGGGTGGGAGGGGGGGGTGCGAGGATGACAGATGGGGGCGAGCCAAAATGGCAAGAAAAGCAACACGTTTAAGTACAGCACGATGCAGCGTGACCGTTGTGAAAGGGACAAACACCAGGTTTTGGGGCAATTTATCTATGACGCTCTTTCCAAAGACCATTTAAAAAAAAGTTGAACTGGTATATACGTGAGCTGTACAGCACGATGCAGCGTGACCGTTGTGAAAGGGACAAACACCAGGTCTTGGGGCAATTTATCTATGACGCTCTTTCGAAATTCCATTTTTTAAAAAGTTGTACTGTTATATACGTTAGCTGTTTACGGGTCTATACTCATCTTTCTTTGTAAGCTGTGCGAGATACACCGGACCCCCGTGTTTGCATGTATATCGATGTTTAAAGATAAATTACTCCAATGCCTGTCTGTGTTGCCAGGCAGAGTGCACATATTATCCAGCACCCCATCCGCGCGCCGATGTCGAAGTGTGCAGCGTAGCCGACTGAAAGAATACGAAGAAATATATGCCAAGAAGTCTTGTTCTGGTGTAGTAGTAAGGTGTGATGTACGTCCTCTGTTTTTATATTCGAATGCCATTTTTTCTAATGCGTTCCAGTCCACCTCGACGGAGATTATGTACCTCGAACGACCCCATGCGAATAGACAGGCCTTCACCACACACATTTTTCTCCCGCTCCACCCCCCGAAATGACTTTTTTTTTATTTTTCAATCGCGCACACATTATTGGTGTGTTTTGTCAACTTTCATCGATATTCACCAGCCATGAGTAGCGCTCTCTCGTAGTTTATATACTTTCGGTATTGCACACATTAGATAATAATAATGTAAAATGAAGTACAGGCAGATAAATAAGTTGAAATTGTGGTAGACCTCACTACCAACCTATTATGCAGGATATTTCGTGCCTACCTCTTCTTGCCGTCTGCATGATCGCCTGGCAACCTTCACCATCCATACGAAGTAACATATGCCTAACGAAGTAACATCATTGAGCGTCGGGCACATCAAGCGTTCCTTTCAAAACACTGATGATTTGCACTTCTTGTCCTCGTGTTCAATGGTGGTTACATTGCATTAACCACATCACCCCGTTTGCGGTATTTGTAATAATATGTATCTCTGTCTTGGAATTGGCGACCTCTGAGCCGCATATCGGCACGGTAAAAGCCATGGGCTTACAATGGTACATTAGCAAAAATAACATGAAAAGAAAGTACAGGCGGATGTGTGAACATTGCGGTTGTTCACACTACCAACCTATTACGTAGGGTATTTGGTACCTATCCTCTGCATGATCGCCTCCCAACCTTTGCGAAACGAAGTATGTCTAACGAATTGTCGTCATTGAGCGCGGGTGCATCAATCGACCCTCCAAAACACTAAATATTTGGACTTCTCCTCGTGCTTAATATAGTGGTGACATTGCATGACCACATCACCTCGGTGGTTGTATTTTGCAATATGAATCTCTGTCTTGTAATTAGCGACGTCAGAGCTCCACAATAATGGTACTGTACGTTAAAATCATGGCAACTAACTACATGGTTGCACCTATCGATTGAAATGTTCTATACTGCGATCCATGTACAGTAACACACCACGAAGCTATAACACGTTGTATCCCACACCTAAACATGGTGTTTTCCCACACCCAACATCAAATCTGCGACAATAAAAACAATACCAGGCAGGTGTGTGTGTGTTCTTCACATTAAACCGTTCTTCTACTCGTCGACATCCAGCACACCCAGTGTCCGTACTGATTCTTCACCCTAGAAAGATCAGCTCTGTGGTCACAAGCTACGACAAAGAGATAATGCATGGTAATGCATTCGACAACGCAATGTCATGCCCTAGTACTGGGTACGACAGGCACAACATACATACGTCAGCAACAGAAATACATTGGAAGAGAGAATACGAAATGAACAAAAACAAAAACAAAAACAAAAACAGAATAATAATAAGAAAACATATAAAAACAAAGATAAAATAAAACAAAAATGAAACAAACAAAATGAAGGGGAAAACGAAGAAACAACCCAACCGGAAAGGAGAGCCAAAGCTCGGAAAAGAAACATAATAAAAATAAAATAAAATAAAGTAAGGTAAAACCAAAATAAGATTATCCGAACACGAGCCAAAAACCTGGACACGCAAGGAGGGAACAAAGGGGGAAAAAAAAAAAAATACCCCAGAAAAAGAAAAAAAAAAAAAAGCGCTACGTACCTACTAGTCGGCCTGGTACCTTGCTACCCTGTCTGCCATCTCCTTCCTGCCTTCGTCCACCGCGGTCTCCCTTTTATTCCTCCTGTTGCCCCCCCTGCCCCCACTCCCTTGGACGGCTTTCCTTCTACTCCTCCTGTTTCCCCCCCTCCCCCCTTTGTGTTCTTCTCATTAAAACAAAATACCTTGTAAAAGAGAGAAACAACGAAAGAAACCAAGACAAAACAATTAAATAAATAAATAAATAAAAAGGGGAGCCAAAGCTCGGGAGATAGAAACATACCCCGAGCATGAGCCAAACAGGTGGTATAAGGTGATGCATTCCTTCTACAACCGTTAGATTTGTCCGCATAAAGGATTCATAGTTTCCGAGCACATATTGAGTTGTTCTGCCCCCCCCCCACACAATTTTTTGTTACCCCCCCCAGATCCCTCTTGTTCAAATGTGTTTATACGCCCCACCTGAAATCAAAATCTGCCAGAGTAACATACACTACCAGGCAGCTAATATCACTTCATTGTCTCTCTAGCCATCAAAAGGGGTAGCTTCAATTTATTTCGCTCCCCCCCGCCCTCCCCCTCCCCCCTTTCCCCCCCCGCTCCCCCTTGTTCAAACGTCCCACCTGAAATCGAAATCTGCCAGAGTAATGAGCACTACCACGCAGTTAATATAACCTCATTATCTTCCTAGCCATCCATGATGTAGCCCAAATCCCCCCCCCCCCCCCCCCCAACGCCCCCTCCTTCCTCACTCCCCATCAGAGTAATAAGCACTACCGAGGCAACTGATATCACCTCATAATCTTTCTAGCTATCTATGCCGTAGCTCCAGTTCATTTCCGCCCCCCCCCCCCTTTTTTTCCCTCGCTCCCCCTTGTTCAAATGCCCCACGCAAAAACAAACTATGTCAGAGTAATAAACACTACCACACAGTTAAAATCACCTCATATTACTTCTAGCCATCCATGCCGTAGCTCCAATTTGTCCCCCCACCTCCCCAACGCCCCTTCCTTCCCCACCACCCGCACCATCGCCTAGACCTAGCACCACGCGTATAGCGAACTCCTACACCTATGCGACATAAAGGTGTTGGAAATCTCTTCCTCCCCCCCCCCCCGCCACCCCCCACCCCTTCGAACACTCCGCCTTCTCCTCACTGGTTGTACGACTAACAGGATATACATGATAAACTGATGCATTCCTTGTCCTCAACCGTCAGGTTTGTTTCCTTAAAGTATATACTCCGTATATATTATATTATAAAAAATGAAAATACACTCCAGCTGTGAGATCGAAGATTTCGTCGAAACTCATCTTTGCAAGCTGTGTGTGATACTCCGATCGCGCGTATTACGGGTTGTGTGTCCTCATTAAGGATATAGGTCGGCCACTCCACTTGGGACTACAGTGTAGCTATCAGGGTCAACAGGATGATTTTAGTCAGTCTGTGCGCGGAAACTATAAAACCCGTTTCTAAGGGGGACAAAATCTGACAGCTGTGAAGGGAAATGTATCCTTTTATCAAGTGAATCTTGTAAGATATATATGGATATATAGTTTCCGCACACAGATTGAGTCGCCCCGCCCGATTCCCTTCCCCCCCCTCCCCCGATCTTCCTCTTGTTCGATGCCAGGCCCCCTCGCCCTTACAAACTCCGCCCCCCCCTCACCGGTTCTACGACTTACAAGATACATTTGATAAACTGATGCATTTCCTTCCACAGCTGTCAGATTTTGTCCCCCTCAAACACGGGTGTTAAAGTTTCTCCGCGCACAGACTAACACCACCCTGTTTACCCTGGTGAAAGCTACACTATAGTTCCAAGGGCAGTCGACGACCTATATCCTTAATGAGGACACACACCCAGTAATACGCGCGATCGGAGTATCACACGCAGCTTGCAAAGATGAGTTTCGACGAAATCTTCGATCTCACAGCTGGAGTGTAGTCTTGTTTTTATAACATTCTTTCGGTAAAGAGAGTCGCCGACCTGTATCCTTGGTGACGACACACAACCCGTAATACGCGCGATCCGAGTATCGCACGCAGCTTTCAAAGATGAGTTTCGACAAAATCTTCGATCTCACAGCTGGAGGAGTGCATTTTATTTCGTAATATACTTTTGATGGGAGACCGGGTAAAACACGAACAAAGGCCAACCAGAAATCACCGAGCGACACCTACTCATTATTATAGACAAACCTGCGATCATGTTGTTGTTGTTGTTGTTGTTGTTGTTGTTGTTGTTGTTGTTGTTGTTGTTGTTGTTGTTGTTGTTGTTGTTGTTGTTGTTGTTGTTGTTGTTGTTGTTGTTGTTGTTGTTGTTGTTGTTCGAACAAAAACTCGCATAATCAAGTCCGTGGTCAAAGGGCAGGCTCCAGTCGCTCTGTCTGTAGTGGAGCAGCTGAGGAATATCCCACGGAAGAAAATACAAAGAAAACACGATACACGGCACACGCATAAATCATAGCTGACGCAACTTGTCGTAATGCCTCCGCGACAAAAATTTAAGTTTGAAATCTGGTGTCAGGCGAAGACGCGCCAGGCTCATACCACTGGTACGCACGTTTCACTACTCGCGCCTGAAAACCCCCGACCAAACCGGTTGCCACCCAGAAAAGACTACCAGGTAGCACGTATTGTATATGTTTTGCAAAATGAATACCGCGTGGTACCTATCACTACGCAAACGCACGCCAGACTCAAGCTATCACTACGCAAACGCACGCCAGACTCAAGCCAATTGGAAAAAATAGAAAATAAAATGAAGTCAAGAAAATGAAAGAAAGTACAAGAAAAGAAAGCGAACCGGGAAGGGCAAATAAAAGAAAAGACAAGGAGAGGAACCAAGGAAAGGAAATATAATATTATAAAAAACACAATAGTATTAATAGCAGACCCTAGGAACTTACTAAATACGGCACTGGGCTCACACGTAGAGGGTACCAAGTAAGTGCATCATTGATTCAGTCGCACAGGGGGGAGAGCGCAAAAATGCGAAGAAGTCAGACCGGCGTTACGATAGCTCGTGTGGCCATTGGAAGGCCCACAAGCTTCAGGACGACGAGGACCAGGCCAACACTTCAGTCTCTTGGGCAGGAAGGCCCCCTTTTCCCCCCACCCCCCCTGCCCGCCCCCCTCCCCCGGGCCGCTTAGAGACGCCGCCGGTGGATGCCGGTGCTGCGGTCTCTGCGTGACGCTCTGCAGCGTTGCATCTCTCCGCATGAATGACTCTGCCTCCTCCTCTACCCGTCGAAACCATCTGCCGGCCTTCTGTGCCTTATTTTGCTACCCTTCGAATTTGATTCCAAAGACCGACATGTCCCCCTTCAGGTGCACCATCCAGTCCTTCTTTTGCCCCCCTGAGTAGCCCTTACCCCGCCAACACGTTTCATTACACAGTGGTGGGTATCCCGATAGACCGGTAGACGATAAACCATAGACATGACGAAAGAATGACAGAGCAGGCTTTAATTGTTGGCGGCGGTTGAAATATGCATGTTCCGCCCGTACTAAAAGCCACATGCGTCCCACTGCAGATTCAAGAAACGAAATGAGCGTTTCATGACTGAAACGAAACAGGTTTTGGGAACACATTTGTTGCAAATAGCATGCACCCATCATAGGACGGGTGTTTGGACTCCAAAAGGGGGTAGGAGCACCTAGTCTAGTTAACTTGCTGCGCTGCGACGTGTCGTAGGTTGATCTAAAACGAGGTACCCACGGTAGCTTGAAGGCTTGAGATTAAAAACACCAGCGCAACAGCAGGACAACACAGCCAACGCCAAAACAAGACTGCAGAGTATACATATACAATAAAAATGAAAATTCACTCCAGCTGTGAGATCGAATATTTCGTCGATACTCATCTTTGCAAGCTGTGTGATACAGTACTGGGCCCGCTATAGTGCAGGGGTGTGTCCAGAGATTTTACCTGCACTATAGCGAGCACCTGCACTACTCATAAGAATGCCTCAATAGTGCAGGTTTGGCACTATTGAGGTGTTGAATATCCCTGAATAGTGCAGGATGAGGCACTCTTTGACTTCATGGTGTGGCGCTCACGCTTTGCGGGGCTAACATAGTGCGAAATGGATCGAAATTGTGTGTTAATAGTGGACGAAGCTAAATCTCCGTCCTCGTTGCTTTCCTTCGATGTTGCAAGATAGAAAAAGAAAAAAAAGAAAAAGAAGCACAACAGGACGCGCACTGCAACAAAACGAGTAACCATGTTCTACTGCCCCCCGCCCTCATTACGTGGTGACAAAAGTCTCTCATGTCTGCCTGGCGCACCCGCTTCGATGCTGCGAGAAAAAAACAAACACAAACAAACCAAGACAAGCACGACAGGAAGCGCTCCGCAAGAAAAACAAACAACCATTTACCCCTCGCCCTCACAACGTCGCGACAAACTTGAGAATCTCAAGCTTTGCGTTGTTGTCCGGCCGCGCACGAGAACCAGAAACCTTCTCACTCCCCCCCTTCGTTTTCTTTGGGCGTTGAGATGTTCCCGCCCCAGCACCCTCAGCTGGTGTCGCTTTGCGCTGGCCAGCCTCGGCGACGCACGTCCTGCAGATGCGCTTCGTTTCGTGGTCGTCAAATATGCTGCCGCAATTACCGTGGAGCCGCCCGCCACATCCTCCCTGCCAGACGTGGCCATGAGGGGCTTGCGGCGTTCTGTCTTGTTGATTGCACAGTTCACCGTCCGCACAAGGCATGGTGCGCCTCTGCGCTGCGCAGAGCTCTTCGGGTCTCCAACAGCACGTGTATCCTCGTTTCTGTGTTGCGTCTGTCCGCTGTTAGTCTGCCCGTGTGTGTCCAACCTGCACTTTTGCGGGGCACCGCGGTGCCTAACCTGCACTATAGCGGGATCTGCCTCAATAGTGCAGGTCCTGCACTATCGAGGACGCTGTCTGTGTTCAGAGATTTTACCTGCACTATACCGGGCACCTGGGCTATTCAACCTGCACTATAGAGGGCCCAGTACTGTACTCCGATCGCGCGCATTACTGTAATACTCTGGGTGACACGTGTGTGTCCTCATGAAAGTTATCGGTCGACTGCTCCCCTTTCTCATAAACCTACAGCAGTGTAGCTTGTACCAGGGTCAACAGGCTGTTTTTATTTTTTCATTATTTTTTCCATCCTCCGGCGGATAGGGAAAACATATAACTGTTCATGTTGATCAATCTGTGCGCGGTAACTAAAGTCTATAGTCCAAGCCGTTTTTGAGGGGGACAAAAATCTGACGGTTGATTGTGAAATTCATCAATTTTTTAGGCATATCCTGTTGTGTGACCGGTGACGGGAACGGGGTGGTGTATTGGGGATAGGTCGAATATAAATAATAGGAGACTACCGAACGCGTGATGATATATATGCTCATTGAAGGCGGCATTGCACGAACGAACCACCTTGCTCTACTCGCAATCTTCAATCTTGTCTTGTACTTTGTGACCTCAGAGTCCGTCTGTCTAGGAGGCATCGAAACGGACACAGGCCGTGCTGGATGCAGATGGGTGGAAATATCAGTTTGATGTCCAGAACACACACACCAGGTTACCTGTCAAGTAGTAGCTATCCTATTTCACAGGCATTATAACTCAAGGGAAGTATCAATATTATGAAAATTAACATACACTCCAGCTGTGAGATCGATTTTTTTGTCGAAACTCATCTATGCAAGCTGTGTGTCATACTCCGATCGCGCGTATTACGGGTTGTGTGTCGTCTTAAGGATATAGGTTGTATTTATAGATCGTTTTTATATAGTCCACAGCAACACTATATTACACACACTGTTTTTTTGCTTTCCACGCGTGTCCCTATAGACTAAATAAAGTCTAATTGTCGTCATGGTAATTGTATGCTGCTACTGTGTCGAACGTTTTTATCATATAGACTATACAACTTTTTTTTTCCCCCTCGGCTCGCCCCACCTAACATCGAAATCATCCGAGGGCGCACAAGGAAAGTTATCCTGCACACCTACCCCCCCCCCCCGAGGCCCACATTTTTTTCTTCAAAAGAAAAAAATGGCTTTGTTTGCTTGCTTGGTGGTTCGTTTCTTGGCTGTGCCCCTGTGGATGATTTACTGCACACTCTTGCGTTAACAAAGAGTCTTTGCAAGCAAGCCAACATTGCGAGAGCAAGGGATGTCAAACTGTACTTTAGGTTGTTTAGGCATGTAAATCATAGCGTCGACGCAAGGTGGTCAATGTAGTCGAAAACAATCATTGGTGGGCAACCACCGCGCTTGAGCACGAATAGCTGGAAGCCTTCGTGCCCTTGGTGTCCAAGCACGGCGCGCACGTGCCTCCTGGTTGTTCCACCGTTCCCGCATAGCCTGGGCTCAAGATGCCTTGGGAGGCAGTTGGCACCGCATGAAGAGACATGCGGTTCAGGTTTATCCGAGCCTCCCACGACACCCCCTGGTTGCCAAGACTAAGGAGAGTTGATGGGTAGTGTTGGAGAACAGGCTCCCGGACAGCCGGACGTAATCCCGCGCAGTAAATGGGATCGGGACAAGCGTCCTATCGGCGGGACCACTCCCGTCTGCAGCGTCGGAAAAAACACCATCTATATCAATGCCCGCGCCCTCACAATCCTCAAGCCCGTTCACAACTCCCGTCGCAACCACGTCAGCGAAACTGCCCGCGCCCGCACCAACCTTACCCTTGCTCATGACTTCCGTCACGCAACCACGTCGGCGTCACTGCCCGCGCCCGCACCACCCTCACCCCTGCTCACAACTCTCGTCGCCACACGTCAGCGTCACCCCATGCGCCCCCGCCACTACCACTGTCCATCAACACCGGCGACTCCTTCGCACCGTCCTTGGCTCTCTTCGGTTTGAAAACATCCAGCAATGTGCGCCCTTTACCCACCGCCGCCGCGGCACCAGCACCCCTGTCAACACACGTTGGTCGACATGCAACTTGCGACATGAGCAGTAGCAATTGATCAGCCGTGAGAAGAAAATACGAATTTGCTCCTGCTTTTCACATACACACATCGACAAGGCCTGCAACCTCATACACTACTGTGCGACAAAACTACGTCCAGCGTGGCAGTTCCCAAACTGCTGAACACGCGCGAACGATCTCCCGCAAAAATTGTGAAGCAGTGAATTAACAACCAGGTATAAATCACGAACACCATATCATAAATGAAACATACCTGGTAGATCTAGTCTAATGCACCTCTTGAAAACCCTTCCTGCCCCCCCCCCCCCCCCCCCCCGCTTTTCTTTTTCCCGCGCTACCTCTTACTTAAACGCCCCATCTACTATCGAAATCCGCCAGAGAAATAAATACTTCCACGCCCTTGGTATCGCCTCGTTATCGTTTCACAGCCGTCCATGCCGCTGCTGCAATTCCCACCCACCCCCGTCCCCAACGCCTCCTTCCCCACCACCCGCACCATCGCCTAGACCTAGCACCACGCGTATAGCAAACCCCTACATCTATGCGACCTAAAGCCCTCCCCCCCCGCCACATTTCGCCCCCTCCCCCACAAGAAGGATTTATAGTTTCCACGCACAAATAGACCTGCCCCACCCGTCCCCTCCCCCCCCCCCCCCCCCTCCCGCCCCCCTTTTGATCAAAATCAGGCCCCCACGTCCGTAAAAACTCCGCCCTCCCCTCACAGGATATTCGACTTACGGGATTCACTTGATAAACTGATGCATTTCCTTCCACAGCTGTCAGATTTTGTCCCCCTCAGAAATGGGTTTTATAGTTTCCGCGCACAGACTGACTAACATCACCCTGTTGATCCTGATAGCTACACTGTAGTTGCAAGGGGAGTCGCCGACCTATATCCTTAATGAGGACACACAACCCGTAATACGCGCGATCGGAGTATCACGCACAGCTTGCAAAGGTGAGTTTCGACAAAATATTCGATATCACAGCTGCAGTGTATTTTAATTTTTACAATGTACCACGCAGCTGGCAAAGTTGAGTTTCAATCATTCAATCGGTCGTGCTCACAGCTGACGTTTTTCAATTTTTTATCGAAACCGCTTGCGCTAGCGAATGCAACAACTGCTGTCCTCACAAGTCCTCACTTGTGCTGAAGCGACTGTTCGTGAGTCTCCACGTGGGTCTGGCTGAGTTGCTCTATATTGCGTCCGAAATCGCGCTTGCACTTCTTGCACACCCAGTTGCCGCTGCTGGTCTTCGCGGCGATTTTTCCGATAGGCAAAAGTGCCCTGCTCGCATGCGAAAGGCGTACAGGGACCAACAGGGACGCGGGGTAACTTAGTTGGTCCGCATTTCGCGCGCGTTTTTTTTGTCGATTTCGATCATGCGGCGACGGCTTCTGGTATTGCTGCTCTGTTGCTGCTGCTGCTGCTGCTGCTGCTGCTGCTGCTGCTGCTGCTGCTGCTGCTGCCAAGGGTAGGCTTCTGCGACTGCTGATGTTGTCAGTTATTAGGGAGGAGGCAGCACGACACACACATTGCTCGATGGTGAGCACTTTCACATATGATAAACCAGAGTGTTGTCTTTCCTGTGCTTTCCGCTGCTGCTGCTGAGAGGTAAACGATACGTTCCAGTATCACACTACAGCTCTAATGCCTCTCCATTCACTATCTGTGCTGTGCCGAACACTCATGCTCAATGGCCTGGCCCTCTTTTTTCCGCTGCTGCTGCTGAGAGGTAAACGATACGTTACAGTATCACACTACAGCCCTAATGCCTCTCCATTCACTATCTGTGCTGTGCCGAACACTCATGCTCAATGGCCTGGCCCTCTTTCATTCCTGAACCGTCACCGAAGTTGGCCCCGCAGCAGCATATGAAGTCCTCACCATCGATCGGCTGGCTTTCCGCAGACGCTTTGTAGCCAAGCGGTCTTGTCGAAGGAGGGGTCCCTTCACCGTGGAGGCTGTGCTCATTTTGACCACCACTCTCTCTTGCTCTTTCCCTTTTTCTCCCTTGCTCTGCTGTGTGCGCAGCTGGTGCGCAGGCTGCTGGTGCGCGACCAGGCGGCTGCGAGTCTGCTTGTACCCCCCCTGCCCCTTTATTATATAGGATTTAAAGTGGGGTTGTTTGCATAGGAAATTGTATGGCATAGTGGGGGAAGGGGGGGGGGGGGGGGTCTTCGTACCCCCCCCCCCCTCTGGAGGGGTGAAAAAAAGTTCATGTAGGTGTCGATTTATTTTTTTGTGCGCCCCTGAATCACCTCATTTTCTTTCTAGAGCCACCCAGGTCGCCGCTCCAATTCATGCCCCCTCCCCCCCCCCCCACCGCCCCCTCCGCCCCCTTCAACGCCCACCACCCGCACCATCACCTGGACCTAGTACCACGCGTATAGCAAACCCCTAATCTAATCTACCCAAAGCTGCTTTAAACACTTTTGCCCAAACCCCCCACCCCCGATCGTCATCCACCCCCTAGAACACTCCGCCATCTCCTCACTGGTTGTATGACCTACAGGATATACATGGTACACTGATGCACTGTTCCCAAAAGCGTCAGATTTATCCCCTTGAAGGATTCATAGTTACCACGCACAGATTGAGTTGCCTCGCCCGTCCCCCCCTGCTCCCGCTCTCTCGTGTTCAAACCCATGCCCCCACGCCCTTTAAACGTCCGCCCTCCCCTCACCGTTAATACGACTTTCAGGATACCCTTGATAAGCTGATGCATTTCCTTCCACAACTGTCAAACTTTGTCCCCCTCGAAAACAGGTTTTATAGAGTTTTTGCGCACATACTAACTAACATCACCCTCTGTTGACCCTGATAGCGCTACACCGTAGTTCCAAGGGGAGTCGCCGACCGACCTATATCCGACACACAACCCGTAATACGCGCGATCGGAGCATCACACAGCTTGCAAAGATGAGTTTGAACGAAATATTCGATCTCACAGCTGGAGAGTATTTTTTAGAAATAATCGAGTGTGTGCGTTATATAAATTGACTAAAAATTCTCTTATCATGCTAGAAAAACGCTAAATTCACTCCGGCATGATTTTGGTTGTGTTTGCGGTGAACGAATCGCAGAAAAGGCGTACACGGCCTCCATATCACATGTGGGGAGCTGGGAGGCAGCATCAAATTTTGAATTTAGACATGGTGCGGTAGCACCTACTAATTGACTTACCAACAGGGGCAGGCCCAGCACAACATCATCAGGCAAACAGTAGCACAGCAGGAGCAGCGCAGTAGCAGAACCGCAGCCGCTGCCGCAGCATCAGCAGCAGCAGTGGCGGGGGCGTGGGCGGAGGTGGCGGTGGCGATGGCCCCGTCAGATGAGTTGCGGCACAGCAGCTCGGCTCGGCCTGGCTCGATCACCACGATCACCACAACAGAACAGCCGATGGAACAGCCAACTTTTTATTAATTGTTTTAAAAAAAATCGCAGGAGACACCAACCGCAGCCGCAGCACAATATCCGCCGCACAGCAGCAGCAGCAGCAGCAGCAGCAGCAGCAGCAGCAGCAGCAGCAGTAGCCGCGGCCGCAGCCGTGCGGCGTGGGTGGCGGTGGCGGTGGAAGTTTCGGCGACGGCGTTAGCGATGCCGTTGTGGTATTATATCGACGGTGGTTGACAAAATCAGCATCGAATACGACATCACGCTACAGCACAGAACCAGGTCACATCTTAGAGAGTGCGAGAGCGCTGGCTTACTAGCACCTACCCCTGAGGTCGCGAGTACGCGCCATGCTTCCCCAGCTACCCTCTGGTGCCCCCGCATCAAGGTTGGGTTATGGCTACCGCTGCCAAGCACAGCGCACAGCGAGCAGTGTCTGCTGTGTGCTGCCGTGTGGGTTATGCCCTCGTGTCCTCTGATCGTTGTGCCGTTGTGCCTGGAAAGCAACGGTGGTAAGCTCGGTATTTGTAGGCCAATCGTATGAGCTGGTCGTCATTGATGAAAGTTCACTCTAAATCGTTCACTCAAATCGGAATTTTCATGCCGTTTTATGGCAAATTTTTCCTTCAAAGTTCGCTTGGCGTTTTGTTTGTATCTTGGATTTTTTTATTGAAGTCTTTCATCGCAAACACTCGAATATACAACAGTTATGTCCAACCACCATATCCCCGATTGGTAAAACGCCATAGATCTAAAACATATACGACCATTTCAAATTGTTGACTTCGCAATCTTCTTGCCCTTCGGATGTTCCCAAATGGTTAAGCTCCACCATGGTTAGATACGCGCGTAAGGTGTGTTTTATAGCCGGTACAAACAATAGAAGTGTCCCTCGGTGGCCATGAGTATAATAATCAAATATAACAAAAACTGGAACCAATCGCACAAACAAACAGGTCGTTACACAGCAGTAGATGTTATCGAAAATATAAACTTCAGCAGCTCAAAACGAAAAGTCGAGTGTTTGCGTTAAAATACTTGAATAAAAAATTCCCCATAAAAAAATTGCCGAGCGCACTTTGAAGGAAGCATTTGCCCCTGAATGGCATGAAGATTCCGATTTGAGTGAACGATTTAGAGTGAACTTCCATCGATGACGACCAGCTCATACGATTGGCCTCCAAATACCGAGCTTAACACCGTTGCTCTCCAGGCACAACGGCACAACAATCGGAGGGCACGAGAGCACCACCCACACGGCAGCACACAGCAGACACTGCCCACTGTGCGCTGTGCTTGGCAGCGGTAGACACAACCAAACCTTATTGCGGAGGCACAAAAGGGTAGCTGGGGAAGCATGGCGCGTGCGCGCAACCTCAGGGGTAGGTGCTAGTAAGCCAGCGCTCCCGCGCTCTCTACGATGTGGCCTGGTTTTCTGGTGCTGCGTGATGTCGTATCCGGTGCTGATTTTGTCAACCACCGTCGGTATACCTCAACGCCGTCGCCGAAGCCTCCACCGCCACCGCCACCAACGCCGCACGGCCGCCGCCGCCGCTGTGTGGTGACGGCTATTGTGCTGCGGCTGCGGTTGGTGGCTCCTGCGCTCGTTTCCAAAAAACTTCATAAAAAACTGGCTGTTTTGTTTTGGTGGTGATCGTGGTGATCGAGCCAGGCTGAGACGAGCTGCTGTGCCGCAACTCACCTGGCGGGGCCATCGCCATCGCCACCTCCGTCCCTGCCCGCGCCGCTGCTGCTGCCGCTGCGGCAGCGGCTTCTGTGACGCTACTGCGCAGCAGCTGCTACTGCTGTGCTGCTGTTTGTCTGATGGTGTTAGGCTGGGCCTGCTCCTGACCGTGAGTCTATAGACTATACAGGAACGGACGCGGGCTCGCCTCGGGTCGCTGTTCAATCGCCGCAACGCTTGAAAGTCACCACGCCGCGCGGGAAATCGCAGCGCGGGCACCGCCATTTTCGCTGCCGGATTTTGACCATTCGCACGGGTGGCTCTGCACCCTCACGGACCAAAATACTTCAGCTTATTTTCAAGGCAAGGTGTAGCTTGCCACCCCATGGAGGTTCCGGATTTATATCGCGAATTTTGACGGCACGAGATCTTGAGACCGCAAACGAACAAGGGGGTCACTAGCGCGAGTGACACCGATCCACTGCGCGAAAAAGGCCCTTAAAAAGGGACCCCTATGCCGTAGCGTGGGCCTTCTCGTTCTCCTTTTGCAAGCTGTACGGCTTGCTGACTTGGGTACGTTGCGCCTTTTGCATTAAGTAAGTCCGGTATCCTTACCTTACAAGCAATCTGGACATATCTGTGTCTCGTCGTATGATACCACAGGAAGCTGTCCGGTTTATCACCCGACGTTGAACGCAGGCACTTGATACACGCGGTCATAATATGATCGCCCGAGAGAGATCTCGAACATGGTGTGCCTGCTTGCAGCTCCGAAGACCCCGCCTGTTCATAGATCATGCAGAAGCCTTTCCAGATTGTCACTTAGTTCCGTATACACACACGAGTGAACCGTACCTATTCGTCACGGTCTTCCTAGGTCACAAGTACGGGTGGTATCACTATACTAGCTACCCGGATCTTATCGTATTAGCATCCGCGACTGCCTTTGGTAGGCAGGCCACCCACCTCGAGCAGAATCGAGGCACATCAATACTGCGTTCCAAAAGGAGCTCGGAAACGCCCGCTGCGCCGCTACCGTGTGATTGCTCTGGACTCCTTATAGACTGCAATCGCTTACCATGAATCCTGCAGCTTCTCAGCAGCAGTGGGTTGATAGAGCTGAAATTCGTCAGCAATTATGTTGATTCCAGTTCGAGTTGCTTGCAACACCGCCGTCTCGGCTGTTGCCAGCTTTACCATCAGAACCTTAACTCCCATCATACCACCGCAACCACCCCCGAACCACCGCTCGCGCGGTAATGCCCTCTTCTACCACGCACAGTAAAAGTCTTACACCTTAGGGTTAGGTTAGGGTTAGGGTTCGCGTCGTGGTCACAACACGCAATAGACAGGGACGCAGATTGTAGCACAAGCCGGCGACTTGATCATTTTCCTTAAATAAATCACAGGGCACATTGTTTGTCATACATACGTCGAAGCATGGCGTCAAACATCACGAAAACCACCAAAATCAAACCCGCACTCACCCACAAATGTACCGTACCAGAGAGTACACCCTAGCGTTTGAAATTCTGATAGCAATTCAATTTATTGCATCTCATATGTATGTGCGGTTCGACCTGTTTGCCCGGAGCCATACCTCGCTTAACGCCTTTACAACTGAGAACCCTACTGGGGGATAAGTTACTTGAAGTTAGTGTGGGAGAGAGTTTGGGGCGCGAAAGGGGTGAGTCGGGGAATCCACTGCGTAATATGTTATTCGCGGCCACGTTACTGTTATCGGCAGGTGCTATTTGTGACGATGGATGAGGTCGCCTTCGACTTCATGGACGCCCTCGATCCGGGGTGTACTGCTCTTGTCCCCAACGCAATAACGGTAAGCTATAACCTCGGGACAATAGGGTCCCCTATTTAAGAGCGTCCGCCAGGACAGAAAAACGACTCGACAGTGGTCAAATAGTCTTGTCACGTCTGGTCACGTCTAGTGATGCCTACATTAAGCCCTTTATGATGCCCGACCTGAGACAAGACCAGCACGGACATAAAAGCGGCAACTCGGACGTGTCCTTAGCGGCTACTCAACCGGGCACCCTGCTGTAACCTAACTTTACCGACCCCGAACGTGCGACGTAGTTCGTGGAGTAGACTTCGTGGATCCGCATACTGTAAGCCGGCGGTCAAACATTTTCTAGCGGCGGATGTGGACATTTAATTTTGTTTTTTTAGCTGCAGCTGACCACGAGGGCGACCATGGTCTGCATATAGCATACGGCATGGGATTGCCAATTATTGTGTTGCACATTCATTATTTAGTTTAGGCGGCTCATGGAAAAATTCTCTGCATCAAGAATCCCCAGGAAGTAAGGGTGGACCCGTATCGTACTACACCTCTATCCTTCAAATGCGGCTTGAACTAGCCACCCCGGAACCAGGGTGGACCCTTATCGTACCACACAGGTATCTATCCTTCAAACGCGACTTTGACTAGCCACTCCGGAGTCCGGTAGCACTGAGAAACCCTTTCCACCTTCCTAATGTCTCCCGCATATTTAATTTACCCGTTTTGAGCACTGCTTTGTCGTTTCGTATGCATCGCGCTACAGGAGAGGGAAGACTCTGTCATGCTTCATGTTGCGTGTTATTCAAGTACATCATCCCTCTAATGTAGCTTAGCTTCGACCCCCCCACCCCCCCCAATTCAACGCTTGACACGCGCGCCAAGCCCCCCTTTTAACTTGTTACTGAATATTTCTACCCAAATTGAACTGCTGCTGCAGTCTAACTCCAACATTTCAATTATATGTCAACGTATTGAATTGCTTCGAAATAAGTTACGCGTGCAATGTACTAACATCGTGACGTTCCCATTTGTCTGCGCTTTTCCTCATTCGCCGCAAACTACCCATATAAGCCAAGCGCGTGCTCATCGGGGTAAACATTCATTTTTGACGTGAAATAATAGTTGAGAATGAGACGAACATCTTGACCCAAGAGCCTCAGAAACGTACAGGCGTTCCACAGTTACCGTGGCATGTGTGTACTGGAAACCTCCACACCATCCCACGTCTTTTGCAGCAAATCCGACAACGTTTTCTCCTCGTTTTTGTCCATCGTGTGCGTCTCGCAATAGGCGAGGCACCACTCCATTATGTCCGGCCGAATAGGTGACGAAAATTTTTCGG
This sequence comes from Undaria pinnatifida, assembly GCA_012845835.1. Classification (NCBI taxonomy): domain Eukaryota; class Phaeophyceae; order Laminariales; family Alariaceae; genus Undaria; species Undaria pinnatifida. Next base: position 26,865,284 of record JABAKD010000025.1, read on the forward strand.
GAGCCGTGCTCGTGCGGCCCAGGCTCCTCCGCTCTATTCTAAGTCAGGGCTACGCTGCTCTCTGGTCTGACTCGGATATGGTCTGGCTTAAAAACCCTCTGCCGCTGCTACCACAGCTTGACGACGCCGAAGGGGTAAGCCTCGAGGTTTCGTCGTTGTTGGTTCTATGCCAAATTATCAACATGGTATCAGCGATTTGCTTTCGTCTTTTGAGACAACCGCGGTAGACTTGCGTGCGCTTCAATCAGGACCACGCTATTCTGTGATCCGACTCAAATAAGGTGTGGCCTAAAACCCGTCTACCACTGCTTGCACGGAGGGAGTAGCCTCGAGGTTTCGTTGTTTTTGGTTATAGTCGAATACCCACTTCAAGGAAGCCGTGACTGGTTAATATAATTGAAAAGTACTGTAAGAAATAAGCTGGTTTCTTGTTTCTCCTTCCAGCCGGTCGGCGTTACTTACCCTGACCAATCGTGCACGGCGGATAGTTGGAACTTTTCTCCGGTTTTCTAGAGGCTGGTTAGGTTCTACTTCGAAACACGTCGTAATGTCTCTCATGGGAACGCCCATGTTCCCCCTTTTCAACTTGCCACACCCTAGGGATTTCAAGACTACCACGTCCCGAAGGGGTGGGGATCCCTGAATGTACGTGTACCACGTGCGTAAAAACGTTTCATCTGTGAGATGCCAGATTATGATATAGAAGTAAAATACACCCCAGCTGTGAGATCGAAGAGTTCGTCGAAACTCATTTTTGCAAGTTGTGTGTGATACTCCGATCGCGCGTATTACTCGGTGCGTGTCCCCATTAAGGGTATCAGTCGGTGACTCCTCTTAGAACGAGCTTGTACCAGGGTCATCAGGGGAACATTCGTCAGCCCGTGCATGGAAACGATATAACCCATTTCTGAGGGGGACAAAATCTGACTGCTGTGGAAGGATTTAATCAGTTTATTATGAACTGAATATCCTGTAGTCGAATCAGTAGTGTTTTTGGCATCATTCTTTGAAAACTGTGTGTGCTTGCTTCCGTCGCGCGTGCTAGAAAGTGTGTATGTCCTCATGAAGGGCATAGGTCGGATTGCGTATTCACTGAAAAGTGAGTCTACGATAGCCCCTCGCAGAACCAGCGATGTTCTTCAACGAACGTTTCATCAATCATCATGGTCATGGTCATGGTCATGGTCATGATCATGGTCATGGTCATGGTCATGGTCATGGTCATGGTCATGGTCATGGTCATGGTCATGGTCATGGTTCATGATTCATGCGGCTCCTCGACACAAGCAAGGATACAAATGAAACAAAGTATCCATGTACTTTCTCGTGTGCAAAGGCCTATCGATCGATGACGTCGGGGAGGGTGTCGAGGGAGGGTGTCGAGGGAGGGTGTCGAGGGAGTGTGTCGAGGGACACCGTAATCCTGGAGATACGACCGGTATCATAGGAGCTGCTTTTTGAAACCGGCGATTTCGTTAAAGAAAAGTCGGCGGGGCTAGACCGTAGAACGACTCTGAACGTGATCTTCGTGACGTCGAACTGTTTCCAGGCGGATGTGATGCTTCAGTACGATGGCAGTGCGGGAAACAAGTGCACCTGCTTCATTTTTCTCAAGCCCACCACGATGTGTCGCATACTGCTCAAGCTTTGGGAGCAGGCTATCGTCGACAGCCATGCAGTGCTAAATCAAGTGAGCAACCGTGTGAAGGAAACGTATTTCAAGTATAGGACAAAGGGCATGGATAGAAGGAGGGGAAGGGCATCCGAGCACTTGCTATTTTCGTTCGATGCGTTTGCCAGCGAGGGGTGGGGCTTGACCACCCCGAGTCCTCATCTTCCGTGGTGTGCTAATTATTACAACATAACAGATATTGCAACTATTGGGGGGGGGTAATAATACATGTGTTCGCCTCACTGGTTGTACGACCTACAGGATATACATGATAAACTGGTGCATTCCTTCCAAAACCGTCAGATATATCCCCTTGAAGGATTTATAGTTTCAATGGTTGAGCCCCCCCCCCCCCCCGCGCTCTCTCTTGTTCACCCCCATGCCTCCACGGCCTTTAAAACTCCACCCTTCCGTCACTGTTTGTACGACATACAGGATACACTTGATAAACGGATGCATTACCTTCTACAGCTGTCAGATTTTGTCCCCCTCAAAAACGGGTTTTATAGTTTTCGCGCACAGACTGACTAACATCCTGTTGACACCGAAAGCTACACTGTAGTTCCAAGGGGAGTCGCCGATCTAGGTCCTCAATGAGGACACACAACCCGTAATACGCGTGATCGGAGTTATCACACACAGCTTGCAAATATGAGTTTCGACAAAATTTATGATCTCACAGCTGGAGGGTATTTTCATTTTTATGATATATTCGCACTAGTTCAAGACATGAAGTAATTGCAATGTTCGAGGGGGGCCACGCATATGTCGCGGGCGGGGGTGATCTATAAATTTCAAGGAGACGGTAGGTAGTGGTAGAACAATTTGATATCGATATGATTTGTTTTGTGTTTGGTACTGGATGCTGTTTCTTTCGCTACGAAACCGTGAAAGGTGTGCATAGATGTCACACAGATATACTCCAACGCGATCAGGCCAAGCTTCTGCCCTCGAAGAATAAACGCATGAACATTAGGCTAAACCCTAGCCGATAAGACGTGCCTTACCTTTTGCCACAATGCCCCTTCCCAGCGGAAGGGTGCGCTAGACGTTATCGCGTGCCTTACATTGAGCATGTTTAGAGCCACTAGAGTACCGCCACGTTACAAATGAACTCCCCGCTAAAGGGGTTCGTGGGAACATCTGGATGAAAGGTAATCCAGAGGCACTTTATTTTGTACGTCATCCGCCTTTCTTCAGTACAGCCAGCAGAGCATGGTAATATGTTGTTTAGGTACGAAACGGCGCTTGAGGCTGGAGTTCTATATTGCGTTATTAAATTTTTGATGGGCCTTTCCTCTTCGAGATATTCATGAATGCATGCTAGGTCTGGCGACGAACGCTCAATGTTGCCAAAGAAGGACTTGACGTGGTATTACGCAAACATCGCTAGCCGAATCCAACTCGATGATTGCCCAAGCAGGACGCGAAAACCACCGAACGTCCGTGCGGTCAAAACCAACCCAAAAAAACATAACTCCGAATACCTTGGCATAGACTATGCTCCTAAGCGCTTCCGTGGACCCCGCACGCATTTTCATTTCTTTACGCCGGATGACATGGTACCACGTAACAATTTATCGCCACGGTCTACCGATTTTCCCTCCTGCGCGCACCCTAATTATTTTGGGGCTAAATGGGGTTGAAGTCAGTGTTTGGGTGGTGTGCAGAGCCCCCGCAGCGTGGAGACTCACAAACTTTCAGTGGTACCCCTGTCATATGTCGCATGCATGCGTCATCAGCCTACACCAAGGCTTCATTGGGGGGGAAACCCTATTTTTTTTCATACTGGGTTTAGGCCACTCGCGGTAACAGATCGTCCCTTTTTTACGGGGGGAAGCCCTGTTTAATGCTGTACTGAGTTTAGGCCGCTCGCGGAAATAGATTGTCCCTTTCGAAAACCAAGAACGCAACACACGATTTATTGGTGTGAAAGCGCAACAATAAATTCCATGTGGGTTGCCTCTTCGTCTGCTACGATAGAAGAGAGGGGTGGCGCTTTTTGGCTAAACGAAATTTCATGACCATGGGGATTCCTGCACCCAGTATCTCTGTAGAACGATCTCTTGTTTGATCTTTTCGCTTTTTCCCTTGTGTATACCTGTTAATAAGACACGACATTGCTCATCGTGTTGCATTTCCGTTTGCCTCCAATGAGCACTTTTTTGGGGGTAAATAGAAAGGTGTAGAGCTCCTCAAGAGGCTGGGAGCTTCAGCGAAAAATGGTTACACCTCTGCCGTAGCATGCGTCGAGCGCGAGACCGAAACGCACATTGGACGTCACAATCGCACCAAGAGTGGCACGAAGCTGAGGCGGAACTATTGACCCCGTTACTCTAGCCTTGACCCCGAACTCGTCCTCTCTCGTGACGCTCCATCCAGAAAGCGATGCAAAAACCGCTGCAGCACATGCGAAACACCGGGCTACGCACGGAGTTCCTCTCACCGGAGGTCATGCCAGCCGGGAAGCACTTCTTCGACCATGACTATGATAAGAACTACACCCAGTTGTACCATGAGAATACCCGGGTCGTCCACAACAATTGGATCAAGGGACACGACCGCAAGGAGAGTAGATTCCGACGCCACCACCTTTGGTACGTGGAAAACATGACATTCCCGGAATGTGGAAACCCTTTACATTGAGTGTGGGGTTTGACGACGTCGAAGGGAACCCTTTCGTTCAAGGGTTCAGGAATTGGCGAATCGACTGCCATGGTGATAATTTGGTATACTTTCAATGACTGGCGTGTCCGACGTCGACGTAAGTTACATCGTGCGTCAGCGACATAGCTCACGCCGGCTGAACCATTCGTCATGTGAGGTGGAAACCTTAAAGGGCCGCAGACTGGTACCTCTACCAAATGTGTTGGTACACCTGGCTGCACCATAATCATACCCGAATCGTGCACGGCAACTAGACCAAGGGACACGTGCACAAGGGGATTCTGATGCCCCCACTTCCGCTCCGCGGGAAGAACCACCTTTTCAGATTGAGGAAAATCCCCTGGATGGACACCCTGGTTTGGTGGCTAGTTGTGTCAGAAGACGAGAGGGGTACTTTTACAGTGATGCGTATCTAGGCTCTAACTCCGTGATAGAGGACACGAAGAGTCGGTGAAGAACACTTATGGTGAGAAAGAAAACAGCAGATGGTTTGGAAAGTGACGCTTATGTGGCTAAAACGTGTTATACCAGGAGAAACCAAGAGACGGAGGAAGGAGAAGTACAGATAAGTGAGGATGAGTGATGAGTGGTCTAGATGGGGATGGCCGTCACCTGATCAATGCGGCACAATGCTTATGCCATGGGCAAGATGTGATCTGCGAGTTGTCGTACTCACCGACCGACCTCCCTGTTGAACGTTCCCCGATACGATAAAGGTGGGGAGTTAGTTACAGACTGAATGTACACCACACCGACGGGAAAACGGATAGCAACAAACAGAGATTGTCCGCACATATATCGCGTTTCTCTGGACTTAGAATAAGGTACTTGGTGTACTCTAGCTAGTGACTACGAATCAACTAGATGCAACTGGACTGCGCGGTCCGTGTTCCAATACACCTGTAGGATGAGACGCCCGAAGCCGACTGCAATCATGGACGATCTGACAACGTCACGGATACATTCTGGGGCGAAAAGAGCGGAGGCTTCTCCAACAGGGACCGCAGCAGAGCTAACGGTGGATATATCATTTGCAGCAGCATGTTCACCAGACAATTCCAGCTTATTCATCGATTTAGGGACATCAGCTTCATCATCAGTGACTTCTTAGACCAAAATTTAGCTGGAGCATAAAGCGTATCCGTGGGGGGTGGTTATCAACACACGGAACGCTGTAACGTGCACATTTTGTGTGGCAGTATTTTCTATTATGTTTTACGAAGTATGCCAGAGTACACGGACGATACGTGCTTGGCCGCGAGAGTTATGATTTCAAGGAACCCATGGTAGTGTGCAGCCGCCTTTGTCAATCATAAATGCTCGTAAACTCTATATTGCGGGTTCGTGGTTCGAACCCCGTTTTTGGTGGTCGCCTCCATCTATCGCAATTCTCCCTGGTAAAACAGTGCTCTGTCGCCGTTGCTACCGTGACAGCTGCTATTGCCCCAGCTCCGGGCCGCTACAATTTCAGCTACTACTGCGTGCTACCGTCCGAGCGTTGCACATCAGTCGTAGTTTTCAGATGGGCCTGCCCGTACGAAACACGTAACCTACGCAAGGCTTGAAACCGTGATATGGCATCAACTTTGGGCAACCTTGAGCAAAAAAAAGCTACTATGTGCCTCGTATTGTGTAGTGTAGCGGTTGCCGCTGAGCACGATTGCTTAACTCAAATTTCTTAGCGCTTACCAAAAATAAATGAGCTCGACTTTCTCAGTAGACTCTTTCTGATTCGTGGACATCCCTTTGAGACTTCACAGAGGAGATAAAAATTGACGACGAAAATTGAACACTTCTCTGCAGCGGCTACTGCTGGTAATAGATGATTATAGAAAAAAAATGGTCCGAACGACGACAATTCTAGCCTCGTACGGGACGGGCGCAGCATGGTCCTATTCGTACTTCTGCGCGCCCACGCTACTGGTAGACACTTCAATGTATCGCATTTTCGTTGTTTTTCTGGTCGCTACAAGTACACACGGGCCCAAAAAGGGTTAGCTGTCTGCAGCAGTTACTCTTTCTCGTTCGGGTGTGAACATACAGCAGTAGTTCATTGCTTCACCCCTACCCCCTGCTCAGTTCATACGTCGTTTTGTACAAGGTACCTAACGGTATAGGTTTCGCAGCAGAGCCAATTCAATACCTAGCAATCGCGACGTATACCGGTCGCCCCAGTAGTGGCGTATCAGGTTATCCTCGAGCCCGGTATAGGTCAGTTCCGTGAGTTCGAGCTCCGCCGAGTGCATACTCGTATAAATTCGTTGGGACTTATTTTTGTGCACAAATTGACTTGCGGAAAGCGCGAGAGCGTGAGTTAGCAACACTCGATGAAAAACCGACGAGCAGTGGGATTGCTGAACCCTATGCGCGATAAAAATTGAAGGCAAGAATCGGGGGGGAGAAGGGACGACACCTGTGACCACGGGTTGTCCAGAAGCTGGAAAGTAAAAGCGTGAAGGAAAAAAAAAACAAAAAAAACCCGTAAAGACGCGTGCTTGCGCGAGGTTCGTAGAAACGTTATGGGCCCGAAATCGCCCTTCTCCGCAGGATATAACCATTTCCTGGTAGAAGCACACGTATCGCTTACGTACAATGTGATCGGCGGTGTGGGGTACGTAAATTTACAGGCACTTTCCCCTCAGACAGCTAGGAGTGGCACGAGCGGCTCCGCATAATCTCGTTCCATTCAAGTCCGTCAGACCGGTCGTTTCAATGTGTTCATATGCGGAATGCGTGCAGAACAGCTGTATGGCACATGCCACAAGGTTGTGTAACGCCCCTTCTTTTCTTTTTCTTTGCTTTGCCTTTCCTACAAAGGCGTGGGGACAGACTGCCGGCCCTTCTTACTGAGTTACGCGTTATTACGCTTACTGTCAGGATACACCGCACGCCCATCCGTGACTGAGGCTGCCCTGACGGTTGCATTGCAATACCCCCGATCCCTCTTGTTCAAACGCCCCACCTAAAATCAAAAACGTGCCTGAGAGTGGTATACACTACCAGCCAGCTGATATCACCTCATTATCTTTCTAGCCATCCATACCGTAGCCGTGCCCTGTAGCGCTCATTCCAACACTCGGCTGCTCCCGGCCTCTACATCCCTGCCTCCTCCTGCTCGCATCCGCTCTGTCCGGAAATATAATACCGGGATATGTCTTTTTTGTTATACTAAAACGGTCCTTACATTCGGACCCGTCTGGTTACCCCGCAAGAGAAATGTTACGGTTCCGTGACAATTTCAAGAGTTACTATGACAGAGGCGTTTTCGTGATAGTAAGGGCCGCGCTATTTACGCCCCCTCCCTCAGTCGGGTGTGGCTGCTCCACCCGGACACAACCAATCAATCATCAATCAATCAATTCCTTCGGTTCACGTTCATAAACCCTTCGAATAAGCTATCAAGTTACCATTTACACACTACTTTCTTGGGAGGCTTCATATCTTGAGCACCTGCACAGACAGGGAACTTGCTCTCTTTCTCCGAGGAACGTACAAGCGCCTTCTGAACTCGGTCGTATCGGTCCTTCGGAGGTTATTCATTGTTAATATCTGAGGCGTGCTACAGACATAGCCCAGATGGGGATCTTGCGCTGCTAGTAGGCTAGATATGCTCGTCTGCTTCGCCTTGATAGATATCCTCGTCTGTCTCACCCTGACTCCAGACCTCGCCGCCTAGGGCACGATTCGTGACAGAAATATACACACACCTAGTCAACCACGCCCGCAGGAGCTTTCGCTCCTGCCTAGACGAGCGGCCGCCCGCGTGGCAGGAGAGCGCAGACCGGTTTACCCCTGTCTGCACCCATGTCGAGATCCGGGGCCGGAACAGCCCAGGGCGGCGCGCTCCCAAACCCCACACTAATCCGATTTACATGTGTACTGCTGCTACTAGTGCTGTATGTTGCTGCTACTGCTGCTGTTGGGCCGCGGCTGCTGAGGTTGATGTAGCCCGGGCGGTCGCTGCTACTGCTTCTGTGCTGCTGCTGAGGTTGGTTGGGTGGCGGGCCGTTTTTACGAACAAAACAAGCAACAAAAAAATGTAAAAGTTTATCAAAAAAAGATCAAAATTTGAATAAAAAAATGGGGTGTTCCAAGTGACCTGCTGGTCTCAGGTAGACGGAACGCAATCCCTTGCCACAGAGAGCCACTTAAGCGACACTTAATGCACCGAGCACCGCCAAGGATCTCGGCCGAGATCCAGGCGTGCTTCATTATGTACCCATGGCAACGGCCGAAAGTGCGAGAAGGACACTCGGCCGCCGGAGAGCAGCGAGCCAAATAAAACGAAGATCATATTTTACATAGCCTAGTCTTTAGACTACACATATGCCCGATTCCTCCCAGAACAACAATAGCTTCGGAGGCGATACTACAGTAGTAGTCATAACAGCCGTGGGTTGCGGTGCATGATCTCAAACGGTTGGAGATACTCGTACCAATACTGAAGGCAATGTCCCTAACGCCCAACAATCTGCTTGACAGTTTATAGGCATATTTTCCAGCGACAAGCGTGAGCTGTTTCGGGGATTGCCTTCGAACGAACACAACCGCTGGCTCTGCCATGTACGTAGTGCTACGTGCTACACTCTTACAGAATTCCGTGGAGAAATATTATACATCCCACAGCATGAACCTAAGATGAAACGCGCAGCCTCTACATAGTCAAATATACGTATGGCTACTGCCCCCCTGAGCAGCGAACGCTTGCTCCGGATATCTAGCCAGGTGTGTATACAAGTTCAAACACAATAGTCAATGTACACCCAACCACTCCCCTCGATGCTAGGTAGCAATGCTAGCAAACCGCAACCCTCCCCTTTAACGAGGGTATTGTCCAGAACAAGGGAAAAAACGGTAACGGCGTGACGCAGCCTCTGTTCCACGTATCGGGCAGTATCAAGCGCAATTATCCCCGCCGAAAATCAACCAAAACAGCATCTTAAGCTTGACCGCGGAGCACCAATGGAAGAGGGGCCTTGCTTCAGAAAGGGCGTTCATCAGGACAGCAGCAAAAACATCGGCCACATAGAAGTCGGGGCCATCCCGACCCATTCATAGCTGTTGGGTGTCACCGCAGACGAAGCGGACGACGCACATAACTGTCCCATTCTTGTTAGAGTGGCACCACCGTTCCCCAATGGGTTTGATGCCAGTGGTTCAACGCACACCACGCCAGAGAACAAACAATCGACGACAATCTTCGCTTTACATCTCGGCAGCCGGGGCCAGCCACATCCAACGCAATACATTAAATCCTCAAAACTTCGGGCCAACCGTGATTGTCTGAAGCAGGACAGGCTGTCATACTTTGGAGCACTTAGCACCCATACTCTGGAGCACTTAACACCTGCGGACACAACACTACCGAATTGTGTGCGCACACAGTAGTACACTGTGTTGTTTGTTGCAGCGGCCGAATACTCGACGTGCTTCGCATACCACTCACGCTGGGAGCGACCACTTCAAAAATATCAAAAACGACTTCTTGTACAAACCCACACGGAACATATTTCCACCTGCTTCACCCGTCCCTGCCCCCGCTACGTGTATGTTACATTCAGAAGACTGTTGGTGCCGTGGAAACTCAATGCCAATATTGCGTTCGAAGAGACTCCACAGAAAGGATGACTCACTGCCGAACGCCTCCGTCTTTTACGGTTAGAGTAACGTTTCGCAGGAGCACTGCACTACGACGGTCTACGATGAGCTGCACAGAATCGTGCAAAGCTATTTAACTGTTTCTAGTACGCTACGGCGGTTGTTCCCACATCGGGGTGTAGACTATACAGACAACAACCAAACACGATCAGTCAACAAATAACCACTATACTGTTGATGCATTGCGATTCTCCGCCGTCAATCTGTAGGAACAATGTGTTGTGATGACTCGCGCACATTTGGCGGAAATCGCCTATTCAATCAACTTACGACGGCGGCTCAAGCCATCCGCATGCTACAACGAACGCTGGTGCCCCGTTTGGTTAGCACTGGTCAGCCCCCATGAACGCCTCTCCGCTGCACTTCTTGTTGTTCACAAAGAAAGACCCGTCCGTTTCGAGCCTGATCGTCTCGCCTTTCATGAGACGGAACTCGTAGGGCTCGTTCTCTGGGAAAGCCACAGCTTCCTGAAAATAAAGATAAACGGAAACCAGCAATGGGAGGGTCAGCATACACGTACCTCATCGGTGTAGAGTCAATCGCTTCTGCCTTCTACCTGGTATCAATTTCATCATTGCTGCAGTTGACCCTCTCCTGTTCAACATTCGTTTCCATTGGCTTCATGGCTCAGGGAGAGATGTGGAAACATGGTCCAAACTCGGAGTGCCGTCGGCACGTGTTCAGAAAAATAACGCTCGTGGATATCACTGATGCATATTTTCACCTGTTGCAGAATCCGCACAGCGACCATCTCCCCGAGGGTCAACCCTTCCTGGCCGTCGATCCTCCAGTGAACGCCGCACATTTGCCTGGATATCATAGTACAGCAAGACACGGGCAAGGACAATGCAGATCATGGTTAGGTCGACACAAGACGCACCTCACACACTGTATTTTGCCGCATCTGGAGTTGCGAGACGTGGCCAAGGCGGTGTTAATCAGGCGAATAGCATCCGTTCTTCACACTATTAAAAGTGCTCATGAATATTTTTCCCGTGCTTGCTGTACCTGCCGAATGCGACGTTGTCAGCCATTTTGTTGATTTCTCCCTCGTACGTCAAGCAGTCTTTGCCAGTGTAGGGAAGAAGGTTCAGCCCTTCATCGTCGGGAAGCACGGGGTCATCGATGCACGAAGCGCCCCTCTCCAGTCCAACAAGGGCCTGCGGTAAATGGCGGTGATTCGGAGCTGTTGTTAGGGAAAATGTCAACCGACATCTAATTAAAGAACTCATACGTCGTCTTGGTTTCTGTCCCCGGTACAGGGTTGGTCACTCCCCTGGTCTGCTGTAAGTGTACGATGGCAGGAACTGACTAAGCTGTCGTGTAGCCACAAGCAGGCAATGCGTATTCTCCGGCACGTGAGCGTCGGAAAGCGGCAAACGATTGACGTACGTCTGCATAGATTGCAGTGCATCCCAGAACTACCCTCGCGGTTAACACAAAGAGCTTCTGGACAACGAACGCGTTGATCAGCAGCTCACGACCACGTTTACAACGTAACGGAACAGTGTGTTCCAAATACAAAGGGCTCGAGTACACGGTATGTTAGTACACGGCAATCGCAAAGTACTTGGCCACAGCCTTGCCGAAGAAACACACTCGAGAGGGTTGGTGTTGAACGTTTCAGTGGAAATCGACATCTTTCTAAATCAACCTCGCCCATTACATTGATAATGAGCTAGGCCTTGAGGCGGAGGTTCCTCAGTGTATTCGTTCAGTATCTCTTATGGGGTATATGGGTCTAGGGTCGACCACCCATAGTCACGTCCTGACACCACTCTGACATGGCAGCCGTGGTCCTAGGTATCAGCGACGAAAATGGGTATTATCTGCATCTCACCTTGAGCACCGTTGCGAAGGCGCCGTTCTGAACTGCGTGGCCAGATGGGTACGACGGGTGAGTTGGCGACCCCTCGTTGACAGCCTGTGAAACCAAAGACATAATTACAGCACAATTAGGACAGGTGTGCGCACAGGCGCCAATCCGGCGAAGGTTCCTACTCAGTTACTAGTTATATGAACGTATCCTTCACACGTGCGTTACTAAACGGCACACTCTACCGCTCCGCAAAGGTCAACGTTTGGAGCAAGACTAATAACGTGGTGGGTATTCATAAGGGGTCTAGTGGGCGTCATTGTCTGTTGTAAAATCTTCCTATAGTAAAGCTGTCAAGGGCGGTTCGATCGTTTTATCCTGCAGCTGTTTAGGATGAATATGCGGGCATGTACGCATCCATGTTTGGCTAGAAGCATGAGTGCGTGAGGGTTGCGATTACCCTAAATTACAGTTGAGCGGATGAACGGTAAAGACATTCGACACCTCGAGCGCGTGCTGCCACTGATTGGCGTCGTAGTGAACAAGATCGGCACAGTCACACCACACCGGGCATCTTCAACAGAGGAAAACCCGGGCGCACTTCAATCTCGCGGTGTTGCATTTTGAAGAGCCGCGTGAGGGGCCATGTGCGTCTCAACCTGCCAGGCACCTATTTCACGTATCGCTGATTTCAGTGGTGATATTTCTCACCATTGGCAGCAGGTAGGTGCGCCCGCGCCTCCCCCTTCCGTTGATCTCTACATTCCGGTCCCGCACCCTCCGGAGCAACTCGCTGTTGTTGAGGAGCGACTTGTCGAATTCTACGTCAAGATCACCGTTGATGACATTGTGGAGGGTTCCAGCGACGGCCTGGCACGCCCAACGATCCAACAACACCGGCGGGACCCAAGGGAGTGGAAAGACGTTTGGCGGGAGTGGAAACCGATTCATCGACAATGGATTGCCTTCTTGACGTATATCACACCCAGGGAGATCGTCGACCAATGAAATCTGGGTTGAAAGGGCTACACAGTTCGAGGACTGACGCGAAACGCTAAACCAGTTCCGGTAACCAAAGACAATCGCGCTTTAATATATACACACATTGCGGGAGGGCAATTTCCGTCTCCCACGCCCTTCGATGTACGTTGCCAGAGGCTTTCGGTTTGTTGGTGAAATCTCACCTCCGGGCGAGCGAACAGATGCACGTTCCACTTCTGGTACCACGAGGATCGCATGGCCAGCTCGGCGTTTCCGATGATCCTCATAACGTGAGACACGCCGTAGTTGACGAAACCAACCTGGCGGCCGCTCTCGTCGTACGGACCGTTGAAGCCAGGACGGCTGATGGCTCCTTCTTCGATTAGGATCAGTGCGGCTCGGTACGCCTCCCTGACAATCAGGAATATTGGTCACATGGTTACATATCCATCGGGGCCCAACGAACTACAGCATCACATGAACGTCCGGTTACGATAAAAGTCAGGCACAAGCGTGTGGGTATTCATGAACTCTCAGTCACCTGCAGATGAAAAGAAATGACGATTGGGGAGCGTTGTGTATTGATATTTGTTTTTTTTATGTGGGGACTTCTCGCTAGGGAGTGGTGATGGTGACTGCCGCGACATCCCGAACGACGACACAACCCCTTGAGGTAGAGAGATTACCCCGCAGCAGGAGTCACAAATGCATTCGAAAACACGGCACAGCACTCACGTGTTGATGGTGTCGGTGACTACCAGCCTTGAAAGATCGCGGGAGTTGCGGATGTACCGCTTAACAGAGTCTTCCTCCTCCGGCGAGTCCGGCTTGCCACCGTTCTGAGAAAATCGCGGGGGGGGTCGACAAAGCGTTTCAAGGTACGGTGGGAGGATGACTCTGCGAGATTAGAGCGGAACAATCGCACGGCCGACGCGGAGCCCACCAGAAAAAGGGCGCACTACTGCCAACGCCAATCGTCAAATTGCGCAAATCAATATTCCCGAGTCTATCTATCATCTTGTTCACGGATACACGATATGCTTGCGATTCTGATAGGTAGGAAGATGCGGAAGGATGCCGGTGTACGATACCTGACGCATGGTACACCCCAAGCGCAAGGTGGCACCAGTGCTTATAGGAGCCTAAATACGAAACGGCAGTCGACTGACAGTGCCCTGCCATACGGCCGATTCCGAGCGCACCACGGATGCAGAGGCATAACGCAGGGACGAGTCACGTTCTTGTGATAATTGTTTTGAAATCACGCGGCTACGCCTCAACAACGACCAATCGAATTGCGTGAATGCCCACAACGGAACCAATCAATGTTCTAAGAATGTTAGATCGTTGAAACGTTGCCACCAGACGCAAATATGATGAGATATATTGACATAGCCAGAGGATTTCATCCCTTCCCTTCCTCCTTTTCCATGTCCAGCTCCAGCGCCAACAATTGTCGTCGGTGAACACGCAGTTCATTTCCGGTCGTTATGTGTTTTATGTGTTTCCGCTAACCTGTATGCGAAGCCATTCGTCGTAGTCGACCATGTAGTCCACTCCGGACGCAAAGGTCGTCTGCTGAGGCGTTACGGTGATGGAATCAATAGTGAAGTCCTTCACCAGTAGCTGTTTCAGCGCAAAACCATTAGCAACGGGCAAATGATCGACGGGAGATGTTACTCAGCGCGGTACACCCGTAAGCCTGAAATCCGAATACATGATGAAAGAGGATATTATCACAGTAGCTCAACCTGGACCACCAGCAAGCGTTGTCGCATTGTCAGGGATGGCTTGATACCCTAGCTAAATGAACGCTGGAGTCGATGTCCGCACCTTAGCGTTGGTGTTCCGCCGCGACGTCTTCCTTTTTGTTTCTCGGATTCAAGTCGCGGCCGTGAGTGAGATACGAACCGTCTCATGGAATCACAACGCCAACCTCAACCAGCGAAGCAACATAGTTCTGGAACAAGATGTTCAGGGGTGGGGAGAGGACCGTAAAAAGAACCCCATCATGAACAGGCTGCCACACTGTACCTGGGAAATGAAGGGTCCTGTCTCGACACCGACCGCAGAAGACCGGAACAGCTGCGACTGCGGATCCGCTTTGCCATTGCTTCCGACGGCCACCCCGTTCATGTTGGCAAAACCCGGCATCGTGGCCAAGTTGTCTGTCGAAACCACACAGAAAGGTTCAAATCGTTAAACCCCGACAACAATCGTCCTTGGTCAAGATGGTACAAATATGGTTGTTTATCAAAGTAGCGACACATGAGAAAAACGGTATGTTAGCCTTGTCGAACGACTCGCAGAACACATGGCAACGAGCACCGACCTTGGCTGCCGTACACCGCAGAGTAGCATTAACTACAGCCTAAAAATCACACATGGGAAGAGCTTGAACGTGAATGTACTCAGTAAAGAGTTCGGCGATCCGAGCCCACAATACAAGAATAGTTGAGATGTACAAGATTGTACGCGGGATCAATCTGCCGCCATGGGGTAGTGTTTCCTGACTTTAAGGAGCGCGTCGCAGGGCGGCGTTATCGCACAGACAATATCTAGGATGGTGGAGAACTCAAATAGAACGAGTAGATCTATAGTGTTCAGCTTCTCACGAGTACCACACATACACCATCTAGATCCTCTCGAATACCAAGGGGGAGGCGTCCCGGAGAGAAGGAAAACTTGGGAGTTAGACGGGACCGATCTCCGACGTCCAAGTATCCCGATACGAAAGCTGTTTATTGAACTCCTATCTCCCACTATCATATATGTATCAATTGAGAAAGGAAAATCAAGGAGGTAGCTTTTGCACGTTACGGCTTGGAGGTTGGAACTGCGCATTGGTGACAAATGCTGATTTTTCACCGTACAGGAAACTATCGTCTTTTGCATCATTCCGACATTTGCATACAAAAGATGGTTGGGGTACCTGCGGCTGCCACGGTTGCCTCGTCTTCACCATACTTGGAGAATGGCACGTCTCTTGTCAAGGCCATCCAGTACAGCTCCGCCATTTGAGCGGCCTGAGGCCGAATCGTGAAGAGACGTTCGATCCAGAGTACTCTCAGAAGGCATCCAATGACCCATGCTACGACAAGGAAGGATGGACCTAAACATTCTCAGGCTCCTCGCTGAAGAAGCTCTATACCCCATGCAATAGCTATTTTCGATACAAATAATTACCCTAATAAATAGAAACCCGTTCAATTATCGACACCGCGGACAGTTCCATCGTCAATGTCCACAGAAAACACCGCTGTAAACCACAAATATAATTGGAATCCCGAGAACGCGGAGCAGCTCCTCAGTCGATCAGGCCCATCAGCCAAATACCAAACACCGCTAGCGGCTAGAGTTCGTCGAACCAGACCCTTTATGGGACATACTCGTGCAATAAGCGCAACGGCAACCATATAAGTTCTACGTCTCCCAAAATAAAATGGTATGCGAGCGATAGGCGACGTCTGTTCAAAACGCACCACGGGGTGCAGGTGGCAGAGTTCCACCATAATACACTTCAGAATATAACATCTACCGTGCCGAACTATTCCGACACCCACAACTCACCAGGTCCTCGGAGTTGATGGCCGAAGCACTAGGGATTGTCAAGGCAGAGCTGTGACGAAATCGGCCGTCCATAAGCATCCAGGGCCGAAGGACGAGAAGAAGAGACGTTAAAATGGAACATATTTCCGTACCATATTCGTCGCCGACCACGGATATCGTCGGTGTTGTTGTACAGAGGAAGATGTCCGCGATGCGGCAAGCGAAGTCACCAGGGTCGTACAGTTCGTCACACCGCCGAAGAGAATGAACCAGACGAGAACAGGCACGATACGAGCCAGAGAGCACGGATACACAGGAACCGTCCCCGACGCGGGAGGACAGAAAGGACAGAAAGCCAAGAGGAACAAAACGCAAGATGGAGGTGGTCAGGGGTTGGGTACGATAACAGCAGGTCAGTGCGGGCTAATACCGTGTCCGCAGACCAAACGTCTTGGCCGCCACAAGCTGCGTTGAATGCCTTGAAGGGGCTGTCCCGTCATTGTCCAAACACCGGGAAAAGAAACATGGCACACCTTGAGGCGGACCGCATCGTTAGTCGTACATCTACGAGGTCACTATGCAAGACAACACTATTCACGGCAACGTCTTAGCTACCGGTGTTGTTGACCACCGCGTTTGGCGCCGATGTCAGCTGGAGTCACAACGTCTATCGCTGTTGTCTCTGGCAGCCAGAGGTTTGAGGATGATCGCGTTTGCGCTCAGGGGTCACAGGTATCTACTTTGAAGTTCTTTACACATCAACTACAGACAGGGTGTTCCTGAAATCACTTCGTCAAAGGATGATCGAGATGGCTTGATCTTGCTGAAAGGGTGCATGGTGCCGACCACAATAGTACCTGGCGGGTCCAGCCATATTGGTCGCGAGGCCTCCAAGAGGGTTGACCAGGAAGCCATCCTCGTCTCCGGCCGGCACCTGCTCGCATGTGTCGAAGTCACCTTCGGAAATACAATCGATCAGGGCGTCGAAGGCATCGCTGTCCACCTGGAGCGTGGCAGGTAGGAACCACAGGGTCAAAGAAAGAGGGTACACGGTGCGGAGAAATGACTCAGCATTGGGGCTAGCTGAACAATCACATTCGCGAAATGTGTGACACATACGTCTGTAGAATTCATACACGGTATGGTGTTAAACTTTTGTGGAGTGATCGCGTGGAAAATGAGGCAAAGGCGACCAGAGACCTTTGGGTGCAAAAGTTAACCCTCTAACGTCGTCCGCTACACCTTGCCCGTTTCTTCTTGGTACTGCGACGACTTGGGGAGAACCTACAGTGGATAGGATATACCGGCCTGGCATTTTTCCCCCGCGAGCTGCGCAGGGTTACTCTCTCAATTTTCACGGCAGAAATATTTATCACATGGGTGTTTTACCTGGCCAAGGCTGTCGTGGGGCAGGGACTTGTGGAACGTGGCGGCGGAAGAGCGGTCTCCGTTATTGACGTGTAGAGTCCCCTCTGACGCCGCGAACTCAATCTCCGCCCAATCGGTCCGCTGAGTCAGCACGTTGGCAGCTCTCTCCTCAGGCTGTTCGACACACGTACACGGATGTGAAAATAGCGGGAACAATAAACGTCATGATGAAGAATACATGATCGATCGTAGTCGTGCATGCCTGCAGCCGTAGCTACGGCCCGAAGAGATGTTGTGGCGCGCGATGCTTGTTGATTTAACGTTGAGTTAATACCCGAGGCATGCCGAGCAGTGGTTTTGTTTCGTGTCACATTGATTAATGCCCACCAGGTATGGTTGCAAAACGTCTTGATGGTGTTTTATCAAGAAGGTAGTAACGATTAGTCGACGGCCAGGTTTTGCAGTATCGTGGGCAAATTATAACAAGCAACGTATGTGCGCCTTACGTGGTTGGAAAACCTCTACACATCAATAGAGTATCGGTACCCACCGTGCCATTGACATCGACATCATCATTTATTTCACGGGACGATTGCGCCTTTGAAGACGGCGCGACCCATTGCTGTCCAAGGTCTTGGTCGAGAGGGACCCTGCCGCATCCACGCCTCCAATTGGGCCGTGATCACTTCCGTCTTGCCGTAGAGATTCCCCGTTGGAACTCGGAAACAGCCCCAGAGCGATTACGGCCATAGCACCGGCGGATCCTGCAAGCCCCTTCATCGTGCGAACTGATTTCTTCCTTGAGAAATACTCTTGTCAGCTACTATTGCCTGGGCAGAAATCAGGGGGACACCGGTGACGTTCAGCGATAAGATTTTTCACTTGCATGGAGAGAGCTTGTCTAATCAGATTGTACACGAGAAACCTTTATTGCTTTGTGCTCTTATCAATCTATCCGCACGCTACCTTGTATACCGTACCAAATATTCTTCGATGTGTTGGCTCAAACAACCGAGACGCACGAACTGTAACAATTCCATAACCACCCCCCCCCTCTCTAAGTACGTTGCGGCACACCGCAGCAGCGATCTGTTGACACGGCGTGCCCCGCAAAGTCGATATCGCACTACAGGTGGATGTGCTCCGAGAGGCACTCGTAGCGGTGCCCAGGGCTTCATACTTAAAAACGACCTACATCGTGATAAGCAATATACCCCGTTCTCTACTTACTACGCTTAAAACATTCTATAATGGTACGAGTTAGCCGCGATGCCTCGTCGACTGCTTCAGTTTGCCGAAGTAGGCCTCGAGTCTCGACTGGTGGGCAGCCAAAAATATATATATAGGGGTATTCGTTCTCTAAACTGTCGCCGCAATTTTTAACTATAACGTTATCTAGTCTAGTGCAGTAGAGTGTAACTCGCAACCCTTCGCCGGAGGCTCTATGCCCAACGTAGTTTCTTGCATCGCCTGCTTGTTCGAACCTGAGACGTGGTGTAGCCGCAATCACCCATTGGGAATCTTATACCAAAAAGCAGTATGGGCTTAGTGAAACGCTCTAATGTTACATCCGCTCAAGTCCACTCACCCTATGCGATGTCGAAGTTAGGAGGAGAATGCGCCCGGAGGGTCGATGTGCTCCTCTCGCGTGACGGCAGACAGTTATTTGCGCTAGATGCAACTGGGCGGTGGTGACTGTGGAATGAGATGGGTGGGCTCGAAACCACGCCGATATCTATCCGCCCGCGGTGAGGGCCACCAGCCACACAAACGTAGCAATACAAGATATATTCTTGCAAGCTTCCGGGGATGGAGCCGGAAATTTAGTTAATGTGCTCCGGGGCCTCGTCCATTTTGTGACTTAGTGTTATTGCTCCGGGTCCTCGTCCATTTTGTGACTTGGGGTGTTATCTTGATGAAAACGGAGGAAAACATTATGCATCACTCCGATGATGTCCACATGTTGTTCTCTTCATGATACGTTCGTACGCCTTGACCTCTTGCAAACTGAATCCACATCCTCGAGGACTAAATGCTGGGAATTTGCGTGAGATAAAGTTTGCAATTCGATCGAAATAAAGTTGTTTGACTCGCTCAGGTTTGTAATTTTTGTGGTACGTGTGTAGTCTATGTATAAAACTCTTGCGTACATCGTGGCCTGTAGCCGAAGCAGACAGTATTCGTTCCTGAGTTACGACGCAAGAATAATTCGATGGCTCCTGTGTCGATTCTCAAGGACACCGTGAACGGAAATTATTAACAAACCACATTGATTGGCTTTGTTGGGGGCAAGAAACATGAGACAGGGGGGTGCTTCCTGTATCGTGCAGATCTCGCCATGAGTACGCACGCGTATGGTATAGTCTACGTGTTTATGGCGTATCATACGGTTCACATCGACTAGTCAATACAGTACACAAAATTATGCTGCTTCTGTCACAGTACATATTTACTCGGTGGGATACATAAATGGAGAACACAGAGTGGATCGCGGCCTGTACGAATGCCAGGCCAGAGCCATTTTTCTTTTTGCTGTAAAAAGTTGCCAAGTATTCGCCGGGCGGCTTCTCGGTCTGTCTACTGAACACAATGATGATGTGAACGGGAAAAAACAATACATCTTACACGTTGAAGGATGGAGGTTACTGCAGCGTAGCTGAACGTGAACAGACTTGTTGTACGTAAAAATCGATTACATTAGATTTGTAACACCTGGCATTCTCGCAGTGGATGTAGTATATCGGCCGGTCGCCCCGGTTGCGTGTCAGGTTATCATAGAGCTTCGTATATTGCAGAGGTTTCGTGAGTTCGAATCCCCCCGAGTGCGCACTCGTATATATTCGTTTTCCGCGCACAGACTGCCTAACATCACCCTGTTGACCCTGGTAGCTACACTGTATGTAGTTGCTAGGGGAGTCGCCGACCTATATTCTTGATGAGGACACACAACCCGTAATACGCGCGATCGGAGTATAACACACAGCTTGCAAAGATGAGTTTCGACAAAATCTTCGATCTCACAGCTGGAGTGTATTTTAATTTTTATAATATTCGTGAGGACTTTTTCTCGCGCACAAATTGACTTGCGGAAACGCGAGATCGTGCGTTAGCAACACTCGATGAAAACTCGACGAGCAGTAGGATTGCTAAACCCTATCCGCGATAAAAAATGAAGGCAAGGACCGGGGAGAAGAAGGAACAACACCTGTGAACACGGCTTGTCCAGAAGCTGGAAAGTAGATGTGTGCGGAAAAACAAAAAAATCGTACCAAATGCACTGACTGTTAAAATAATGAAAGATTGTAGCATCCTAAGCCACAGGTACACAGTTTTTGTTCTAACATCTGGTAATACTATTGTTACATTATATAGATGCCAATTGGATGTAGAGCCTATACCAGGTAACTCATGCGTACTGCTATCGTCTACTGCTGTGCATTTTACCTCCAGCTACCTCTCTTCTCGTGGATCAGATACGAAGTCATATTCCAGGCCCTTCGCCCGCCCTACATATTATAGGTGCACGGCACCAACTGTGGGCCCCCAGCCGCTTGGCGGTTTCTTCCTTCCTCGTATCGGCTGGCCGGAACAGGTGCTCGAAGTGTCCACCACAGGCATTTCAACTCTACCTGGTAAAAATATTCCATATTTCCAGATCATCCATAAATTTCTGAACGTATCGTTTGTTTCTGTTTATTTTCTCGTTGGGTGGCTCGGCTTTGTCCGTTCGTGCCACCCATGACACCAGGCAGCCCTCTGACTCCGGCAGTTAACAGTTGCAGAAGAGCGCTACATTTAGACAAAGAAATACGTTCGATGTTTCTCATCGCGAAGTATCATATCTCTAGTCGATTTCATCACCAACCGGGCAGTATGTGACACACCGCCGTATGCTGCATAATAATAATAGTAATAATAATATCAGCTGCTGTATGCTATACTCTGTGAACTCGTATGATACTAGTGGTATACTCCAGTTAGTTCTCCAACCGGGCCACCGCGGACGCTGGCTGGGTGGGGCCCATTGCTCAACCGCTGTTGTAACCATTATACCATAACGTGCGCGTGAAAATGTCTTTTTCGTTGTTCGTTCTATGAGAGGAGTTTTTGGTTTCTTTGAAACAACTACGGGCTGAAGATGAAAAAAACAAACCCTCTTCCTTACATTCGGAAATTTAAACTCATGTTCTCCGCGCGTTGGGTTAAATTTTTCATGTTTGCCTATTTTCATCTATTAATAATGATGGTATCTTCGGAACACTTTCCTTTCATCTTTCTCCCTCCCCCGTACAAATGCCTTTTTCTTTTCGTTTTTTGTTTATCCCATTTATTGTAAAAGTAGTATCCTCGCATTACGTCGTATACTCTCGTGCTCCCTCCCAGTAGGAATTACACACACTTCTTCCATTGCTGGTATGTAATGTTTTGTGGCGGCCTGGGTAACCGACAGGTAAATGAAGTTGTTGTCGTGCGTGAGAACATACCGGCGACTACATTATGAACACCCAGTGAGCTCGTACAGTAGTGGAACGTGCGCCCACAACTCGTACTACCTGTTCATTAGTGTAGACTAGACTATATATTCATTGCGTGATGTGGACGACATAAAGACTTCACGATGTTTCCAACACTTCGAGTAGGTTGGTTTTCCAAGCCTGCTGTAGAACTTTTCCCCCTGTTCATTTCAAATTTATAGACAACTTTCACTCAATACTCTGGATAGTTTCTTGCGTGGATAACAACGCAACGCAAAACAACGAACATATATTTAACGACAAAATACGATACATATTTATCCCCTCAAAATAATGTATAGTTTCCAGGCACATATTGAGCTGCCCCCCCCCCCCCCCCCCCCCCCCCCCCGCCCCCAATAATATACTGGTGGTGCCAACACCGTCAGATTTATCCCCTCGAAAGGATTTATAGCTTACATGCACAAATTGCCCCCTTCCCCCCCCCCCCCCCCCCCCCCTCCAAACCCGCTCGCTTTTGATCAAAACCAGGCCCCCACGTCCTTCAAAACTCCGCCCCACCCCCCTCACCGGTTATTCGACTTACAAGATTCACTTGATAAAAGGATACATTTCCCTTCACAGCTGTCAGATTTTGTCCCCCTCAGAAACGGGTTTTATAGTTTCCGCGCACAGACTGACTAAAATCATCCTGTTGACCCTGATAGCTACACTGTAGTTGTAAGGGGAGTCGCCGACCGATATCCTTAATGAGGACACACAACTCGTAATGCGCGCGATCGGAGTATCACACACAGCTTGCAAAGATGAGTTTCGACGAAATCTTCGATCTCACAGCTGGAGTGTATTTTCATTTTTTATAATATATATTTCGACTCGCCTCGACGTTCGGAAAAAGAAGGGAAACATATGTGAACGAGCAACGACGAAGAGGGAACAGCGCTGTTTCTGCTCCTCTTTTACTTGCTTTTCCGTCCCATTGCATATGCTCCCACTAGTCTCCTCGTGCTCCCTCCCGGTCGTAACTCAGACCCGGGGTCACATAGCGAGCCGTTCTCGCCCCTCCCCACTACGGTACGGGCTCTAATTTTGATCGCGAGAATACTGCGGCATTCTCTTCCCTCCTCGGCTCGCGTCGAATTGCACACTATACTAAACAGCAAACAGTAATGAGCATCATCAGTAGCAGCGCGTAAAAACAAGACAGGTACAAGTATGTATGCATAGTATGTGACCGTAGTTTCGGACTCGACAGTTTTCCAGATGATTCGTTCTCCCACTACCACCAGTATTGATACGCCCCGAAATAATTATGACATACCTGGTAGTTATTCCTCTACGTATCAGTATTGATACGCCCCAAAACATTTGTCGTTGTTGTTGTTTTCTCACATTAACTCTTGTCAAAAATCTAGAGTCCGTGGTCACACAAAGGTGCTGGAGCCCTAGGAAGATCCGAAAAACCAAGTGAAATCAAAATTCGTCAGAGGGAAATACTACACTTTCCCGCCTAAAAACGCACGATACGGAAAAAAGGCGCACAAGTGAAAAGGTCAGATGTGCAAAATGAACTCACATGGCCGCGGGTATCCACTCAACTACAGCATAGAGTTCTCCCGTCCCCACAACAAACCAACTCGCGGCTACAAACTACAGCGGTTAGGCTGCCTGCACCGTACGAACCGCACGGTGATCGTGAGAATAGACGAACGCGCCTGCTGTCTGGAGTGCTGTCAGAGTGACGACCCGCGGGCATGCAGTGAAACAAGAGCAATACAACCAAAAACCACAGTACAGATATCAATGATCGCCCCTCCTTGCCGAGTTATTTGACAGGTTGCAGCGCAGCTACGACGCCCGCGCCTGAAAATTGAAAATTGCGGCGGGTCGTTCCCCGTGAAGGGTATACAACTCTTCTACAAACTCTACAAAAATCAGTGACGTAAGTAACATGTTGTACTACTGCCTCGTAAAATTAACACTTGAAAAAGAGACGATCGCTGCTCTCATGATGATGATGTGCATGCCGGTCGTGGGTCTCCGTGTGCCATCCTCCCGCTGTGGTTCTCCGTGGCCGCCTCATCGCCTTAGCTCACTCGGCCAGCTCCTTCGCACTTGCTCTCGTTCACACTCAATTCCAGTCGGTTCCCCATCTCCCCCGTCCAAAAAAAACAAAATGCTCCACGCAGTTTGCGGTGCAGATCTGAAAAACAAAAATTCTCGTTCAGGGAGAGTTCAATCCGTCTCTTCCCCGCCCGTCGACGGCCAGTCGTCCTCCTCCTTCGTCGTCGAATCCAGCCTCCTGCCGGCGCAGTTCCCTCCACGCAAACCGAGACTGCGCCGTAGCGTGGCTCGTGGTGGCGCCTGCCTCCGCGCACGAGCATCCCGATTAAGCATTGCTGCTCCGCCGCTGCTGCCTAAAAAGACGCGCGAATCGTAGGTGACCATGCCTAACGCACCACGTACGACCCAACTCTACCGCCACGCCTAAGCCTCGCGGCCACACGCAGCAGCAAGAAGGTATCACTCCTTGAGGGTGAGTCCGGCCTTACACCCGCCAGAAAGACCCCCCCACTCTCGCTACGAGCCTGCTAGGGCATGCCTCGCAGCATGCCTTACCGAGGCGGCAAGGGGGAACGAAGCTATACAATTATAACATACCTGGTACCTCAGGTCCTGGTAGCTTTTGGAAATACGTGGACCGCTTTTGACAGTCCCTATTATACACTCCAGCTGTGAGATCGAAGATTTTGTCGAAACCCATCTTTGCAAGCTATGTGTGATACTCCGATCGCGCGTATTACGGGTTGTGTGTCCTCATTTGTCTAACAATGTTGTTGTTGTTGTTGTTGTTGTTTTGTTGTTGTTTTTTCACATTAACTCTTGTCAAAAATCTAGAGTCCGTGGTCACGCAAAGGTGCTGGAGCCCTAGGAAGATCCGAAAAACCAAGTGAAATCAAAATTCGTCAGAGGGAAATACTACACTTTCCCGCCTAAAAACGCATGATACGGAAAAAGGCGCACAAGTGAAAAGGTCAAATGGGCAAACTGAACTCACATGGCCGCGGGTATCCACTCAACTACAGCATAGAGTTCACCCGTCCCCACAACTAACCAACTCGCGGCTACAAACTACAGCGGTTGGGCTGCCTGCACCGTACAAACCGCACGGTAATCGTGAGTATAGACAAACGCGCCTGCTGTCTGGAGTGCTGTCAGAGTGACGACCCGCGGGCATGCAGTGAAACAAGAGCAATGGAACCAAAAACCACAGCAGTACAGATATCAATAATCGCCCCTCCTTGCCGAGTTATTTGACAGGTTGCAGCGCAGCTACGACGCCCGTGCCTGAAAATTGAAAATAACAATATAGGTCGGCGACTCCCTATTATGTAATTTTTGTTTTTATAGGAATGCTCTCAGATTTTGAAAGCAGCAGTTTGCACGCGCAGCGGTTTTCAACAAGAGACCACGCAACTCTCAGATTTGGGAGCTTGGCTGGATAGGTGGGGAAAGCGAGCTGGGAATCGCTTGCCCCCACGAACAAGCCACAACACCTTCTTGATACTGCCCCGGCAGGGTCAAAGGCCAGCAAATCCTTCCAAGACGCCGCTGCGCGCTTCTCCCCAAACCCAGCGGCCGCGAGAGGTGATGCGGGCCACGAATGGATGACGATTTTGGTTCCCAGGTAGTGAGGGTATCACGACGCCAAGGCAGTTGTCGATTTGTTACGCGAGAGGAGCCGGCTGGTGGTTGATCACGCTACCATAGCGATGCCGAAGTCGTTGGGGGGCGCTAAATGCAGAAGTAATCCAAGCAGTCCACGTAGACAGGCACAAGAAACAGAACCATGTGTGGTGTTTGCGCTCTGACGTGAAGCTGGCGGCAATGCGTGAGTCTAGCTGTTCTTCGTCAAGGTTTGATTTCCCAGATATACAAGTAGTATATGCATTTCAAACCAAATGCACACTTGAAAAGCACCCGTCCCCTTGTAAGACTTACATTTGTAGTATTAGCAGTCCAAACTACTCATTTTATTATATGGCACTAATGGTAGTAGTAGATAGGTTCGGGGAAAACAAATGGAAAGCAAAGTGAAAATGTAAAAATTCTCAGGGGCGGTTGCTCATGGTCGGGGCGTGCTTCCACGATTTTTAATATGAACATATGAAGATAAAAAATATCCCGGCTTTTCGCCGTGCTCTACAGTAGTCTACAGAAAGCATAAAACGTAAAACCTGCGCTTGATATGCAACGAGCTTCGAGCTTCCCGCCGATCTACCACACACAGTGCTCCACCACCTGTCGCCGCCACCTTCTCCCTCCACCTCTCTAATCCAACGTCACAATGGCCAGGTGTCGTTTCCGTCCTCCTTGCCGTCACCCAGCTCGAGGTTGCGTTGCTTGCCGGTCTCCTGCACCACTTGTTTTTGGCGTGGGAGTTCATGAAAGCTTCCGTGGAAGCTTCCGTGGAAGCTTCCGTGAAAGCTTTCGCGAAAGCTTTCATGGAAGTAGTTTGCACGAAAGCTTCCGTGGAAGCTTCAATGGAAGCAGTGGAAGATGCCGCGGAAACCACTTCCATGGAAGCTTCCACAATTTCCACCAAGACTTCCACGGAAGCGCCCACGAAAGCTTCAACGAAAAAGCTTCCACGAAAGCTTCCACGAAAGCACTTCTACGGAAGTGTGCATTTTCTTCCATGGAAGCTTTCACAGCTTCCACGGAACCTCAGCGGCTTCTACGAAATCTTCCACGAAAGCTTCCACGAAAGCTTCCACGAAAGCACTTCCTCAGAATTTCACGGTTTACTTCCATGGAAGCTTCCGCCCAGCTTCGATGGAAGCTCAGTGGCTTCCACGAAAGCCTCCACGAAATCTTTTCGTAAAATCTTTCGAAGTAGTTTCCACGAAAAGTCGGAAGCTACTTCCACGGAATTGGACGTTTTACGTCCATGGAAGCTTCCGCAGCTTCCACGGAATCTCAGCGGCTTCCACGACAGCTCCCACGGAAACCCACTCCCATGGTGGAAGCAAGTATTTCTTTTTTAAGTAATAGCACATTCATGAAAGAGGTTTATATTTTACTTACATGTCACGTTGTCATGGAAGTAAAAAGTAGACTTCCGTGGAAGCAATTTCCACGAACGCTTTCATCAGCGTTTCGACGGCAGCTTGCATGAAACCTTCTTCCGAATTTACGTCCAAGGAGGTTTGGACGGAAGCTCGTGGAAACTTTTTTTTCACGGAAGCTACTTTCATGAAAGCTACTTTCATGAGCGTTTGGATGGGAGCTTCCATGAAAGCTTCCATGAACTTCACGCGGAAACGGCTTCCCGGCTTCAGATGCTTCCGTCGAATCTATCCTTCAAACTTCCGCACATTTGGCGGAAATGGCTCCCGATCGTCTTTTCGCGGAAGCTTCCATGGTAGCAGCTTCCATGGACGCCTTCGCGAAAGTCGTGGTTATCGTACCACGTCTCCATCGCCATCCTTAAGGGACGAAGATCCGTTAACCGAAGGTTCCCCGGAATCCAGAATTCTTAGCCTACGCCCATGGAGGAAGTGCGAGGAATTTCACGAACGTACTCCCGTGTTACCAAGTACCAAATACGCACCCACGGCCCGATGCGCACGTCCTTCCACGGCAACTTTCATATCGGTTGTTTTGCGTGTATTGCAGCGTAAACCGACCAAGCGCCGTAGGGCGACGCCGTGCTCGTATGGTACCTGGGCAACGGAATAAACTTATCTCCTAATGCGGCGTATGCAATGAGAAGGGCACCGTATTTGATCGCAACACAAAATCGCACTTTCTACAAGGTTCCCATTCGGAGGAACGGTGACGCAAGGGGCTGATTGTTTGGTATTTTGAACCCCCACGCGTTCGCTCTTATCCTAACGGTAGATTATGCATCTATACTGCAATTCAATACATTCAGGTATATTGGAAATGAAGGTACTGCTGTGTAGGGACAGCCCAGATACTTAATGCCGATGCTGCTGTAGTAGCCTACCTGGTACTACTACCGTTCTGCGCACATAAGTTCACCGAAGCAAGTGTAGCTGAGACGTTCATGTACCCGCCGTATAATAAGCATTCGGGTGCAGCTTCAAACTGGTGTTTGTTGTTGTGCTCGCATACAACAGTCATTCATTTAGTACTACCAACATGCTGTGCTGTAACCGACGAAAGACATCTACCCCCACGCGCATCAAGCAGTCAACAGCAGCAGCATTATCATACGGTGTGTGAGA
This sequence comes from Undaria pinnatifida, assembly GCA_012845835.1. Taxonomy (NCBI): domain Eukaryota; class Phaeophyceae; order Laminariales; family Alariaceae; genus Undaria; species Undaria pinnatifida. Next base: position 26,893,724 of record JABAKD010000025.1, read on the forward strand.
TTAAAAAACAATAGTATACCCGTTAGTCTAGAGACTAGTGAAATTGAACACGGCGGTGATGTCCGTCGGAAATGAGTTCAAATTTTGAAGTTCCTCCGCAAACCGCTCGACGTTTTTTACTAAGATCGAACTGAGTTTATATAAAAAACGAAAACCGTCAGCAGTGAGTGCGATCGATTGAATGTATTTCCAGATTGTTTGGGAAGTACGCCGACCGATGGGTAGCTGGCCATGCGCAAGAATTTGCTGGTAAACTTTGATGTGCAAACAGCCGATTTGATACACTCGAAGCTGCAGCTGGGTCCGGTGATTCAGGTCATCGTGTGAACGAGACTACACCTCGCGCGGCCGCAACTACTCGAGTGGCGCAACCCCGACCGCCGCACAACACAGGATCATAGCAGGGTACTGGAAACCCTGCCGCTGGGTGCTATGTATGTTGGACAAACCACAGCATCAGGATTTTGTTCAGCAGCGCTTTTCTTGTGGAAAGCAAACCATGCGACTTCGCGCAATGACAAACCAGCAGAGCTGTAACAGACACAGCACAAGCATTCCAGTTAGAGACAACTGGGACAGCAAAGCGAACCACGGGCGTATGTATTTAATCCTCGGAGGAGCTTCTCCCCGACGAGTACCGTTAGAGTCGGCCGAGGTAAGGTTTTGCCCGAGGCCACACTTCTACCAGTCAGTAGTGCACTGACAGGCTGCCGGCTGCTGCGATGCATCTTGCACGAGCGAGGTCAACCATCAAACACAAATCTACCCTGATTCCGGCATCTGCACACCCAGAGAGACATACTGACCGACCATGGGTGGCAGAGCTCCACACAGGGGCATTCATGTGATGCCACGCGAGGGGGCGGGAGTATTATTGTAGTGGCAGTGTTTTTCTGCACGCTGCACTGTGCTCTCTGTGGAGGCTGTCACAGAGATTCGAGGAAGTCAGAATTGCTTGCGAGCGGTAATGCAAAAAGTGAAGATTGGTACGTCTGCCGCATTCTTGAAAAACAAATCCAAGATACACCTCGTCCATCTCAACCTAAAACTTCAGCTGTTGCACAGAAGGACAGTAGATGTGCCCGAACCTGTAGCGAAACGCCAGCTGGGATGTTGAATGCTATACGAAAAGCCCACTAGCAGGTACGGAAGTCATATGTAGCAGCAGCAAAAATTATAAACGCCCGCCAGCAGGTGACAATGAAATGCCCGCCAGCAGGCACGGAAGCGTCACCGGCGGGCCCCGTTGTCATTCCATGGCGCAGTTGCTCGTTTTGTCCATCGGTGTCTGTCGCAGACGAGAAATCTCGCCGTCTCGAACTATCATTTCGCCGGCAGGTTATCCTGCTCGTTTGGTCCAACATGTGCCCACGGTGGTTTGTTCGCTTTTTGTTTTTTAAGGTCGGCACTTGTTTGTTGAACATCAGTGGTCATGTGCGAACCACTCCCCCGCTCCGTTAACGACTCAGGTTCCGCTAGAAAGGAACGTTTGACGTGGTGGCGCGGCGCCGGGCGTTATGCAAACATACCCTAGCTTAGGTTGTACACGTTACCGGCTAAGGTATGGGAGTTCCCAGCGCTCCAAACTCCCTGGTACAAGCGGCTCGTGTGCCACTCTTAACCACCCCCGGCGTGCGACGTGTCGACGGCGAGTGATGGGTCCGTCGGTACGACACCGCCAAGGGGAGGCTAGACTGGACATCGAATACTTCCCATTTACGTCACCCCCTGAGCTACTATTTATTGTCTGCCAATCACGCCACCCCCAGAGGGTAGCATCCAACCCTTATCCGCCCGTCCACTCTTCCCCGCCCCCCGCCCCACTTCCCAACCCTCCTTTTCCCCTCTCCCTCGGAATCATGATCGTGTCGTTGCTTGATCATATCACTCACCAGCTCCCATCGATCAACTTTACTTGCGCCCACACACTCGGTGGAAGAAGTCCTCCGCTTCCAATGCTTAATCGTCGAAGGCTGGACTTTTGTAAAGAAAGGTCCGAGCTAAGAAGCGCTCGTTTCTCACCAAAACACACTGGTAAAGGAGGAACTCCGACAGCATTCGAGGCATCTGCTGCACAATGTGCCCGAACCCTGACAAAAGGGAGTAACACAAGCACGGTGCAGATGACATCGTCGTCATCTTGGCACACATTTTGAAATCGCCTATTAAGTCCTTTGGGTAATAACGTCGCGTCTGTGTCACGGCAACGGTGGAGGCGTATAGTCATGTCGTTTTACGTCGTATATGAACGCCGTCGGCGAGATGCCAACTGAGAATCGCGAATCTACCGTAGGAACAAAGAGCAGTTACTCAGTCAGCTGTGCTCCTAGCGAAGATCCCGTCATCGTACAAACGTGTGCAAGCAGCCTTTGGCCGAACGTTCGGAGCCTATATTGTCATCCGTATCGCCCAGGGTCGAGTTGACAGCGTTGACGACTAAAGAGACCGGTTTGTCAAGAGAAGGAAACTAGGCAATGCGTGGAGCAGGCGCACCGTGGATCCACGAGTTGCTGCTCTCTGCCATGGAACTATTCCACAAAAATCTTTCGTTGTCGTCATCGTCAACGCTCCATAACGTCGAATCATCCCGTGTCTCGGGAGAGCAGGAAACGGCGCAGTCCGCCTCCGAATGCCCCCGGAAACGAAGCCTAACTTGGGGCGTATTTTTGGCCAAGGTGCAAGAGACACACGCGTGGCGTAATGCTAGGCTCCGTTCCGTATGTACTCTTGGGGAAGCGGTTAAAAACGTGGCTATACCTTGCCCGTTATAGGCGTCATATTGTTGCCGACAGTGCTCGTGTTGAGGACGCCAACATGTATGTCCACTTTGAGCCCTTTGACAGCTGACCACACGTCGAAGCCGACTGAAATCGTGGGTAATGTGGGGGCGAAGGACAATGTCAAGACGACCTTCGTCATTACTACGCACGGAACGTCGAACACGTCGGGCCCATCCCCAATCCATGTATCGCAAGTGATGACGGCCAACGCACGACCAGATTCACCGACATCGAAAGGCTTGTCTAAATCGGGATAGGACCATGTCACCTGTCAACGAAGTGACGAGTCCCCAGCCTGGGGTCGTCGGGATTATTCAAGCGGTAGCGCCGTAGAGCACAGCCCTTGTCGTAGAAGATCAATTCCGGCCGGCCAGCTGGCGAGGTCTTCCCCGATGGAGTCCAGGCAACCGGCCACGACTTCTATCCCCTGGTGTTCCCACAAAGGACCCAACCTGGTGATGATGCTGCGGTTCAGAATCGCAATGACGCGCCCGTGCGTGCAATGGGTCGAAAACAGCAGCTGCCGTTGTCGCGCTTTGTCAGGCTTGGCTCCGCGTGAGATTGTGTCAATTCCAGCATCACGGTCGGGTGGATACGCGATCAGGACGTGTGTTGCGGCGACGGTAAGGGCACGGAAGAGGGCGTGTCAGTAGTGCAAATAATCGGTGCAAGAGGTTGGAACGCTTGCTTGCATAGTGCGATCGTCAATTGGTGACACGAATGGCACGCGACGTTAGCTATATTTCTGGACGTAAACGTCTACCTGGGCGCTGAAGTTGGCATTATTTATTCGTCCTGCTAAACGGTACCTACGGATGACATGGCGTCGATCCTGCACCTAGCAGCTGTGCAGACAATGTCGAACAATTGGTGGAATGTATGTAACATTTTCCTCCCAACGACACCGCCACGAGGCCTTCGTCATTATGTTTCGGCGCGCGGAGGTCACCAAAACGTCGCTTGTAAATATACAACGTCGTGGGTCGTGGGTTAAAGTTGGTAGGCATGGGGTGTGTGGGTTGTGTCGTTATCGTCGTGCGTGTTTACCGTCCTAAGGCCGTGTAGCCTCCGTTGCACCCCTGACCTTGATTTATGTTCCGCAATGTGGTGCACGTCATGGACAGTTCTACACCACGTGGGTTGCAGATGCGCCATTACCGGCAATGAATACGCGCGCCAGTGACCCTATTGCTGAGGTATCAAGGTGTGGCCAACGAACGTCGGGGTGGGTGGGTGGTGGTTGGGATGGTCTTCATTTGCAAGCATGGCCTTAATCGTACCAACGTACATTGTTTTGGCAATAAGCTCGGGCGAGTAGATCATTTCAACCGTGCAAACGCACCCGGGCCATCGTGGCTTCCTCGAGGCCTCCCCCGTCATTGTACCTCCGTCACTGTTGTTTAGCGTTTCCCAAGCACAGGAGAGGACGTGCCAGTATTTTTTTAAAGAAGAGACTATGATGTAGCACGCCGGTACCAGTGCCATGAGATGAGATGGGCACACTACCAATGACGCAAACACTTAGGGCGGACGATGACCAGGTATGCACCGCAGAAAGCGTAGGTCACGCCCATGCCGTGGCTCGTTTCTGTGAAGCACCACCAACAACAGCGGCATGAGTGCGACCGGAGGCTATTCGACGGTTAGGCGGGGATTTCACTTTGACAGTCCCCAACTAAGATTAATCAACCTCGTCACGTCTTGTAATGGACGTGAATTGCCTGGCGGCGATACGAGACACCATCAGGATTGAGGGCACCATGTTGTTCGATAGATCCCCAGCGTATAGAGCGCTTTCCAACATTCCACCCGGCGTCGTTTCATTTTGAATTCGTGACTTGTGCAGAGGGTGCGGCAGGCTTCAGAGCCTTCGATGCCGTCATTGAAGCCGTCTTGAAAAGCGGGTGGAGGTAGGGCTCGTTGCATACACGGCACGAAGCTCTCACCCTTCGTAACAAATGTTTTTTCGACATCGACCTGAAGGCTGACTACGGGCTGGATAGTTGGCAGTTACCGAAAATGAACGACTGCGAGTTAGATAGCGGACCGTTAGAGCTGCCGGTACAGAGGGTCAACACGAACGTATGTTTTGGAGGGCACAGCAACAAACGTTCACGGAATAAGCGACGAACTCCGAAGAACGCATAGAAGCACGGCAAAACGCTGGAAAGAGACGCCTGGTGTCTCTGCCTACCATGGCCCACGCGCACCACCATGTAGAGGGTCAAAGGCCCATTCGTTCGGTACCACGTGGTCTCGTCAGGCTCCTTGTAGGGCCCGTGGTACTTTCAGAAATATGTTTTTCTGGAGATAGCTCAGAGCCTACTTGATGTTTGAAACCGTCAAATATCTATGCCGCGTCCAGCCTTCACCCCGAAGTTGAACAGGTAGCTGGCTTTTCCTGTTGGTCATAGAGCACTACCCGCTGGCCCACGTAGTCACTTAGCGCGTAACAAGGGAAGAGCCCCGGAGATCCCTTCTACGAAGTCGGTGAGAGTCAATTGGCGGACTCGCAAACATATATTTTGTTGATTGTATAGCACTACCCACCGGCCCACGTCGTCACGTGACTACGTGGGCCAGTGGGTAGATCTATACAACGAATATTCCTTGCTCAGCCCATCATGTTATGCCTAATCGACACTTGTCGTTGCTAATCCGTCGGGCGCGAAACATGCTCGAGGTAGATGTCAGCATCCTATGTGTGTTCGACCCAAGGTAGCAGTCGACAAGAAATGAAGCCGGGGCAAACCAATTTAGTGACTACTTGTACAGAGCGTGCCAAGTGACGTCACCGGCACTATGGAGGGTACGAAGCCGAAGACATGCAGAAGTCTAGCACGACCAACATACGAAGGTTCATAGCAGGCAGCCACAGCAGTAACAGACACGCACATCAGTCGCAAGAGAGAAGCAGCGACAGCAGCAAGGCAGTAGCCGCAGACTCCGATCAAGACGCTACCAGGAGGGAGGTGTTTCCCACGGGATACAGAAATAGCGGGTGAGTGGTGTGCGCGGTGTTGGTGGGGGGGTGTGCTGAGGGCGAGAGGATGAACGTCAGTGTTTCGTGGCAATTTGATGTTTGGGGGTTCTTGGAAAAGGCTATGTTTTTCAGGAGGGGGTTTCTTTCCGCAGCCCAGGCCACAAAGAAGCGCGATATTTCTTCGTAAAACGTAGGCGAAGACCATATGAAGCCTAGAACTAGGGACCGTATGAAGGCCTATAGCACACACCCACAGCAGTCGTAAGAGAGGGGCAGTTACAGCAGCGAGGCAGCGGCGACTACTTGTACAGAGCGTGTCAAGTGATATAACCGGGAACATGGAGGGTACACAGCCGAATACAAGCAGAAGTCTAACACGACCAAACATACGAACGCTCATAGAGGACACCGACTGCAGTTGCAAGAGAGGACAACCGACAGTAGCGAGGCAGCAGACGCGCAAACTCCGAGCAAGGCGCTACCAGGAGGGAGATGTCTCCCACGGGACACTGAGGTAGTGAGGATGTGTTGTGCGCGGTGTGAGTGGGGGTTTGTGCCGAGGGCCAGAGGATGAAAGTCAGTGTTTTGTCGTAGTTTGAACTTGAAGGTTTCTTGGAGAAGGCTGTGTTTTTGAGGAGGGAGTTTCGTTCCGCAGCCCAGGTCACAAAGAAGTGAGATATTCCTTCGTAAAACGTAGGCGAAGACCACGTGAAGCCTAGTATAGCACGATGGAACATACGTAGGCTTATAGCACACACCCACAGAGTCGAAAGAGAGGAGCAGCGACAGCAGCGAGGCAGCAGCCGCAGGAGAATGAGGTGTGCGCCGTGTGACAAAGAAGTGAGAGGACACTGCCTAAGCGCTAAGTAGGCTGCTGCACTAGAGTGCTGCGGCAGCAGAGACAGCAGCCGAAAGCATGATGTGTCGGAAGAACGTGTGTGCAGCGGACGCAGTGCAGCAGACGCACAGAGGCACGGAGGAGGATTGTTGGGTGCACGAGCGCAACCTCAAAGCCTCGGGCAGCAGTGTTGCAATAGGAAGGAAGTCAGAGTCTTTTGTGGTGTAGCCCAGAGAAGGAGACCTGCAACCCCTCAACAGCAGCAGTGAGGTGTTAGGTCGGCAGGGCAGTCGAACAGTGCTAGTATGCAAAAAGCTGTGTAAGGGGGAGGCGACCCCCCCCCCCGCGACGGACGTTCACGTGTCATGGTCTTCATGTGTGAAGCACCTCTGGGCGCGGAGGATACCGACGACCCCGATGATGACGTGGACGACGACGATTATACACCCCCGCAGGAATTCCGACGTCGCCTGCAGGCCATGGCAAGCGGAAAAACCGTACGGAAGCTCAAGGCTTGGCGGACATCGTATTTTGCGCTCGCAGGTTCGCGTAAGGAAGGGAATAGGAGGAGAATGACCAGAAACCTAATCGGAAAGTAGGAACAAGGAATTCTGCAATTCGTACCCGGGTGCCCGATGCCCACGGCGACCAGGTATGACTTCGAGGTTCCCCCCGATTGCTTCACAGCACTACTGACAAGAGCAAGATGTTCGCATCTTGTACTTGGTAGTCGTAGTTGATACGCGTCAGCTGCGAAGTAGGGTCACCTTCGAGAGATAGGGTAAACTTACTTGTTAATATTGGTGGTAAAAGGTAACCAGGTTGGGGTAACTTTGTTGTGAATGACCTGGTGAAAGGTAACCAGGTAGACGTACGTACGTACGTACGACTATTTGTTTAGACACATAAACCGCTCCAAAATCGACCGTGGCAGGGCAACGTTTGCACCGCAAGACACATCACACCTAGCCGTGTGCGTGGAAGTGGCAATGGTACTCACAAGGACCCTATCTGTTGCCCCGGCTCGGCGTGGGAGTGGGCATATGTTCGTAACAAGGGGGGAAGGAGAGGGGGGCAAGCGCTACCCCGATTTGCGCATGTGTTAACCACGTCGACGCCGATTAAAAGCGTGGCGGACGCTTTCTCACGAACTATGCTTGCGTCGTCCACGCCGTGCCCGCTGTGCTGCCCCTGTTCAGGTATCTTCAATGGTTGAAGGACTTGGACGAATGCCACGACGAAGACTGTAGCAAGAAGTCTGACCCTGTGGAGGCCGCGGCCAAAATATACCGCAGCCTCCGGTCGCAAAACGGCGGAAGCGATTGATAGTTGATGTTGAAGCCTCCACGCCTACCGCAGGCTTCAATTGTTCGCAGTGCGTGGAATCGGTCGCCCCGGTGGTCTAATGGTTGCCCTCGAATACTACTAGGGCTTGTCCTTGAATCCGATTCCCACCGTGGTGATATTTTTAATTTTCAAAAATAATAAATAATAAAAGGATCAACTGGTGAGAGTCCCTATTTACAGTAGCATGGGTAGGTACAACTCGACGCGAATCGACGAGGGAAGAAAATGATGAATTATTCTGGCGATAAACATGAATGCACGTACCGTAGTGGGGTGGGGGGGGAACAGGGCCCGCTACGTGACCCTGCATCTGAGTTACTACTACTGCTGGGGGGGAGTGCGTGAGTTAGGATAATAAGTAGGATGAAGATTAAAAGAAAGAAAAAAAAAGGCCTCGTGCTGTTCTTGTCGTGTCAACCGACGGACAGTGCTGTGTGTATGGGTTCGGGCGTGTTTTGTTATGCGGTGAGATTTGTGCAATTTGTGGGGAACCCTGTGGTTCTGTTGGTGGGAGATAGACCTTTCAACCCTATTTGCGCGCACGTCGACAGGGGGATGGAGAGAGATGGGTGGGGGGTGAGTCAAGTTAACGAGGAGCAGGGATTGCCGGGGGGAGGGGGGTGAGGAAGTCTTCGTCGTGAGCGCGTGGCGTTACCTGGATTGGATGCTATCCTGTTGTTGATGGTTTGAAGCAGTAGTGCTAAATGACCGGCTGATATTGTTATGTCTTTCGCCGTCGCCCAGGTGTCGTGGTGCACGTGGGTTGAGGGGGGGAGGAGGGGGAAGGCGAGGGTGTCTCGAGCCAACACTAATGAGCGTGTGGTTTTCCCTGGCATAGGTACCGTCCTCTTGTTGCTGCCCGTTGTCGAAGAATGGAAAATGACCGGCGGGTGCTGCGATTGTATTGTTCATTCGCTGACACCCTCGTGGCGCCGACACCATCGTGTCGCGCGGTGGAGGTGGGTTGGGGCGGGGGGGGTGGGGGGTTGGTTAGTTTCTCTTGTAGTAAAGTCGTCCACAACGACTAAGGACGTTTCGGGGTACATAGTAGTACGGGGTATGTGGGGTATGCGTGGTGGTGGACAGAAAGCGCTGGTGGAAGCTGCTGGTGGCCTTAGCCCTTTCACAACTGGAACCCCTTTTGGGGGGGAATTTTACTTGAATTTTGTATAGGGAGGGATTTGGGGGTTCTTAAGGGGTTAAGGAGTTCATGCCTCTTCACCCCGTACTCTGGGCTGGCGTCTGTTGTTCGTATGCATCGACTTCGTCGCCGACTGCTGGTGAATATCGAGGGTGGTAAACGTTGGGAAGGTTTTGTGTTATTTAACTCATTCCCCTTCCCCGCTGCCGGATGTGGCTGCTGCTAAGGCTTCTACGGTGTGGCGTCATTGGTTACGGCCATGAAGAATGTCGTAGACCCTAGGGATAGCGCCATGGCATCGGTGCGTCCGACCGGTAGCCTATACTGAGTCCGTACAATCTGCTGCTTGTTCGTTGGGAACTGGGTGACGCAGTCTGATGTTGACGTCTTCAGACCTCGCCTGCACCAGCGCTAGTTCTTATATGGGTGTATTGAGGTGTCGGGGGGGGCGGGCATACGGTCTTGTGCACGGTGGGAAGGGGTGACGTTGTCCCTCCGCCCCCCACATCGATTTATGTTGGTGAGGAAGGGTTTGCTCGTTAACTTGTATTTTTTCACGGTGGGTGCATGTTGTTGACGTACTTTGACGTTCTCTCACGTAGGAAGCCTCCATGGAATTTGAAGGTTTAAATAGTACAGAGCACGCACAGAAGAATGAAGACCGGGAGAACCGGAGGTCGGCCTTTTTCTGCGATTCATCACGACCAACGACGAACCTATCGACAGCCGCCACTCACACTCAACTATATGGGACGACACGCCCACCACGGCGTTGGGCCGACTACCGCCAGTAAAAGGTTACGGGGTTGCTGTGCGAAAAATGTGAAACGTCATTTTTATCGGAGTCTACCACGTTTTCCTTCCTTACCTCAGCTTACATGAATCCTTGCGAACATCATAAAAAAAGGTGGATTCCAGACCACTTCACGTACGTAGGCGTGTACATGACAATACGTGGGACCCTCCCAGCTTGCTCAAGTTCTCACTGCTCAGTGCTTACGTAGTTATTTAACAGCAATTTGCAACACATTTGTACCTGGTATACGTTTTGCGGCACCTCCCGCCTGCTTGTCCATTTTGGTGGTGGGAGTCCATTCAATTTTCCGCGGGATTATCCACGGATTCCTTGGGAGGTTGGCAATTGTGCTGGTTCCCTTTGACCCGTTGAAGCTTCCGTCCCCTCTCTGCTAGTGCCGGAGGAATATGTTATAATACCTCTAACGTTTCGCACATGGGCATGCCAGCAGATCCCATGGAAGCTTTCATCCGTTCCCCGGAAGCTTCCCGGGATGCAGCTTCTGTCCACGGCTCCGTGGCATTAGCTCTCATGGACCAAATCCACGGAACGTCCACTTGTTTTTTCCGTGGAAGTAGTGGAAGCAGCTTCTATGGAAGCCTTCTCGGAAGCTTTCGTGGAATTGAATCTCTTCCACGGAGCTTCCACGAAAGCTGTCGTGGGAGTAATTTGCCTTCACGGAAGCTTTCGCGGAAGCTTCCGTGGGATTGTTGTTATTACGCTTCCGTGGAAGTAAATTTTCATTTACTATGTATGTATCATTTATTTATTATTTACTTTCACGAAAGCTTTTGTGAAAGCTTCCGTGGAAGTAAATATACTTGGACGAAAGCTTCCGTGGAAGCTTCCGTGAAAGCGTCAGTGAAAGCAATTTACTTCCACGAACGCTTCCGTGGAAGTAACTTCCGTGGAAGCTTTCACGAAAAACTTCCGTGGAAGTTGCTTCAACGGAAGCTTCCACGCTTCCATGGAAGATTCCACCGCTTTCATGAAAGCGTCAATGAAAGCGACGGAAGCTTCCATGGAAGCTTTCACGACCTTCCAACAAAAATGCAGATAATGCAGGTGGCCCTACTTTGAAAAGAGCAGTTTGCACGCATAGGGTTTTCAACAAAGAGACCACGTAACTCTCATATTTAGGAGCTGGCCTGATGTGGAAAGACGAGCTGGGAAAAAAGGCAGATAGATGCGTTCTCACACGGTCAAGTCACAAGACGTCATTTTGGTGCCGCGGCAGAGTCAAAGGCTTGCGACTCCTTCCAAAAGGCCGCTGAGCACTTCTCCCCAAAATATAACGGCTGCGAGAGGTGATGCGGGCCACGGATGGATGACGGTTTTGGTTCTTAGGTTATCCGGGTATCGCCACGGCAAACCCGTTGTCAATTTTTGACGCAAGAGGAGCCGGCTGGTGGTCGATGCTGCTATCAAAGCGACTTCGAAGTCGTTGGGGGGCGCCGAGCGAAGAAGAAAACCAAGCAGCCCATCCATACAGACCGGCACCATCTTTAGAAACAGAACCATAGTTTGTGGTATTTGCGCCCTGACCTGAAGCTGGCGGCGATGCGTGAGTGGAGCTGTTCTTCGTCAAGGGTTGATTTCCCAGATACATACGAGTACGCATTTAAAACAAAACACACACTTGGAAAGCACCCGTCCCCTGACAAGACGTACTGTTGTAGTATTCCTAGTCTGATCCTCTTATTTGACGATATCACGGTACCTTTCGCGGCACAAATGATAGTAGCTGCATGCATGCCTCGATTATTGAATTTTATTTATCCTATATATACCCGTGGAAATACCGCGTATCAAGGGACCAACGCTCGCGTACACCCTACAGGCTGATTCACGTAAAAGCCCCCCAAATGTATTCCCCTGCGAATGTCCACACACCGTTTTTGCGATTGAGACCATGAAATTTTGCACACGTCTTCTGTGTGCCATTGCGAAGACCTCACCTATGTGTGTTTCTTCTTTTGTCTGAATTGTCGTCAGTTTAGGTATTTTTGAAAATATGGTCCACCTTAGACCAAATTGTTTCGGCGAGAAAGAAAAATGGAACCCTCCCCGGGGGTCAGGCCTCGGCATGGGCATGTTGAACACGTGTCCAAAATTTCATGGTCTAGCTGAAAAAACGGCGTGGATATTTAGACTTTTTTGCGTCAAAAAATACCAAGATGCTTCAAACTACTTGGTTTTAGTGTAGGATCCATTTTGTTCGCTAGATTTTGCCTAATTTTTGAACATGCAGCCTGGTCAGATCTTCGATTTTTTGCACGAACAATTCTACAGACGTTCCTTGGAGTACCTCCAACCGGTTCGTGCAAAATGTGGCGCAATTAGTTTTCTCGCCTCCACTTGAATAAAGCCTGAACATCATTGAACAATATATATGAAGGCCAGTCAATGGTCGCTACGAGTTTCGCTCCTAGAGACAGCCCGAGGCCGTTAAAATAAACTGGCCATGTCACCCTCTTCCATTGCTCATGCGGATCAATATGATACCAAATATCTACCCTTTGACTGGATATTCGCCGGGGAGAGAATTTATATATTTTTACGTGAACCAGCCTGGAAGAGCCCCTCCTCGACCACCTTCTTCTGCAAGAGAGCTCGAGAGTGAAGCGCAGGTCGGGTGTGTGACGCAACGGGTGGTTGCCATGTCTGAGGTGGGGTCCTTGAACTTTGAATTCGAGGGCTCTTTAACGATATCGAATCGGGCCATGTGTGTGTTTAGACATGAGTACATTTTTCAAGAAACATAGTTGATGTTTGGAATATTTCACGATTTATTCTTCAAGTTACGTCAGATGTTAGTTCGACCGGTTGAGTGGTCGATTCTGTACCATTGATAAACGTTTCGATTTAGAGTGTCGCGCCCTTTGTTCTGGGAACAGACAGCGTCACTGGTGCAAGATCGATGTTGCAGCAGCAAATGGGCAAGGGGTCAACATCGAGATTGGTTTGTGGTGCGAGGAGTTAAACATACCTCTGAAAGTCTCCATTCAAATTCTGGAAATCACCAGTCTGAAAACTGACCATTTCTTTACGGCGAAAGACGATCCATGCGACAGGAATGCTGTTAGGTGGACCACACAGGAACCACAATGGGATATACAACGGATGAGGAATACGCCAAAACCCAAAGCGAGGCCCTTGGCCTGTGATCGTGATTGGTTTTTAACGTCTGGGACGCGCAACAGCAGTTGACTACAAGGTTTCCCTTCGTGATGCGGGTAACGTGATATCCCGGGGGCGTCGCAAGACGAAAAGGGAGACACTGGTAACACACGTATAACTATTTATCAACCTATAGTCTAATAGTGTTACGCTTGCTCACATAGATAAACCCCACCTCTCTGCTTAGAGGAAAACGGTGGCGTGAGCTAGTGCAGTGCTCCAAAGAAGGAGTAGTACTCAGCGGGAAAAGTGTGATAGCGGTGGGTGTACGTTGTACTGATGATGTACGAGCAAACGAACTACTAGTGATCAGGGGATACTGTCTGTGTACCGTACGTGGATTAGTGCTCGTTGCTATATAGTACGTCACATGTGCTTGCACTTACTTGTGGTACAATGGATAGGGTTGATCAGCCAATGTCAGTCGCTGTTGGATGTTGTACAATAGTTTATTGGTTGGTGGCAACAATTTCGGTATGTGTGGCGTACGTGCCAGGATTTTCCATGAGTTGAAGGTAGTGTTGGGCGCTTTGTTTGGCATTGTGTGTGAGGGGAGAAAAGAAACCATGATGTGTTCCTCGTTTATCCCCCTAGAAAGTTGGCGTCCTGGGCGCGTGGCGAACGCTGAAATAGAACTGTACCAGATTTTGGCCACAGCAGCACCTTGTATATACCTGAGCGTGGCTATCGCTGAAAAGGAGTTATATATCCCTGAACCCTACCCATGGTTCCACTCTGCCCAAAACAAAATATTTGGCCTGGTCGAGGCTCGCGTGCATGCTGCGCTCGCGATGCCTGCCACCCTCGCCGCGCTGGGCGCCATCTTCCAAGCTTTCCCCGCTGTATGTCCATGTGAGCCCCGTCTCCCGCTCGGAGAAATGCAAGCCGTGCCCCGTAGCGCTTGTTCCAACACTCGGCTGCTCCCGGCCTCTACCTCCCAGCCTCCTCCTGCTCGCATCCGCTCTGCCCGGAAATATAATACCGGGATATGTCTTTTTTGTTCTTGTAAAAACGGTTATCACATTCGGAGCCGTCTGGTTACACCGCAAGGAAAATATAAACACACCGGGTCAACCACGCCCGCAGAAGCTTTTGCTCCTGCCTCGACGAGCGGCCGTCAGCGCGGCAGGAGAGCGCAGGCCGATTTACCTCTGTCTGCACCCATTACCACGCGCCCATGTCGATATCCGAGGCCGAAACGGCCCAGGGCGGCGCGCCCCCGAACCCCACACTAATCCGATTCGCATGTGTACTGCTGCTACTACTGCTGTATGTTGCTGCTTCTGCTGCTGTTGTGCCGCTGCTGCTGAGGCTAATTTAGTCCGGGCAGTCGCTGCTACTGCTGCTGTGCTGCTGCTGAGGTTAGTTAAGTGGCGGGCGATTTTTTACGAACAAAACAACGAAGAACAAAACATTGTAACAGTTTATAAAGAGATCAAAATTTGAAAAACAATTTGGGGTGTTCCTAGTGACCTGCTCGTCTCAGGGAGGCGGAACGCAATCCCTTGCCAAAGAGAGCAAGCTAAGTGACGTTTAATACACGGAGCGCCGTCATGGAGCTCGGCCGAGATCCAGACATGATTCATAATGTACCCATATCGGGCTAGCTTGCCCCGCGGCCGGAAGTGCGAGAAGAAACACTCAGCCGCCGGGGAGCAGCGAGCCAGAAAAAAACGAAGATAATATTTTACATATACATATATGCCATATTCCTTCCAGAACAACAATAGCTTCGGAGGCGATACTGCAGTAGTACTCATAACTGCCGTGGCGGGTTGCGTTGCATGATCTCAAACGGTTGGGGATACTCGTACCAATACTAAAAACAATGTCCCTGGCGCCCAAAAATCTGCTTTGCTCTTTAAAGGCAAATTTTCCAGCAACAAGAGCGTGAGCTGTTTTGGGGATTGCCTTCGAGGAAACCCCACCACTGGCTGTGCCGTACGTAGTGCTACACTTGCAGCATTCCGTTGAGAAATATCATACATCCCACACAGAAAAAGCCTTAGATGAAACGTGCAGTCTCTACATAGTCAAGCATATATATGTATGGCTACTGCCCCCCTGAGCAGCGAACGCTTGCCCCAGGTATTTAGCCAAATGTGTTTACAAGTTCAAACAAACACAATAATCAATGTATACCCAACCAGTCCCCTCGATGCTGGGTAGCAATGCTTGTAAACTGCAACCTTCCCCCTTAACGAGGGTGTGGTCCAGAACAAGGCAAAAAACGGTGACAGCGTGACGCAGCCCCTGTTTCACGTATCGGGCAGTATCAAGCGCAATTATCCCCGCCGAAAATCACCCAAAACAACATCTAAAGCTTGACCACGGAGCACCAATGGAAAGGACCCTTGCTTCTGAAAGGGCGTTCATCGGGACAGCAGCACATACGTGGACGACATACTCGTAGAAGTCGGGGCCACCTCGATCCATTCATAGCTGTTGGGTTGTCACCGCAGTCGAAACGCGTGACGCACAAAGCTGTCCCATTCGTGACAGGGTGGCACCACCGTTCCCCAAAGAATTTGATGCCAGTGGTTCAACGCACACCACGTCAGAGAACAAACAATCGACGACATTCTGCGTTCTATATCTCGGCAGACGGGGCCAGTCACATCCAACGCAATACATCAAATTCTCAAAACTTCGAACCAACCGTGATTGTCTGAAGCAGGACAGGCTGCCATACTTAAAGCACTTATCACCCATACTCTGGAGCACTTAACACCTGCGGAGGCATATACACCGAATTGTGTGCGCACACGGTAGTACACTGTGTAGATCGCAGCTGCCCAATACTCGACGTACTTCGCATACCACTCACGCCCGGAGCGATCACTCCAAAATATCAAAAACAACGTCTTGTACAAAGCCACACGGAACATATTTCCACTGCTCCACCTGTCCCGACCCACCCTACGTGTATGTCACATTCAGAAGACTGTTGGTGCCGTGGAAACACAATGCCTATGTTGCGTTCGAAGAGACTCCACAAGCAGAAAGGATGACTCACTGCCGAACACCCCCGTCTTTACGGTTAGAGTAACGTTTCGCAGTAACACTGCACTACGACGGTCTACGATGAGCTGCACAGAATCGTGCAAAGCTATGTAAATGTTTCTAGTACGCGACGTCGGTTGTTCCCACATCGGGATGTAAACAGAAAACAACCAAACACGACCAGTCAACAAATAACCAATATGCTGCTGGTGCATTGCGATTCTCCGCCGTCAATCTGTGGGAACAATGTGTGGTGATGACTCGCGCACATTTAGCGGAAATCGCCTATTCAATCAATCTACAAGGGCGGCTCAAGCCATCCGCATGCTACAACGAACGCTGGTGCCCCGTTTGGTTAGCACTGGTCAGCCCCCATGAACGCCTCTCCGCTGCACTTCTTGTTGTTCACAAAGAAAGACCCGTCCGTTTCGAGCCTGATCGTCTCGCCTTTCATGAGACGGAACTCGTAGGGCTCGCTCTCTGGGAAAGCCACCGCCTCCTGAAAACGAAGATAAACGGAAACGAGCCATGGAAAGGTCAGCAAACACGTACCTCACCGGTGTAGAGTCAATCGCTTCTGCCTTCTACCTGGCATCAATAATCATTGCTGCAGTTGACCTCCCCCTGTTCATTATTCGTTTTCATTGGCTTCATGGTTCAGGGAGAGACGTGGAAACATGGTCCAAACTGGGAGTGCCGTCGGCCCGCGTTCAGAAAAATAACGCTCGTGGATATCATTGTTGCACGTTTTCACCTGTTGCAGAATCCGCACAGCGACCATCTCCCCGAGGGTCAACCCTTCCTGGCCGTCGATCCTCCAGTGGACGCCACACATTTGCCTGGAAATCATAGCACACCAAGACACGGGCAAGGACAATGCAGATCAGGGTTAGGTCGACGCAAGACGCACCTCACACACTGTATTTCGCCGCATATACAGTTGCGAAACGTGGCCAAGGCGCAGTTATTCAGGCGAATAGCATCCGTTCTTCACACTATTAAAAGTGCTCATGCATACTTTTTCCGTGCTTGTTGTACCTGCCGAATGCGACATTGACAGCCATTTTGTTGATTTCTCCCTCGTACGTCAAGCAGTCGTTGCCAGTGTAGGGCAGAAGGTTCAGCCCTTCATCGTCGGGAAGCACGGGGTCATCGAAACACGAAGCGCCCCTCTCCAGTCCAACAAGGGCCTGCGGCAAATGGTGGAGATTCGGAGCTATTGTTAGGGAAAATTTCAACCGACATCTA
Organism: Undaria pinnatifida; assembly: GCA_012845835.1. Taxonomy (NCBI): domain Eukaryota; class Phaeophyceae; order Laminariales; family Alariaceae; genus Undaria; species Undaria pinnatifida. The sequence goes on from JABAKD010000025.1 coordinate 26,911,040, forward strand.
ATTAAAGAACTCATACGCCGTCTTGGTTTCGGTCCCCGGTACAGGGTTGGTCACTCCCCTGGTCTGCTGTAAGTGTACGATGGCAGGAACTGACTAAGCTGTCGTGTAGCCACAAGCAGGCAATGCGTATTCTCCAGCACGTGAACGTCGGAAAGCGGCAAACGATTGACGTACGTCTGCAGAGATTGCAGTGCATCCCAGAACTACCCTCGCGGTTAACACAAAGAGCGTCTGGACAACGAACGCGTTGATCAGCAGCTCACGACCACGTTCACAACGTAACGGAACAGTGTGTTCCAAAGACAAAGGGCTCGAGTACACGGTATGTTAGTACACGGCGATCGCAAAGTACTTGGCCACAGCCTTGCGAGGAAACACACTCGAGAGGGTTGGTGTGGGAAGTTTCAGTTGAAACCGACATTTTTTTAAATCAACCCCACCCATTACATTGGCAATGAGCTAGGCCTTGAGGCGGAGGTTCCTCAATGTATTCGTGAAGTATCGCTCATGGGGCATATGGGTCTAGCGTCAACGACTCGTAGTCACGTCCTGACACCACTCTGACATGGCGGCCGTAGTCCTAGGTATCAGCGACCGAAACGGGTGTTATCTGCATCTCACCTTGAGCACCGTTGCGAAGGCGCCGTTCTGAACAGCGTGGCCAGATGGGTACGATGGGTGAGTTGGCGACCCCTCGTTGACAGCCTGTGAAACCAAAGACATAATTACAGCACAATTAGGACACGTGTGCGCACAGGTGCTAATCCGGCCACGGTTCCTACTCAGTAATGATATGAACGTATCCTTCACACGTACGTTACTAAACGGCACACGTTACCACTCCGCAAAGGTTAACGTTTGGAGCGAGACAACTGACGTGGTCGGGATTCATAAGGGGTTTAGTGGGCGTCATTGTTGTTGTAAAATAATCGTCCTATAGTAAAGCTGTCAAGCGCGGTTCAAACGTTTCATCCTGTAGATGTTCTAGCACAATATGCGGGCATGTACGCATCCATGTTGAGCCAGAAGAATGAGTGCGAGAGAGTGTTTAAGCGCTTGCGATTGCCCTGAAATTACACTTGAACGGATGAATGGTGGAGACATTCGACACCTCGAGCACGTGCTGCCACCGATTATGGTCGTGGTGAACAAGATCGGCACAGTGACACCACACCGGGCATTTTTAACAGAGGAAAACGCGCGCGCACTTCCATTCCGCGGTGGTGCCTTTTGAAGAGCCGCGTGAGTGGCCATGTGCATTTCAACCTGTCTGGGACCTATTTCACGTATCGCTGAATTCAGTGGTGATATTACTCACCATTGGCAGGAGGTAGGTGCGCCCGCGTCTTCCCCTTCCGTTGATCTCTACATTCCGGTCCCGCACCCTCCTGAGCAACTCGCTGTTGTCAAGGAGCGACTTGTCGAATTCTACGTCAAGATCACCGTTGATTACATTGTGGAGGGTTCCAGCGACGGCCTGGTACGCCCAACGATCCAACAACACCGGCGGGACGCAAGGGAGTAGGAAGACGTTTGGCGGGAGTGGAAACCGTTTAATCGACAATGAATTGCCTTCCCTAACGTATATCACACCCAGGGAGATCGTCAACCAATGAGTTCTCGATTGAAAGGGCTAGACAGTTCGAGGACTGACGCGAAACGCTAAACCAGTCCCGGTAGCCAACGACAAACGTGCTTTGATATATACACACATTGCGGGGGGGCGATTTCCGTCTCCCATGCCCTTCGATATACGTTGTCAGAGAGGTTCGGTTTGTTAGTGTGAAATCTCACCTCCGGGCGAGCGAACAGATGCACGTTCCACTTCTGGTACCACGAGGATCGCATGGCCAGCTCGGCGTTTCCGATGATCCTCATAACGTGAGACACGCCGTAGTTGACGAAACCAACCTGGCGGCCGCTCTCATCGTACGGACCGTTGAAGCCAGGACGGCTGATGGCTCCTTCTTCGATTAGAATCAGTGCGGCTCGGTACGCCTCCCTGACAGTCGAGAGTATTGGTCACATGGTTTAATGTTCGTCGCGACCCAACGAACCACAGCATCGCATGAAAGTCCCGTGACAAAATATCAGGCACAAATGTGTGGGTATTCGTGAACTCTCAGTCACCTGCAGGTTAACGGAAATAACGCCTGGGGAGCGTTGTGTGTCGTTATTTTAAAACTGTTTTTGTGGGCGTTTCTCGCCAAGAAGTGGTGATGGTGACTGCCGCGACATCTCGAACGACAACCCAAACCAATGAAGTAGAGAGATTATCCCGCAGCAGGAGTCGCAAATTCAGTCCGAAAACACAGTGCCGCACTCACGTGTTGATGGTGTCGGTGACTACCAGCCTTGAAAGATCGCGGGAGTTGCGGATGTACCGCTCAACAGAGTCTTCCTCCTCCGGCGAGTCCGGCTTGCCACCGTTCTGTAAAAATCACGGGGGGGTCGAGAAAGCGTTTCAAGGCACGGTGAGAGGACGACCCGGCGAGAACAGAGCGGACACAATCGCGTGGCCGACGGGCAGCCCATCAGCGAAAGGGCGCACTGCTGCCAATGCCGATCGTCACAATGCGCAAATCAATATTCCCAAGTCTATCTATCATCTTGTTGTTCACGGCTAAACGATACGCTTGCGATTCTGATAGATAGGAAGCTGCGGAAGGATGCCGGTATACGATACCTGACGCATGGTACACCCCACGCGCCAGGTGACACCAGTGCTTATGGGAGCCTAAATACCAAACGACAGTCAACTGACAGTGCCCGTTCATATGACCAATTCCGAGCGCACCACGGATGCAGAGGAATAACGCAGGGACGGATCACGTTCTTGTGATAATTGCTTTGAAACCACGCGGCTACGCCTCAACAACGACCGATCGAGGTGCGTGAATGCCCACAATGGAACCAATCAATGTTTCAAGAATGTTAGATCGTTGGAACGTTGCCACCGGATGCAAATATGATCAGATACATTGACATACCCAGAGGATTTCATCCCTTCCCCTCCTCCCTTTCCATGTCCAGCTCCCGCGCCAACAATTGTCGTCGGTGAACACGTAGTTCATTTCCGGTCGTTATGTACTTAATGTGTTTCCGCTAACCTGTATGCGAAGCCATTCGTCGTAGTCGACCATGTAGTCCACTCCGGACGCAAAGGTCGTCTGCTGAGGCGTTACGGTGATGGAATCAATAGTGAAGTCCTTCACCAGCAGCTGTTTCAGCGCAAAACCACCGGCAACGGGCAAATGATCGACGGGAGATGTTACTCAGCGCGGTACATCCGTAAGCCTGAAATCCAAATACATGATGAAAGAGGATATTATCACAGTAGCTCAACCTGGACCACCAGCAAGCGTTGTCGCATTGTCAGGCATGGCTTGATACCCTAGCTAAATGAACGCTGGAGTCGATGTCCGCACCTTAGCGTTGGTGGTCCGCCGCGAAGTCTTCCTTTTTATTTCTCGGATTCAACTCGGGGCCGTGAGTGAGATACGAACCATCTCATGGAATCACAACGCCAACCTCAACCAGCGAAGCAGTATAGTTCTGGAACAAGTCATTCAGGGGTGGGGAGAGGACCGTAAAAAGAACCCCATCATGAACAGGCTGCTACACTGTACCTGGGAAATGAAGGGTCCTGTCTCGACACCGACCGCAGAAGACCGGAACAGCTGCGACTGCGGATCCGCTTTGCCATTGCTTCCGACGGCCACCCCGTTCATGTTGGCAAAACCCGGCATCGTGGCCAAGTTGTCTGTCGAAACCACACAGAAAGGTTCGAACCGTTAAACCCCGACAACAATCGTCCTTGGTCAAAATGGTACAAATATGATTGTTTATCGAAGTAGCGACACATGAGAAAAACGGTATGTTAGCCTTGTCGAACGACTCGGAGAACACATGGCAACGAGCGCCGACCTTGGCTGCCGTACGCCGCAGAGTAGCATTAACTACAGCCTACATTGGGCTTTCATAAATAAAAGCACACGTGGGAAGAGCTTGAACGTGAAAGTACTCAGTACAGAGTTCGGCTATCCGAGCCCACAATACAGGAAGAGTTGAGATGTACAAGATTGTACGCGGGATCAATCTGCCGCCATCGGGTAGTGTTTCCTGACTCCTAGGAGTGCGTGGCAGGGCGGCGTTATCGCACTCAAACAGAACGCGTAGATCTATAGTGTTCAGCTTCTCACGAGTACCACACATACACCATCTAGATCCTCTCGATTACCAAGGGGAAGGCGTCCCCGAGAGAAGGAAAAGTGGGGAGTTAGACGCGACCGATCTCCGACATCCCAGTATCCCGATACGGCAACGCTGAAAAGCATTTTTGGAACTCCTTTCTCCCATTGTCATGCGTGTATAAAGTATTAATGGAAAATCAAGTAGTAGATTTTTGCACGTTACGGCTCCGCGGCTGGAACTCCGCACTGGCGACGAAAGTGCTGTTTTTTCACCGTACAGCGAACTGTCGTCTCTTGCATCATTCCGCTATTTGCATAGGAAATATATTTGGGGTACCTGCTGCCGCCACGGTTGCCTCGTCTTCACCGTACTTGGAGAATGGCACGTCTCTTGTCAAGGCCATCCAGTACAGCTCCGCCATTTGAGCGGCCTGAGGCCGAATCGTGAAGAGACGTTCGATCCAGGGCACTCTCAGAAGGCATCCAACGACCCATGCTACGCCAACGAAGGATGAACCTAAACATTCTCAGGCCTCTCGCTGGAGCTCTATACCCCACGCGATGGCTATTTTCGATACTAGTATGTAGCCTATTGAATAGTATACCCCGTCCACAGAAAACACTGTTGTAAACCACAAATATAATTGGAACCCCGAGAATGTGGAGCAACTCCTCAGTTGATCAGGCCCATCAGCCAAATATCAAACACCGCTAGTCCTCGTCGAGCCTCGCCCTTTATGGGATACATTCGGTCCAATGAGCGCAACGGCAACCAGACACGCTTTACGTCTCCCGAAAACAAAAACGATATGCGAGCGATGGACGACGTCTGTTTAAAACACCCCACGGCATGCAGGTGGCAGAGTCCCACCATAACACACTTCAGAGAGATGCCAACAGCTACCGTGCCGAAATATTCCGACACCCACAACTCACCAGGTCCTCGGAGTTGATGGCCGAAGCACTAGGGATTGTCAAGGCAGAGCTGATACGAAATCCGGCCGTTCGTTGACACCCAGGGCCGAAGGACGAGAAGAAGAGACGTTAAAATGGAACATATTTCCGTACCATATTCGTCGCCGACCACGGATATCGTCGATGTTGTTGTACAGAGGAAGATGTCCGCGATGCGGCACGCGAAGTCGCCAGGGCCGTAGAGTTCGTCACACCGCCGAAGAGAATTAACCAGACGAGAACAGACACGATACGAGCCAGAGAGCACGGATATGCAGGAAGCGTCCCCAACGCGGGAGGATAGAAAGGACAGAAAGCCAATAGAAACAAACGCAAGATGGAGCAAGTCAGGTGTTGGGTACTATAACAGCAAGTCAGTGCGGGCCAATACCCTGTCCGCAAACAAACGTCCTGGTCGTCGCAAGCTAGGTTGCACGCCTTGAAGGGCCTCTCCCGTCATAGTCCACACACCGGGAAACGAAACATGGCACGCCTTAAGGCAGGCCGCATCATTAGTCGTAGATCTACGAGGCCACTACGCACGACAACACTATGCACGACAACGTCTTAGTTAGCGGTGTTGTTGACCACTCTGTTTGACGCCAATGACAGCTGGAGTCACAACGTCTATCGCTGTTGCCTTTGCAGCGAAATATTTGGGACGAATTGCGCTTGCGTTGAGGGGTCACAGGCCTCTAGGTTGGAGTTTCTTTACACATCAACTACATGCAGGGTGTTGCTGCATTCACTTCGTCAAAGAATGATCGAGATTGCTTAGTTCTGCTTACAGGGTGCATGGTGCCGACCACATTAATTAGTACCTGGCGGGTCCAGCCATATTGGTCGCGAGGCCTCCAAGAGGGTTGACCAGGAAGCCGTCCTCGTCTCCGGATGGCACCTGCTCGCATGTGTCGAAGTCACCTTCGGAAATACAATCGATCAGGGCGTCGAAGGCATCGCTGTCCACCTGGAGCGTGGCAGGTAGGAACAATCGCGTCAACGAAAAAGGGTACACGGTGCGGAGAAATGACTCAACATTAGGGCTAGCTGAACAATGACATTCGCGAAGTATATAACACATACGTCTGTAAAACACATACACGGTATGGTGTTGTACCTTTGTGCAGTGGTCGCGTGGAAAAGGAGGCAAAGGCAGCCAGAGACCTTTGGGTGCAAATCTTAACCCTCTACTGCCGTTCGCTACACCTTGCCCGTTGCTTCTTGGTACTGTGACGACTTGAGGAGAACCTACAGTAGATAGAATATACCGGCCCGGCATTTTTTCCCCTCGAGCGGCGCAGGGTTACTCTCTCAATCTTCACGGCATAAATATATATCACATGGGTGTTTACCTGGCCAAGGCTGTCGTGGGGCAGGGACTTGTGGAACGTGGCGGCGGAGGAGCGGTCTCCGTTGTTGACGTGTAGAGTCCCCTCTGACGCCGCGAACTCGGTCTCCGCCCAATCGGTCCGCTGGGTCAGCACGTTGGCAGCTCTCTCCTCAGGCTGTTCGACACACGTACACGGACGTGAAAACAGCGGGAACAATAAACATCAATGATGAAGACTACACGATCGATTGTAGTCGTGCATGCCTGCAGCCGTCGCTATGGCCCAAAGAGCGGGTTTGGCGCGCGATGCAATATGATTTAACGCTGAGGTACTACCCGGCACGCCGAGCAGTGAGTCCGTTTGGTGTCACATTGATTAATGCCTACCAGGTATGGTTGAAAAACGTGTTGATGGTATTTTATCGAGGAGGTGCGTACTAACGATTAAGTCGACGGCTAGGTTTCGCAGTATCGTGGATAAATTGTACCAAGGGGCGTACGTGTGCCTTAGGTGGTCAATTTTTATGCTATTGAGGTAACCGCTTGAGATGGTATTCCAGCCGGAACCAAACCCTGTACTCGCGTTGGAAAAACTCTGCACATCGATAGAGTGTCGGTACCCACCGTGCCATTGACATCGAGAGCATCATCTGTCACGGGACGATTGCGCCTTTGAAGGCGGCGCGACCCATTGCTGTCCAAAGCGTTGGTCAAGAGTGATCCTGCCGCGTCCAAGCCTCCAGTTGGGCCGTGATCACTCCCGTCTTGCCGTAAAGATTCCCCGTTGGAACCGGGAAACAGACCCAGAGCGATTACGGCCATGGCACCGGCAGACCCTGCAAGGCCCTTCATCGTGCGATTTCTTCCTCGAGAAATATTCTTGTCAGCTACTATTGCCTGGGCAGAAATCAGCGAACACCGGTGACGTTTGGCGATAAGAGTTTTCACTTGCATGGAGAAAGCTTGTCTCATCAGATTGTACACGAGAAACCTTTATTGCTTTATGCTCTTGTCCAGCTGTCCACACGATACCTCGTTTACCGTACAAGGTATTCTGCGAGGTATTGGCTCGAACAGCCGAGATGCACGAACTGTAACAATTATATAACCCCCCCCCCCCTTTCCAAGTACGTTGCGGCACACCGCAGTAGTGATCCGTTGACACGGCGTACCCCGCACAGTCAATATCGCACCTACAGGTGGTTGTGCTCCCAGAGGCACTCGTAGCGGTGCCCAGGGCTTCATACTAAAAAACGAATTACATCGTGATGAGCAATATACCCTCGTTCTGTACTATGCTTAAAGCATTGTAGAGTGGTAAGAGTTAGCCGCGATTCCTTGTCGTCTGCTTTAGTTTGTCGAAGCAGCCAAGAAGATAAAATCTAGGGGTGCTCTTTCTCTGAACTGTCGCCGCAACTTTCAACTCCAACGTTATCTAGTGCAGTAAAATGTAATTCGCCCGCCACAACCTTTCTATGTCCAACGGAGTTTCTAGCATTGCCTGCTTTCGAACCTGAGACGTGGTGTAGCCGCATGCACCCTTTGGGCATCTTATACCAGAGAGCAGTATAAGGTTAGTGAAACGCTCTAATGTTACATCCGGTCAAGCCCACTCACCCTATGCGATGGCGAAGGCAGGAAGTGAGTGCGCCCGGAAGGTCGATGTGCTCCTCTCGCGTGACGGCAGACAATTATTTGCGCTGGATGCAACTGGGCGGTGGTGACTGTGGAATGAGATCGGTGGGCTCGAAACCACGCCGATATCTATCCGTCCGCGGTGAGGGCCGCCTGCCACAAAAATGTAGCAGTACAAGATACCTGGTAAATTCTTGCAAGCTTCCGTGGATGGAGCGCCGCTAATTTATTTAATGCGCTCTGGGCCCTCGTCCATTTTGTGATTTGGGGTGTGATCTTAAAGAAAACCGAGAAAAAAACAATGCATCAATCCGATGATGTCCACATCTTGTTCTCTTCATGATACGTTCGTACGCCTTGACCTCTTGCAAACTGAATCCACATCCTCGAGGACTAAATGCTGGGAATTTGCGTGAGATAAAATTTGCAGTTCGACCGGAGTAAAGTGGTTGACTCGCTCAGGTTTGTAATTTGTGTGGTACGTGTGTAGTCCATGTATGAAACTCGTGCGTACATCGTGGCCTGTAGCCGAAGCGGACACTATTCGTTCCTGAGTTGCGACGCAAGCATAACTCGATGGCTCCTGTGTCGATTCTCAGGGATACCGTGAACGGAAATTATTAACACACCACATTGATTTGTTTTTGATGGGGGCGAAAAACCTGAGACGGGGGGGTGCTTCCTGTATCGTGCAGATCTGACCATGAGTACGCACGCAGATGGTATACGTACTTCTGGCGTATCATACGGTTCACTTCGACTATTCAATACAGTACACAAGAGTGTGCTGCTTCTGTCAGTACATATTTACTCGGTGGGGTACATAAATGGAGACCACAGAGTAGATCGTGGCCTGTACGAGTGCCGGGCCAGGGCCAAAATGATTAATGCTGGAAAAAGTTGCCATGTATTTTCCGAACGGCTTCTCGGTACCCTGTGTACTTAAAACAATGATGATGTGAACGGGAAAAAACATCACCATGTACACCTTAGACTACACGTTGAAGGATGGAGGTTACAGCAGTGTAGCTAAACGTGAACAGCATCGTTGCACGTAGGAATCGTTTACATTAGATTTGTAACACCTGATACTATCGTAGTGGATGTAGTATATCGTACCAACTGTGCACTGTTAAAATACTGTAAGGTTGTTGTAGCATCCTAAGCCACAGATACACAGTTTTTGTTCTAATCTGGTAATACTATTGTCACATTATATAGATGTCAATTGGATGTAGAGCCTACACCAGGTAACTCATACGTACTGCTATCATCGTCTACTGCTGTGCATTTTCCCTCCAGCTACCTCTCTTTTTCTCGTGGCTCAGATACGAAGTCATATTCCAGGCCCTTCGCCCGCCCTACATATTATTGGTGCATGGCACCATCTGTGGGCCTCCAACCCCTTAACGGTTTCTTCCCTCGTCGTATCGCCCGGCCGGAACAGGTGCTCGAAGCGTGCACAGGCATTTCAACTCTACCTGGCAAATAATATTCCATATTTCCAGATCACCCATAGACTAAATTTCTGAACGTATCGTTTGTTTCTGTTTATTTTCTCGTTGGGTGGTTCGGCTTTGTCCGTTCGTGCCACCCATGACACCAGGCAGCCCTCTGACTCCGGCAGTTAACAGTTGCAGAAGAGCGTTACATTTAGACAAAGAAATGCGTTCGATGTTCCTCATCGAAATATCATATCTCTAGTCTATTTCATTACCAACCGGGCAGTATGTGACACACCGCCGTATGCTGCATAACAACGATAGTAGTAATAATACTAGCTGCTACATGCTATACTCTGTGAACTCGTATGGTACTACTGGTATATTCCAGTTCTCCAACCAGGCCACCGCGGACGCTGGCTGGGTGGGGCCCATGCTTAACTGCTGTTGTAACTGTTATACCATAACGTGCGCGTGAATATCTCTTTCATTTCGTTGTTCGTTCTAGGAGAGGAGTTTTTTGTTTCTTTGAAACTACGAGCTCGCGATAAAAAGACCAAACTTTCTTACATTCGGCAATTTAAACTCATGCTCTGCGCGCGTTGGGTTAGGTTTTTAGTCCATATTTTTACCTATTTCATTTATTGAAAATAATATCTTCGCAGCACTTTCCCTTCATCTTTTTCTTTTCTTTCCTTTTTCACCCCATTTATCATCCTCGCACTACGTCGTATACTCTCGTGCTCCCTCCCAGTAGGAGCCCAGATCCGGGGTCACACAGAGGGCCCTTCTTCCCCCTCCCCACGTACGGTACGTGCCTTCATTCGTATCGCGAGAATAATTCAGTGTTTTTTTCCGTCGTCGACTCGGGTCGAATTGTGCATACCAACGCTGCTAGGCGCTCTCAGCAGCAGTTGATCCTTTTGTTTTCGCATTTTTTTCTGCGAAACGAGTAAAAATATCACCAAGGTGGGAATATAACTCAACCAACAAGAACCAACGCTAATAATAGCAGTGTTCGAGGGTAACCGCTAAACCACCGGGGTGACCGGCGTGGTACCTGCGTTCATTTTGATCGCGGGTTTGTTGCATGTGAGTTGCACACAGTGCACTCCTTCCAGTACGACAGTGCTCGTGGTATGTAATGTCTTGTGGCGGCCTGGGTAACCGACAGTTAAAGGAAGTAGAAGTTGTTGTCGTGCGTGAGGACGTACCGGCGAACTTGATAAGCATCCAATGAGCCGAATGAGCTCGTAGTGGAACGTGCGTCCACAACTCGTACTACCTGTTCATTAATAGATCCATTTCATGATGCCCACGACTTCAAGATTTCACGACGTTTCCAACACTTGGAGTGGGTTGGTTTTGCCATTCATTCTGCTGCAGAAATATTCCCTCTGTTTATTTGATATTTCTATTAAAAGTTACATCCAATACTTTCGACAGTTTCTTGCGTCGAAAACAAAGCAAAACAACGAACACAATATATAAGTTGCGATACACATTTATTTCGACTCGCCTCGACGTTCGGAAGAAGAAGGGAAACATATTTGAATGAGCAACGAGGAAGAGGAACAGCGCTCTTTCTTCTCCTCTTTCACTTGTTTTTCCACCTGTTAAGGTATTGGTGGGGTATTAGTCCGTTTGTTTGACCACTTGCAAAAGGTTAACCAGTAGCTTACCCAAACTAAGCCTTGTAACACTCTCCCGCCCTGAAACGGCGGGATAGCAGGTCGGCCGGATATACGGGCGGACCTGTCAATTATCCAAGCCGTTTCATTTCCTGGGGATACCAGGGAGAGTATTTTTCAGGGATGTTCACGGAGTAAGATCCGCACCGCGGTGCGGATTTTTTTTTTTTCGAATCTGACGGAGCGGAGCGGAGCGGATATTCGCTCTAGCAATAAGTTTCGGATTTGTCACGGTGCGGATTTCCGTCCATAAAAAATCCACGGATTACGACGGAACGGATATCCGTATGTTCATGGATGTCACGGAGCGGAGCGGATTTTTTAATTTGTCACGGAGCGGACCGGAGCGGATATTCGCTCACAGAAAAAGTCACGGATTTTTACGGAGCGGATATCCGACATCGAGATTTGTGCGGATTATTGCGGAGCGGATATCCGTCAGACGGATTTTTTCACGGAGCGGATTGTCCACTCCGTCGAGCAAACCGTACAAATCCACTGCGTTTCTCCACGCAAAACCGTATCCATGAATCCGTAATATTGGACGGTTATCCGCGGATGTTGACCGGATTTCTCCTGATATCAGAAACTACGGAAAGACACGTTGTTCTCGGAGTTATACATGGCGGAGGGGGGTGGCGAGCAGGGAAAGAATCGCGCGCACGCACGCGTCGAGTCCCCTTCATAAGAAAGGATGTCTGAAAGAAACACTTGGATATAGAGAAGGGTGAAAAAGAAATAGAACAGAGTGACCAGAGTTGGTACAGCAGGCGCGCAAGAAGAGCAGGAACTCCGCGCACATCTCTGGTAAATAGGTAAGTACGTAAGTACTCCTACAAAGTACCAGATACTTTGCCAATTCCATCGCCGCGACAAAAACAAAAAACAGGAAAATTGAAAATAGAAAACAGAGACAGAAAATCAGCAGAAGTAAAACATGGAGACGCTTTCCTCAGCAGCAACAGCGGTACATGGTGAGACCACCAAAGTACCGAAAATGCGAAAATTCGAAAATTCGAAAATTCAGCCTGGGCGACAGAAGGGAAAAACGGGAAAACCAGGGATACAGATCAACTCAACGGCAGTGAAAGATGAGCGCCTGCACCCTTCTGCTCCAACCCTACCGCTCGCCACTCGTTACTCATCGAGTTCGATTACGACATCCTTCCCGGCCTCTGCGGCCTGCACCTTGACTACTTTAGCCTTTGCTTTCTCCTGCTCTTGAGAGATCTTTTCGATCAAATCTCGAAGCTTCTTGACCTCCGGAATGAGATCCGAGTTAGTCCTGAGGAACATCATTTTCTCAACGCGGTCGGGTGTCGTACGGCGACGAAGGCTAGAATGCACAAACCCCAGCTGCGAAAACTCCCTTTCCGACTGGCAGCTTGTGCTGTCGATGCAAAGGTACACGCGGGCAAGCACGGATAAGATGGGAAATTGCGCCGCTGCCATGACGTTTCCGTGGGGATCAAGCCGCGGGCTTCCAGCGTCACGCCAGTAGCCCAACGCGTCGAAGTCCTTATTGTTCGCTACGGCGGGTGGCTGCTTGTACTCCTCCACCTCGTTGCTCATGCGAATCTGCAGCAGTACTAGTAGGATTCTCCAGTGTTGGAGATGGAGAAGGAGCGGGAGAAGAAGGAGCAGGAGACTCGGTTGAAGGCGAGGATTGCTGCACCTCAGCCTATTCATCGCCAGAATCAATGATATCTGGCATCCTATGCGTGCGTACCGCTGCTGCGCTGCTGCGTTGCAAGTGTGTTTGTGTGTTCGTACCTCTCACGAGTAGGGTCCGCGTTGTGTGTGCGGAGCAGGACGTCGGCCAACCGCGGTGTGTATGGCTGATAGCAGCACAAATCGCACAAATATATCAGATATTTAAAATATCTGGAGAGTGCTGGCCAAGAACAATATTTGTATAAGTTATCCGCTATTCAGAACAATTGTTCAGGGCTCAAAACCCGTGACATTCACACGGTTTAATCCGTCACTAACTGTACTACGGATTGGTCACGGATCATCTACGGAGCAGACCAATCCGCTCCGTAAATAATCCGTTACTTACGGATCTGGCCACTTGAAAAAATAATCATACGGAGCGGTGCGGATTTTATTTTGTTGTGACGGAGCGGAGCGGAGCGGATATCCGCGCTCTTTTCAAATCACGGATTTTTGCGGAGCGGATTTCTGCCTTGAAAAAGTTTGACGGAGCGGAGCGGATTTCCAGAATGCGTCACGGAGCAAAGCGGAGCGGATATCCGCCCCTGACCTACTTCACGGATTTGCACGGATCGGTTATGCGTTGTCCAGTTTTGTCACGGAGCGGTGCGGTTTGTCAATCCGCTCCGTGAAAATCCGCTCCGCGGACTATTTTTCACTCCGTGAACATCCCTGGTATTTTTCAAGTTCGACATGGCAATGAATGGGGAAAATCTGAAAAGTTTATTATTATTGTGGACGGTGGGGATCGAACCCACGACCCAAAAACCCATGGTCTGTCGACGACGCCGTTTGTTAAGGAGTTGGTGGGGTATTAGTCCGTTTGACCACTTGCAAAAAAAAGGTTAACCAATAGCTTACCCAAACCAAGCCCTATAACACCACCGTCGTCCTCCCTCCCAGTAGTAACTCGGATCCGGGGTCACATAGCAGGCCCTTCTCGCCCTTCCCCACTACGGTATGTGCCTTCGTTTTTATATCGAGAAGAATCCAGCATTCTCTTCCCTCGTCGGCGCGCGTCGAATTGCACACTACTAGACTATACAGCAAACAATGATGAGCATCATCAGCAGCAGCACATAAACCAAGACAGGTCAAGTATGTAGTCTAATATTATGCATAATATTTGACCGTAGTTTCGGACTCGACAATTTTCCAGAATAATTATTCCATTACCAATATTATTGACAGGGAGAGCCTGCAACTTTACGCCCCAAAATACTTATAACATCGTACCTAGTACCCGGTACCTGGTAGGTTTTAGAAACACGTGGACCGCTTCCGACAGTCCCTATTATTATTTTTTTGTTTTTATAGGAATTGCCTGAGATTTTGAAAGCAGCAGTTTGCACACAGCGGTTTTCAACAAAGAGACCACGCAACTCTCAGATTTTGGAGCTGGCTGAATAGGTAGGTGGGGAAAACGAGCTAGGAATGTAACGAAGACGCTTGCTCACACGAACAGGTCACAAGACCTCATTCATGCCGCCGCGGCAGAGTCAAAGGCCAGCAAACCTTTCAAAGACGCCGCAGAGCGCTTCTCCCCAAACCCAGCAGCCACAAGAGGTGATGCGGGCCACGGATGGACAATGACTTTGGTTGCGAGGTTGTAAGGGTATCACCACGCCAAGGCGGTTGTCGATTTTTGACGCAAGAGAGCCGGCTGAGGGTCGATCCCGCTACCATAGCGATGTCCAAGTCGTTGGGGGGCGCCAAATGTAGAAGTAAACCAAGCAGCCCACGTAGACAGGCACAAGAAAAAGAACCGCGTGTGGTATTTGCGCTCTGACCTGAAGCTAGCGGCGATGCGTGAGTCGAGCGGTTCTTCGTCAAGGGGTGATTTCCAAGATATACAAGTATGCATTTCAAACCAAATGCGCACTTGAAAACCACCTGTCCCCTGGCGAGACTTACTGCTGTAGGCGGGTTCCGCGCTAAAGCTCAATGTCCTTTCCCATCGCTAGCGAAAAAAAAAAAAAAATCACTTCGGGAATCGTTCTGAAACGCCCAAAAGCGGGTTCTAAAAAGTCACCCCCCCAAAAAAAAGTTGAGATATTATTTTTCGCCGCATTCCCGAACTTTTTTCTCTTGGGGCGTTGCTCCAATCGCTTCCGCTTGGCCGACTTGGGGGGGGTAGAGCCACTCAGAAACTTGGCCAGACCTATCCCCACGATGGGAAGGGCCCTGGAATGGATCGGTCTCAGGCTGGGCCGCAAGGCCCGGCTGTTTCTGTATCTGGCGAGTTCCTTCGTATCATGTATGCTGGTTCGGACCAACATACGGTGCGGCATAAGTGGGTAATCAACAAAGACAGCACCAGACTCGAACGCGGAGTTAAGCTTTACACCGATCGCAGGGATGATGAGCAGCCTGGCGGATGATCAAAGCGGATTGTTGGTCACTGCCGCGCCTTCGAGCGCGATTTGTCCAAGTTGGCGAAAGATAAGGCCAACGAGATCATGCACGCGAAGAGGGAGACAGCCAAGAGGAAGAGGATACCGCAGAAGGGCGTGCGGTTGGGAGCAGACAACTCAATAAGCTGCCCCGTTCTCGCGGCCATCGGCACGAAGACTCGTGGTTCAGGCGGCAGAAGTGGGCCATCTGCTGACCCAGCAGAGGTGAGACACATTTTTCGATGCGTACAACACCTGTAGGACAGTATCACACAGCAGCTGCTTTACAGTCTACCTGCTGCTGTTATGCCACGCTCCTGTTGCACCCCGCCGCCCATGTTTACTACACCGTTGACGACTGCACATAAAATCATGCTACACACGCGGTCACGGTAGTATGCTGTACGGAAGGATGTCACAACTATACATAAAGTATCGCTCCGACTCTGCCGCCGACACACTGTTGTACGTGCCACCTACCCTGCTGCCTCTGTGCTGCCACCAACTTACAGCTGCCGTTTGACTGGAGGGACACAGCTGCCCCATTCCTAGAAGCAATGAAGTCCATGACTTCCGAAGCACTCTTGACTTGTCTGAGCAAGGAGGGGATACCAGCTGCGCAGGAGCTGCAGGAACTGCAGCTGCAGCTGGAGGACGCGCGGCAGTTTCGAGCGGCATCGCGGGCAGCTCTCAAGGACGCAGCAGTGTTCGGCCGGACAAGCCAGGGTAGGCAAACCTATCAGATGATTCTCACTGCTTGTGCCTACGATGGGGATGAGGGGACGCCAGCGTTGCCAGGCTACCGTAAGGCCGAGATACTCGGCGTTGACCCGGCTGAATTTCCGCGTGCGCGGCAGCGGGTGAAGTCGCTGCAGCCCCACCTCCCCCCTGCAGCAGCGCTTGAGGCTGGAGCGTACTGGTACCGCTCCCGACGCAAGAGGAGCGACGCCACCCCGCTTGAGCTGGTAGAGCTCATGAAGGACGTCTGGCACAACGATGCGGTATCGCGCCTCACGGGAAACTCCGCTCACATCTTCCTGGAGCCCAAGAGTCCAACTGCACGCACGCACCCTCGCCGGCAGCTCATGGTATAGGGAGGGGGCGAGACGGTGTTCCAGACGTTTCTAGAGTCACCAGAGTTCAACAACTTCAAGCGTATCTGAAGGTCAGAGAAGGGTGCGGACGTCAAGGATCCCGGGCGCACCCGGTTTTTTTCGACGCGGTGCAAGTGCTTGACAGCCCCGAAGACAGACCAGTGCGCGTGCAAGATACACACGCAGCAGACCTTCTGCCTGGAGGCGCTGGAGAACATGACACTAGTGGACCGCCCGGTATGCCATTGCCGATGGTGTAGCGCCGAGGACGGCGATGCGATATGGAAGGGACACTGGCGGCACTTAGGGACTTTCTCGGACGCCCTGGCTTGCCCAAAGGTGGAGCGGGGGACCCGGAGGAAGACAGCGCGGTCATGGGACGGAAGCCGGAGTGTGCTTCCTTCGACTGCAACGTCTGTGGGTTCGGGAAGGAGGGGGGCATTCCGTTCTGCAAGGTGCTGGAGACGTCGAGGCAGTTGGTGAAGTGGAAGCGCTACGGTGACCTCGAGAGGCCCGGGAAGACAACGGTAAGGGACCAGGTATTGGAGGAGGAGGGCAAGCTCTGCAACCTGTTGGCGGACTTCAAAAAGCACAGCAAGGTGTACATGGCGCATCACCCAAAGGCCAAGTGGCAGAGAAACTGCCACAACACCTGCCTGCGAACGTTTCATGATGGCGACATAGTCATCGAGACGGACTTCATCGAAAAGTACACCCATGAACCCCAAAAAGTTCTAACCTGCGCGAGACACGATACCACTACCCTCATGGTCGCCATCGTACACTCCTGCCCACAAGAATAGGAGGGCGGCGGCAGGGTCCACCTGAGTGAGACATGGGTTTTTGCTTCCGCGGACCCTGCCCACGACTTCGACTTCCATCTCCATGCCCTGAAGCAGATAGCTCAATACTACTTGGAAGGTGAGGGGTCTGCAGCTACTGTATCTGCGAGGGAGGACAACCGGGTGCCGCGAATGCTCATGTTCACGGACGGCTGCGCCAAACAGTACAAGGACAGGCGCAACTTTCGCATTTTGTCCAACATTGTACGGGAGCTCGGCTTTCTCGTGGAGCACCACCTTGCGGCAACCTCGCACTTCAAAGGTTGCCACGACGGCATCGGCGGCGTTGTTAAGAATGCCATGAAGAAATCGGAGCAACTCGGCAAGCCGATCACCGGCGCTAAGGGTGTAGTGGAGTTCGTGGATAACTATTTTGCCGACATCAGCAAGAAGAGCCTCTCCGAATACTTCGCTAGATGGTCGGCGTACCGTATCCGACGCGTGCAAACTAAGCTCATCGGACCAACCGCGATCTACAGACCAAAGCAGGATCTTGTGGGCATCACCGGTGCTCGAGATAACTACGTCTTCATTGGGGCCAACACGCCCACATGAGACGCCTCCACCGCTACCAGACTTGGGAGAAAGGCAGACGTTCCGGACGTCGTCAAGAGGGATTTGTCGTTGGCAACGGGAGTGGACGAAGGGGTGGTGAACGGGACGGGGCTCACCGTCATAGCGATAAAGGAGTATGTACCATGGAGCGCTGCTTGGGAGAGGAAGGATGGGGGGGGAGTGGAGAGCGATGGAGGTGGGGAGTAGGCTTTAGAAGACGAGGGGGAGGATGGGGATGGGGGGAGGCGAACCAGTCGGAAGCGAACGAGGAGCCAGATGCTCGTGCGCGTGGGTGAGGCTGAGGAAGAGGAGGAGGAGGAGGAGGAGCAGGAGGAACAAGATGCGGGGGCGGGGGCGGGGGCGGGGGGGCGCAGGCGTTCCGGTCGCACGCGGGTGAAGAACGTGACACTGAGGGATCAGGGATGGGATGAGTTTCGTCCAGCGAAGAAGATACCTCTGAATTCACGGGGGGGTTGGTGGGAGTGTGCAGGCGTTCGGGTCGCAGGCGGGTGAAGAACGTGACGCTGAAGGATCAGGGATGGGATCAGTCTTCCTGCTCTCAGTCTTCCTCCGGCGAGGAGGAAGAAGAAGAATCCGAGCCGGAAGCAGAGGCAGCTGTGGATGGAGCGGATGGAGAGTATACGGCGCGGGAGCATGTTGGGGGGGCAGAATCATCCGAAGAGGAAGAAGAAGAGGAGGAGATGGGGGGCGAAGTTGTGTCGGGGGTAGAGACAGTTACTGTCGAGAAGCGTACCGTCGACCACGAAGTATACACCTCTCCGGCGTCCTGTTTTTGCTCAGCCTGCCGAGTGCGTGATTACGATAAGTGTTTCGTGTTCGCAGCGTACCCGGCTCTTGTCCCGAAGCTCCAATTGAGCGTAGTCCAGGAGAAGGTTGTCATGGATACCGGGGTAGATCCCGTTGGAGAGGATGGTAAGGTCGACGGTCGAAAGAAAAAAGGAAATCAAATTCCGCAAGAAGAGCAGCGTTTGTTTGATGCAGAGGGTTGCCGGTACACAGTTTGAGGAAGAATATATAAAAAAACTTCAAGAGGGTGAAGAGGGGGACGTGTAGGGTACACGTGTTTCGAATTGTGGAGAAATTTTGTGTATAAACATATGCCTGTTGGCACTAACATGTTTTGTTTCTCTGTTTTTTTTTCTCACGGCGGCGGCGGTCAGACGATGACGCTTCAAATCGCCAGAATACATACACCAATTGAGAATAATCCAAATCCGACCCCGGATTCGTGTTCCCCGCCCCAAAATTACTTTAAAATGAAAGTTTAAGCTTCATCCGAGTCAATTTCAAACCAGGGGATTTTTCGCGGCCATCCCCGGGTTCTGCGTTATGGATTGTTAGTCACCGGAATATACTATTATTGATCGAAACCCGGGCAAGACGAACGAGTTTTTACTTCAAAATTTGCACAGCATCCTTACTTCATCATAAAACCATGCCATAACAATTTCGGAGCTTACATGGTGAGAAATCACGGAACCCCCCCCCCCCAAATATTGAGCTTTAGCGCGGAACCCCCCATTATTAGTAGTCTGAACTACATATTTTTTAATATCAAGGTACTTTACATGGCACGAATGGTAGTAGTCGAGAGGTTCGGGGAAAATAATAGAAAACAAAGTGAAAATGTGAAAATGCTCAGGGGCGGTTGCTCATGGTCGGAGCGTGCTTCCAGGATTTTTAGTATGAACATGCGAAAAACAAAAAAAAATCCCCTTTCGTAGGGGCTTTTCGCCGTGCTCTACCGTAGTCTACAGAGAGCTTAAAACGTAAAACCTGCGCTTGATATGCAACGAGCTTCGAGTTTCCCGCCGATCTACCACACACAGTGCTCCACCACCTGCCGCCGGCACCTGCTCCCTCCGCCTCTGTAACCCAATGTCACAATGGCCAGGTGTCGTTTCCGTCCTCCCTGCCGTCACCCAGCTCGAGGTTGCGTTGCATGCCGGTCTCCCGCATTACTTGTTTTTGGGGTGGAAGTTCATGAAAGCTTTCGTGGAAGCTTTCTGGAAAGCTTTCATTGAAGTAGTTTGCATGAAAGCCTCCGTTGAAGTTTCCATGGAGGTAGTGGAAGATGCCACAGAAGCCACTTCCATGGAAGCTTTCACAATTTCCACGAAAGCTTCCACTGTAGCGTCCACGAACGCTTCCACGGAATCCTCAACAAAAGCTTCTACGAAAGCACTTCCACAGAATTTTACCGTTTACTTCCATGGAAGCTTTCGCAGCTTCCACGGAAGCTCGGCGGCTTTCACGAAATCTTCCACGAAAGCTTCCACGAAGGCTTTCCGTGGAATCTAGTGAAGTATTATACGAAACGTTGGAAGCCACTTCCACGGAATTATACGAAACGTTGGAAGCCACTTCCACGGAATTTGACGTTTTACGTCCATGGAAGCTTCCGCAGCTTCAACGGAATCTCAGCGACCTTCACGACAGCTCCCACGGAAACCCAATCCCATGGTGGAAGCACTTATCATTTTCTTAAAGTAAAAACACATCCACGAAAGAGGTTACTTACATGTCAAGTTACTATGGAAGTAAAAAGTATACTTCTGTGGAAGCATCTTCCACGAAAGCTTCCGCGAACTCTTCCGTGGAAGCCGTTTTAACGAAAGATATCGCGTTTATTCGAAGAAACCTTTCAACAGCGTTTCGACGGCAGCTTGCATGAAACCTTCTTCCGAATTTACGTCCAAGGAGGTTTGGACGGAAGCTCGTGGAATTTGTTTTTTCACGGAAGCTACTTCCATGGAAGCTACTTTCATGAGCGTTTGGATGGGAGCTTCCATGAAAGCTTCCATGAACTTCATGCGGAAACGGCTTCCCGGCTTCAGATGCTTCCGTCGAATCTGCCCTTCAAACTTCCGCACATTTAGCGGAAATGGCTCCCGATCGTCTTTTCGCGGAAGCTTCCATGGTAGCAGCTTCCATGGACGCCTTCGTGGACGTCGTGGTTACCGTACCACGTCTCCATCGCCATCTTTAAGGGGGAAGATCCTTCAACCGATTGTTCTGGAATCCATAATCTTTGGCTTACGCCCATGGAGGAAGTACGAGGAATTTCACGAACGTACTCCTTTGTTACCAAGAAATTCCAAACACGCACCCACGGCCCGATGCGCACGTCCTTCCACGGCAACTTTCATATCGGTTGTATTGCGTGTATTGCAGCCTAAACTGACCACACGCCGTAGGGCGACGCCGTGCATGTAGTCCCCACCGCTATGGTACCCGGGCAACGGAATAAATTTATCTCCTAATGCGGCGTATACAAAGAGAAGGGCACCGCATTTGATCGCAACTCAAAAACGCACTTTCTACAAGGTTCCCGTTCGGAGGAACGGTGACGCAAGAGGCTGATGGTTTTGCATTTTGAACCCCCACGCGTCCGCTCGTATCCTAACGGTAGAGTATGCATCTGTACTGCAATTCGATACATTAAGGCATATCGGAAATGAAGGTGCTGCTGTGTAGGGACAGCCCAGATACATAATGCCGATGCTGCTGTAGTAGCCTACCTGGTACTACTACCGTTCTGCGCACATAAGTTCACCGAAGCTAGTGTAGCTGAGACGTTCATGTACCCGCCGTATAATAAGCATTCGGGTGCAGCTTCAAACTGGTGTTTGTTGTTGTGCTTAGCGCATGTGATGTGCATACAACGGTCATTCATTCACTACTACCAACATGCTGTGCTGTAACCGACGAAAAACATCTACCCCCACGCGCATCAAGCAGTCAACAGCGGCAGCATTATCCTTCGACGTGTGAGATTAAAAAAGCAATCGTGTACCCGTTAGAGACTAGTGAAATTGAACACGGCGGTGGTGTCCGTCGGAAATTAGTTCAAATTTTGAAGTTCCTCCGCAAGCCGCTCGACGTTTTTTACTAAGATCGAACTGTTTATACAAAAAAACGAAAACCGTCAGCAGTGAGTGCGATCGATTGAATGTATTGCCAGATTGTTTGGGAAGTACGCCGACCGATGGGTAGCTGGCCATGCCCAACAATTTGCTGGTAAATTTTGATGTGCGAACAGCCGATTTGATACACTCGAAGCTGCAGCTGTGTCCGGTGATTGAGGTCATCGTGTGAACGAGACTACACCTCGCGCGGCCGCAACTACTCGAGTGGCGCAACGCCGACCGCCGCACAATAGAGAATTATAGCAGAGTACCGTAAAGCCTACGGCGGCCTGCGTACTATGCATGTTGGACAAACAGCAGGATCAGCTTTCTGTTTAGCGATGCTTTTGTTGTGGAAAGCAAAACATGCGACTTCGCGCAACGACAAACCAGCAGAACTGTAACAAACACAACACAAGCATTCCAGGCAGAGACAACTGGGACAGCAGAGCGAGCCACGGGCGTATGTATTTCATCCTCGGAGGAGCTTCGCCCCGACGAGTACCGTTAGAGCCGGCCGAGGTAAGGTTTTGCCTGAAGCCACAATTCTACCAGTCAGCAGTGCACTGATAGGCTTCCGGCTGCCGCGATGCAGCGGGCACGAGCGAGGTCAACCAACAAACACAAATCGAACCGGATTCCGGCATGGGCACACCGTGAAAGACGTACTGACCGCCCACGGGTGGCAGAGCTCCACACAGGGGCATTCATGTGATGCCACACGAGGGGGCGGGAGTATTATTGTAGTGGCAGTGTTTTTCTGCACTCTGCACTGTGCTCTCTCTGGACGCCGTCGCAGAGTTCGAGGCAGACATAATTACTTGCGAGCGGTCATGCCAAAAGCGAAGGTTGGTACGTCTGCCGAATACTTGAAAATCAAATGCAAGTTGCACCTCGTCCACCTCAATCTAAAGCTTCAGGTGTTGCACAGAAGGACAGTAGTTGTGCCCGAACCTGTAACGAAACGCCAGCTGAGACGTTGAATACTATACGAAAAGCCCACTAGCAGGCACGGAAGTCATATGGACCAGCGGCGAAAATATGAAACGCCCGCCGGCAGGTAACACAACTATAAAAGGCCCGCCAGAAGGCACGGAAGCGTTACCAGCCAGCCGCATCGAATTAATACTATGTTGTATCTTATCTGGTGAGATATTTAGTGTATTTTTTGTTTAATAATGTGCCCGATCGTGTGCGTTGTGTTGGGCTCCGGGCCCCCACCCGTGTGTAAGTACATATATTGCGCGGACAAACCCCTCATGGTCGGTTTCGGCGTAATAGGGTGCCTCCAACCTCACGCCTCCCGCCCACCCCCGACGGTACCATAACAAATTCGAGGTCGTAATACCGATGACAATGGAAACCCAATGCTGCTAAATTTATTTTCCGAAATCGTAAAAAAAGGAATCGGTGGAAGATACCCCCGTGCCGCTCCTGTCGTCAAAACGGAACGGAAGGGCATTTTTGTCTCCTATTTCTTCACAGAAGCACCCAAAATGTGTTTCTATCAGACGACTGGCTCGCGCCAGCCACATATCACGGCCGGGTTGTGAATACTGTGACAATGGTGTGGGCCAGAGCGCCTCACCGGCGCGCCCCATTGTCATGTCATGGCGGAGTTGCTCGCTTTTTCCGTCGGTGTCTGTCGCGCAGACAAGAAATCTCGATGTCTCGAACTATCATTTCGCCGGTTGCTTATCCGGCCGATTTGCCCCAACATGTGCCCACGGTGTTTCGTTCGCTGTTTAATTTTCCAAGTTCAGAACGTTTTTGTTGAATATCAGTGATCATGTGGGAACCACTTCCCCGCTCCATTGATGACTCAGGCTCCGCTGGAAAGTAACGTTTGGCGTGGTGACGCGGCGCCGGGCGCTATGCAATCATACCCTAGTTTAGGTTGTACACGTTACCGGCCAAGGTATGGACGTTCCGAGCGCTCCAAACTCCCCGGTACAAGCGGCTCGTGTACCACTGCTAAACCACCCCCGGCTTGCGACCCGTCGACGGCGAGTGGTGGGTCCGTGGATACGACATCGCCAATGGGATGATAAACCGGACATCGAATACTACCTATTTACGTCACAATTGCTACAAGTTATTCGCTGCCAAGCACGCCCCCCCCAGACACTAGCATCTAACCCTTGTCTCCGCCCGTCCACCCTTCCCCGCCGCCCGCCCCACTCGTCAACCCTTCTTCCCCCCTCTCCTTGGGAATCATGAGCGTGTGGTTGCTTGATCATAGCACTCCCCAGCTCCCCTCGATCAATGTTACTTGGGCCCCCACCCCGCCCACACACTCGGAGGAGGATAGCCTCCGCCTCCAATGCTTAATCGTCGAAGGCTCGACTTTTGAAAAGCAAGATCCTAGCCAAGAAGCACTCGGTTCTCACCAAAACGCACTAGTAAAGGAGGAACTCCGCCAGCATTCGAGGCATCTGCTCGACAATGTGCCCGAACCGTGACAAAAGGGAGTCACAAGCACGGTGCAGATTACATTGTCATCATCTTGACACACATTTTGCAATCCCCTGTTGAGTCCTTCGGGTGACAACGTCGCGTCTGTGTCTCGGCAACGGTGGAGGCATATGGCATGTCGTTCCACGTCGTATATGAACGCCGTCGGCGAGGTACCAACTGAGAA
Source organism: Undaria pinnatifida (assembly GCA_012845835.1). Lineage (NCBI taxonomy): Eukaryota > Phaeophyceae > Laminariales > Alariaceae > Undaria > Undaria pinnatifida. The sequence continues at coordinate 26,935,455 of JABAKD010000025.1, forward strand.
TCGCGAATCTACTGTAGAAACAAAGAGCCGTTACTCAGTCAGCTGTGCTCCTAGCGATGATCCAGCCATCGTGCAAACGTGCGCAAGATGCCTTTCGCGGAACTTTCGGAGCTTATATCGTCATCCGTATCGCCCAGGGTCGACTTGGCAGCGTTAACGAATGAAGCGACCGCTTTGTCAAGAGAAGGAAACTAGGCAATGCGTGGAACAGGCGAATCGTGGATCCACGAGTTGCTGCTCTCCGCCATGAAATTATTCCACAAGAAACCTTCGTTGCTGTCATCGTCAACGACCCATAACGCCGAATCATCCCGTGCTTCGGGAGAGCGGCGCAGTCTGCTGTTTCTGAATGCCCCACAAAACGGAGCTTAAGTTGGGGCGTATTTTCCGCCAAGGTGCAAGAGACGAACGCGTGGCGTGATGCAAGGCTCCGTTTTGTATGCACTCTTGGAGAAGCGGTTACATGTGGGTATACCCGTTATAGGCGTCTTATTCTCGCCGACCGTGGTGTGCTCGTGTTGAGGACGCCAACAGATATGTCCACTTCCAGCCCTTCGATAGCTGACCACACGTCGAAGCAAACCAGAATCGTTGGTAATGTGGGGGCGACGGGCAATGTCATGACGACCTTCCTCGTTACTACGCACGAAACGTCGAACACGTCGGATCCACCCCCAACCTTTGTGTCGCAAGCAATGACAGGTAACGCACGACCAGATTCACCGACAACGAAAGGCTTGTCTACACTGGTACAGGACCATGTCACCTGTCAACGAATTGGCGAGTTCCCAGCCAGAGGTCGTCGGGATAATTCAAGCGGTAGCGCCGTAGAGCACAGCCCTTTTCGTAGAATATCAATTCCGGCCGGCTGGCGGAGTTTTCCAAGATGGAGTCTAGGCAACCGGCCACGACCTCTGTCCCCTTGTGTTCCCACAAAGGATCCAACCCGTCGATGATGGCGCCTTTTAGAGTCGCTATGACGTGCCCGTGCGTGAAACGGATCGAAAACAGCAGCCGGAGTTGTCGCCCTTCGTCAGACTTGGCTCCGCGTGAGATGGTGTCAATTGGCATCACGGTCGGGTGGACAACCGACCAGGACGTGTGTTGAAGCGACGGCAAGGGAACGGAAGAGGACGTGCCATTAGTGCAAAAAATCGGTGCTAGAGGGTGGAACCCTTGCTTGCATAGTGCGATCGTCAATTAGTGACTCCAATGACACGCGACTATGGCTATATTTCTGAACATAAACGGCTACTTGGGCGCTGAAGTTGGCATTATATATTCTTCTTGCTAAACGGTAGGTACGGATGACATGATGTCGAACCTGCACCTGACAGCTGTGCCGAAAATATCGAACAAATGATGCAATGTAAGTAACATTTTCTCCCCAACGACACCGCCGCGAGGCCTTCGTCATTATGTTTTGGCGCGCGGAGGTCGCCAAACGTCGCTTCTAAATATACAAGGTCGTGGGTCGTGGGTTAAAGTTGGTAGGCGTGGGGTGTGTGGGTTGTGTTGTTATTATCGTGCGTGTTGGCCGTCCTAAGGCCGTTTAGCCTCCGTTGCATCTCTGACCTTGGTTTATGTTCCGCAATATGGTGCACGGCATGGACAGCTTTGCATCGCGGGTTGCAGATGCGCCATTACCGGCAATGAATACGCGCGCCAGTGACCCTATTGCTGAGGTATCAAGGTGTGGCCAACGAACGTCGGGGTGGATGGATGGTGGGTAGGGTGGTCTTTATTTGCAACCTTGGCCTTAATCGTTCAAACGTACACCGTTTTGGCAATAAGCTCGGACGAGTAGATCATTTCAACCGGGCAAAAGCACCCGGGCCACCGTGGTTTCCTCGAGGCATCCCCCGTCATCGTACTGACGTCACTGTTGTTTAGCGCTTCCTAAACACTGAAGAAGACGTGCCAATATATTTTGGAAGAAGGAACTATGATGTAGCGCGCCGATACCAGTTCCATAAAACGAGATGGGCACACTAACAATGACGCACACACTTAGGGCGAACGATGACCAGGTATGCACCGCGGCAAGCGTGGATCACGCCCATGCTGTGGCTCGTTGCTGTGTAGAACCAACAACAACAGCGGCAGAAGTGGGAACGGAGGCTGTTCGACGGTTAAGCGGAGCTTTCACTTTGACAGGCCACAACTAGTATCAAACAACCTCGTCACGTCTTTTAATGGAAGTAAATTGCCTGGAGGCGATACGAGAAACGATCAGGATTGAGGGCACCATGCTGTTCGAAGGATCTCCAGCTTATAGAGCGCGGGCCAGCATTCCACCCGACGTCGTGATATTTTCCATTCGTGACATGTGCAGAGGGTGCGGCAGGCTTCAGAGCCTTCGATGCGGTGATTGAAACCGTCTTGAAAAGCGGGTGGAGGTAGGGCTCGCTGCAAACACAGCACGAAGCACTCACCCTTCGTAACGAATGTTTTTTCGACGTCGACCTGACGGCTGACTACGGGCTGGATAGTTGGCAGTTACCGAGAATGAAACGACTGCGAGCTAGCTAGCGGACAGTTAGAGCGGCCGGTACAGAGGTTCAATACGTATGTTTGGGAGAGCACAGCAACAAGCATTTACGGAATAAGCGACGACCCCCAAAGCACGCATCCAAGCACGGCAAAAAAGCTGGAAAGAGACGCCTGGTGTCTCTGCCTACCATGGCCCACGCGCACCACCATGTAGAGGGTCAAAGGCCCATTCGTTCGGTACCACGTGGTGTCGTCAGGCTCCTTGTAGGGCCCTTGTTACCTTTCGACATATTTTTTTCTGGAGATAACTCAGAGCCTACTTGATGTTTGAACCGTCAAACTTCTATGCCGCGTCCAGTCTTCATCCCGAAGTCGAACAGGTAGCTGGCGTTCCTTGTTGGTTATAGATCACTACCCGCTGGCCCACGTACTCACTTAGTGCGTGGCAAGGGAAGAGCCCCGGAGATTCCTCCTAAAACGTCGGTGAGAGTCAATTGGGGGACTCGCAAACATACATTTTGTTGGTTGTATAGCACTACCCACCGGCCCACGTCGTCACGTGACTACGTGGGCCAGTGGGTAGTTATATACAGCCAACATTCCTTGCACGGCCCATCATGTTATGCCTAATCGACATTTGTCGTTGCTAATCCGTCGGGCGCGAAACGTTCTCGATGTAGATGCCAGCATCCTATGTGTGTTCGACCCAAGGTAGAAGTCGACAAGGAATAAAGCCGGGTCAAACCAATTTTGTGACTACTTGTACAGAGCGTGCCAAGTGATCTCACTGGCACTAAGCAGGGTAAGAATCCGAAGACACACAGAATTCTAGCGTGACCAAACATACGAAGGTCCATAGCGGGCAGCCACAGCAGTGACAGACACCCACATCAGTCGCAAGAGAGGACAGCGGACAGCAGCGCAGCAGCAGACGCGCAAACTCCGAGCAAGACGCGCTTAGGAGGGAGATGTCTCCCACGGGACACCGAAGTAGTGGGTGTGTGATGTGCGCGGTGTAAGTGTTGGTTTGGGCCGAGGGCCAAAGGATGAAAGTGAGTGTTTTGTAGCAGTTTGAAATGTAAGGTTTGTTGGAGAAGGCGGTGTTTTTCAGGAGGGGAAGCCCGTTCCGCAGCCCAGGTCACAAAGAAGTGAGATATTTCTTCGTAAAACGTAGGCGAAGACCATGTGGAGCGTACTATAGCACGAGGGAACATGCGAAGGCTCATAGCACACACCCAAAGCAGTCGCAAGAGAGGAGCAGCGACAACAGCGAGACAGCAGCCGCAGGAGAATGAGGTGTGCGCGGTGTGACAAAGAAGTTCGAAGACACCGTCTAAAGCGCTAAGTAGACTGCTGTACTACAGTGCTGCGGCAGCAGAGACAGCAGCCGAAAGCATGATGTGTCGGAAGCACGCGTGTGCAGCGGACGCACTGCAGCAGACGCACAGAGGCACGGAGGAGGATTGTTGGGTGCACGAGCGCAACCTCAACAAGCCGCGTACAGCAGTGTTGCCATAGGTAGGAGGGCAGAGTCCTGTGTGGTGTAGTCCAGAGAAGGAGACCTACAACCCCTCAACAGCAGCAGTGTAGTGTTAGGTTGGCAGGGCAGCCGAACAGTGGTAGGATGCCAATAGCAGCGTAGGAGGGGGCCGACCCAACCCCCCCCCCGCTCCCCCCGCGACGGACGTTCACATGTCATGGTCCTCCCTTCGGAAGCACGTCTGGGCGCCCAGGAGACCGACGCCCCCAATGATGACGTGGATGACTACGACGATGCACCCATGCAGAAATTCCGGCGTCGTCTGCAGGCCATGACAAGCGGAAAAACCGTACGGAACCTTTGGGCTTGGCGGACGTCTTATTTTGCTCTTAAAGGTTCGCGTCAGGAGGAGAACAGGAAGGGAATGGCCAGAACCCTAAAGGGAAAGCAGGAACAAGGCGTTCCGCCGATCGTGCCCGGGTTCGCAGTGCCCGCGGTGACCAGGTATGACTTCGAGGTTCCCTTCCATCGCTTCACAACACTACTGACAAGAGCAACATGTTTGCCTTTTGTACTTGGTAGGCGTATTTGTTACGCGTCAGCTGCGAGGTAGGGTCACCTTCGGGAGGTTAGGGGAAACTTACTTCCTAATTTTGGGGGTAAAAGGTAACCAGGTTGTGGTAACTTCGTTGTCAATGAACTGATGAAAGGTGATCAGGTAGGCATACGTACGTGCGACTATTTTTCGAAACACATAAATCGCTCCAAAATCGATCCTGGCAGGGCAATATTTGCACCGCAAGACACACCACATAGCCGTTTTGTGACAGTGACAATAAGGCTCAAAAGGTCCCTATCCATTGCCCGGGCTCGGCGCGGGAATGGGTATTTGTTCGTAACAAGGGGGGGGGAGGGGGGGGCAACGGCTACCATGATTCGCGCATGCACTGACCACGTCGACGCCGATTAAAAACGTGACGGACGCTTTCTCACGAACTATGCTTGCGTCATCCACTCCTCGCCCGCTGTACTGCCGCTGTTCAGGTTGCTTCAATTGTTGAATAACTTGAACGCATGCCACGACGAGGTTGCAAGGGGTCTGACCCTATGGAGGCCGCGGCCAAACATTACCGTACCCTCCGGTCGAAGACGGCGGAAGATATTGATAATTGATGCTGAGGCCTACACGCCTACCGCACGCTATCATTGTTTGCATTGCCTGGGACCGGTCGCCCCGGTGGTCTAACGGGCGCCCCGGTGGTCTAACGGTTGCCCTTGAGTCCGATTCCCACCATGGTGATATTTTGACTTTTCAAAAATCAAACACAATAAAAGGATCGATTGGTGGGCGTCCCTATATACAGTAGCGTGGGTAGGTACAATTCGACGCAAGTCGACGAGGGAAAAATGTGCTGAATTATTCTCGAGATAAACATGAAGGCACTTACCGTAGTGGGGAGGGGGAAGAAGAGCCTGCTGAGTGACCCCGGACCTGAGTTACTACTGCTGAGAGGGAGTGCGAGAGTAAGACGAGGGTAATAATTAGGTTGAAGATTAACAAAAAAGAACAAAAAGGCCTCGTGCTGTTCTTGTCTTGCTAACAGACGGACAGTGCTGGGTGTATGAGTTTGGGCATGTTTTGTTATGCGGTGAGATTTGTGCCGGTTGTGGGGAACCCTCTGGTTCTGTTGGTGGGAGGTAGACCTTTCAACCCTATTTGCGGGCACGTCGAAAGGGGGATGGAGAGAGAGGGGTGGGGGGTGAGTCAAGTTAACGAGGAGCAGAGACTGCGGGGGGGAGGGGGGGGGGGGGCGGGGGGCGAGGACGTCTTCGTCGTGAGCGCGTGGCGTTCGCTGGATTGGATGCTATCCAGTTGTTGCTGCTGCTTTGAAGTAGGGCAAAATGACCGGCTGATAGTGTTATGTCTATTCGTCGTCGCCAAGGTGTCGTGGTGCACGTGGGTTGGGGGGGGGGAGAGGGGCGAAGGGGAGGGTGTCTTGAGCCAATACTAATGAGCGTGTGTTTTTCCCTGGCATAGGTGCCGTCCTCTTCTTGCTGCCCGTTGTCAAAGAGTGGAAAATGACCGGCGGGTGCTGCGATATATTATCCATTCGCCGACACCCTTGTGGCGCCGATACCACCGTGTCGCGCGGTGGAGGTGGGTTGGGGCTGGGGGGGGGGGTGGTTAGTTCCCTTGTAGTAAGGTCGTCCACAACGTCTAAGGACGTTTCGGGTTACATATTAATACGGGGTATGTGGCTATGCGTGGTTGTGGACGGAAAAGGCTGGTGGAAGCTGCGGATGGCCTTAAGGCGTTCATGCCTCTTCGTTCCTGTACTCTGGGCTGTCGACTGTTATTCGTATGCATCGACTTCGTCGCCGACTGCTTGTGAATATCGAGAGTGGTAAACGTTGAGAGAGTTTTGTGTTATTTACCTCATTCCCCTTCCCCGCTGCCGGATGTGACTGCTGCTAAGGCTGCTACGGTGCGGCGTTATTGGTTACGGTTATGAAGTATGTCGTGGACCCTAGGGTTAGCGCCATGGCATCGGTGCGTCCGACCGGTAGCCTCTACTGAGTCCGTGCAATCTGCTGCCTGTTCGTTGAAAACTGCCAGAGGCAGTCTGATGTTGATGTCTTCAGGCATTGCCTGCACCAGCCCTAGTTATTATATGGGTCTATTGTGGTGTCGGGATGGGGGCTCGTACGGACTCGTGCACGGTGGGAAGGGGTGTCGTTGTGCCTCCGCCTCCCACAACGATTAATTTTGGTGAGGAAAGGTTTGCGCGATAACTTGTATTTTCGTACGGTGGGTGCATGCTATTGACTTGCTTTGACGTTCTCCCACGTTGGAAACCTCCATTATATTTGAAGGTTTACATAGTACAGAGCACGCACAGAAGACCGAAGCCCGGGAGGACCGGCGGTCGGTTTTTATCTGCGATTCGCCACGACCAATAACGAACCTATCGACAGCCACCACTCACACTCAACGATAAGGGAAGACACGCCCATCATGGCATTGGCCGACTACCGCCAGTAAAATGCTACGGGATAGCTGCTTGAATAATGTAAACGTCGTTTTTGGCGGAGTCCACCACGATGTCCTTTTTTACCTTAGCTTGCACGAATCCGTGCAAACATCATGAAACAAGTGGATTCCAGACCAGTTCACGTACGTAGGCGTGTACATGACAAGACGTCGGACCCTCCCCACCTTGACGAAGTTCTCGCTGCTCACTGCTCCCGTAGTTAATTAACCGCTGTTTTCAACACATATGTACCTGGTGTACGTTTCGCGGGACCTCCCGCCTGCTTGTCCATTTTGGCGGTGGAAGTCCATTCAATTTTCCGCGAGATATTCCACGTATTTCATGGGTGTTGGCAATTGTACTGGTTCCCTTCGATCCATTGAAGCTTCCGTGCCCTCTCTGCGCCTGCCGGAGGAATATGTTATAGTACCTCTAATGTTTTATACATGGACGTGTCCGAAGCACGCTCGGAAGCTTTCTGGCAATTACATGCACTACTGTTTCAGTGGAAGCGTCTATCCCTTTCCCGGAAGCTTCCCGGGACGCAGCTTCTGTCGACGGCTCCGTGGCAGTAGCTGTCATGGACGAATCCACGAAACGTCCACTTTCTTTTTCCGTGGAAGTAGTGGAAGCACGTGCATGGAAGCCTTCACGGAAGCTTTCGTGGAATTGAATCCCTTTCACGGAAGCTTTCACGGAAGCTTTCGTGGAAGTAGTTTGCTTTCACGGAAGCTTTCGCGGAAGCTTCCATGAGATCATATTTTGAAAGCTTCCGTGGAAGTAAATCATTATTTAATAAAATTTATCATATATTATTTACTTCCATGGAAGCTTCCGTGAAAGCTTCCTTGGAAGCAAATTTACTTCCACGAAAGCTTCCGTGAAAGCTTCCGTAAAATCTTCAGTGAAAGCAAATTACTTCCACGAAAGCTTCCGTGGAATCTTCCACGAAAAACTTCCTTGGAAGTTACTTCCACGGAAGCTTCCACGCTTCCATGAAAGATCCCACCGCTTCCATGAACGCTTCAACGGAAGCGATGAAAGCTTCCATGGAAGCTTTCACTGGAAGCTTTCACGAACTTCCACCAAAAACGCAGATAGTGCAGGTGGCCCTATTCTGAAAGCAGCAGTTTGCACGCATAGGGTTTTCAACAAAGAGACCACGTAATTCTAATATTTAGGAGCTGGCCGTATGTGTAAAGACAAGCTGGGAAAGAAAGGCAGATAGATACTTTCTCACACGAACGAGCCACAAGACCCCATTTCGGCTCCGCGGCAGAGTCAAAGGCCTGCGACTCATTCCAAGAGGCCGCTGAGCACTTCTCCCCAAGATCCAACGGCCGCGAGGGGTGATGCGGGCCACGCATGGATAACGATTTTGGCTCTGAGGTTGTACGGGTATCGCCACGGCAAAGCCGTTCTCGATTTTTGACGCAAGAGGAGCAGGATGGTGGTCGATCCTGCTATCAAAGCGACTTCGAAGTCGTTGGGGGGCGCCGAGCGAAGAAGAAAACCAAGCAGCCCATCCATTGACAGGCACAATATTTAGAAACAGAACCATAGTGTGTGGTATTTGCGCTCTGACCTGAAACTGGCGGCGATGCGTGAGTCGAGCTGTTCTTCGTCAAGGTTTGATTTTCCAGATACATACGAGTACGCATTTCAAACAAAACACGCACTTGAAAAGCACCCGTCCCCTATTAAGACGTACTGTTGTAGTCTGACCCACTTATTTGATGATATCACGGTACCTTTCATGGCACAAATGATAGTAGCTGCGTGCATGCCCCGATTATTGAATGTTATTGATCCTATATACCCGTGGAAAGACCGCGTACCAAGGGACCAACGCTCGCTTACACCCTACAGGCTGGTTCACGTATAAGACCCCCAAATAAATAAATTCCCATGCGAATGTCCACACGCCGTTTGTTCGATTGAGACCATGAACTTTTGCACACGTCTTCTATATGCCATTACGAACACCTCACCTGCGTGTGTGTATGATTTTTGTTTGTCTGATTTTTCGTCAGTTAAGGTATTTTTTATAAATGTGGCCCACCTCAGACCAAATTGTTTCAGCGAGAAAAAGAAAAATGGAACCCTCCCGGGGGTCAGGCCTCGGGATGGACATGTTGAACACGTGTCCAAAATTTTCACGGTCTATCTAAAAAAACGGCGTGGACAAAATTTCACGGTCTATAAACAAAAACGGCGTGGACATTTAGATTTTTGTGCGTAAAATACCAAGATGGTTCAAATTACTTGGTTTTAGTGCAGGATCCTTTTTTTTTGCCAGATTTTGCTCAATTTTAACATGCCGGCTGGGCAGATCTTGGACGTTTTGCACGAAAAATTCTACAGACATTCCTTGTAGTACCTCCAACCGGTTCGTGCAAAATGTGGCGCCTTATTTCTCTCGCCTCCACTTCGACTTGAAAAAAGCCTGAACATTATTGAAGAATATGAAGGCCCGTCATTGATCGATACGAGTTTTGCTCCTCCTAGAGATAGCCCGAGGCCATTAAAATAAACTGGCCATGTCACCCTCTTCCATTGCTCATGCGGATCGGTATGATACCAAATATTTACCCTTTGACTGGATATTGCAAACGGTATTCGCCGGGGAGAGAATTTAGTTTTTTTACGTGGACCAGCCTGGAAGAGCCCCTCCTCGAGCACCTTCTGCAAGAGAGGTCGAGAGTGAAGCGCAGGTGTGTGCCGCAACGAACGGGTGGTTGCCATGCCTGAGGTGGGGTCCTTGGAATTTGAATTCGAGGGCTCTTTAACGATGTCGAATCGGGCCATGTGTGTTTAGACATGAGTGCATTTTTCAAGAAACATAGTTGATTTTTGGAATATTTCACGATTTCTTTTTCAAGTTACGTCATCTGTGAGTTCGACCGATCGAGTGATCAACGCTGTACGGTTGATAAACGTTTCGATTTAGTTTGTCACGCCCTTTGTTCTGGGAACAGACAGCGTCACTGGTGCAGGATCGACGCTGCAGCAGCAATTGTGCGAGGGATCAACAACGGGATTGGTTTGTAGTGCGAGGAGCCAAACTTGCCTCTAAAAGTCTCCAATTAAATTCTAGAAATCACCAGTCCGAAAATTGGCTATTTCTTCATGGCGAAACACGATCCATGCGCAGAAATTGTATTAGGTAAACCACAAAGGAAGCATAATGGGAATTACAATGGATAAGGAATACGCCAAGACCCAAAGCGAGGCCCTTGGCTTGTGATTATGCTTGGTTTTCAACGTCTGGGACGCGCAACAACAGCAGTTGACTGAGCCGTGTATGCCGCATTAGTGCAGGACTGCTGAAACATGTATTACGCGGGATACGCCAAAAAGAGGACAAACCAGGCCGCAGCAACATAGACAAACATAGTATTCATATAGACTATATACAAGGTTCCCCTTTGGATTGCGGGTAACGTGACATCCCGGGGACGTCGCGAGACGAAAAGCGAGACACTGGTAAACACGTATAGCTCTTTATCAACATATAATGGTTTTACGCGTGCTCACACGGATAAACCCCACTGCCCTGCTTAGAGGAAAATGGTGGCATGAGCTATTACGGGGGACCCTAGTAAATAGGACCTACGGTCGTCACAAAAACCTATATACTAATATATTTTTACTAATAATATTTGGTCCTATTTACTATCGTCCTCCGTGATAGTGCATTGCTCCAAAGAAGGATTAGTACTTAGCGGGAAAAGTGTGATAACGGTGGGTGCACGTTGTACTGATGATGGTGTACGAGCAAACGAACTACTAGTTGTCAGGGGATACTGTCTGTGTACCGTACGTGGAATACTGCGCGTTGCTACAGACTATAGTACGTCGCATGTGCTTGCAATTGGTGGTATAATGGATAAGGTTGATCAGGCAGTGAATGTCAGTCGCTGTTGGATGTTGTACAATAGTTTATTGGTTGGTGCCAACAACTTCGGTATGTGTGGCGTACGTGGCAGGATTTTCCATGAGTTGAAGGTAGTGTTTAGCGCTTTGTTTAGCACTGTGTGTGAGGGGAGGAAAAAAAACATGATGTGCTCCTCTTTTGTCCCCGTACAAAGTTGGCGTCCTGGGCGAGTGGCGAACGCTGAAATAGAACTGTACCAGATGTGGGCCACAGCAGCACCGTGTATATGCCTGAGCGTATCTATCGCTGAAAAGGAGTTATATATCCCTGAACCCTACCCATGGTTCCACTCTGCCCAAAACAAAATATTTGGCCTGGTCGAGGCTCGCGTGCATGCTGCGCTCGCCATGCCTGCCACCCTCGCTGTGCCGGGCGCCATCTTCCAAGCTTTCCCCGCTCTATGTCCATGTGAGCCCCGTCTGCCGCGCAGAGAAATGCAAGCCGTGCCCTGTAGCGCTCGTTCCAACCCTCGGCTGCTCCCGGCCTCTACCTCCCAGCCTCCTCCTGCTCGCATCCGCTCTGTCCGGAAATATAACACCGGGATGTCTTTTTTGTTCTTGTAAAAACGGTTCTCACATTGGGACCCGTCTGGTTACACCGCAAGGAAAATATGAACACACCGGTTCAACCACGCCCGCAGAAGCTTTTGCTTCTGCCTCGACGAGCGGCCGCCAGCGCGGCGGGAGAGTGCAGACCGATTTACCTCTGTCTGCATCCATGACCACGCGCCCATGTCGAGATCCGAGGCCGAAACAGCCAAGGGCGGCGCGCCCCCGAACTCCACACTAATCCGATTCACATGTGTACTGCTGCCACTACTGCTGTATGTTGCTGCTGCTGCTGTTGTGCCGCTGCTACTGAGGTTAATTTAGTCCGGGCAGTCGCTGCTACTGCTGCTGTGCTGCTGCTGAGGTTAGTTGAGTAGCGGACCATTATTTACGAACAAAACAACGAAGACAAAAAAATTACCAGTTTATCAAGAGATCAAAATTTGGAAAACAATTTGGGGTGTTCCAAGTGACCTGCTCGTCTCGGGGAGACGGAACGCAATCCCTTGCCAAAGAGAGCAAGCTAAGTGACGTTTAATACACCGAGCGCCGTAATGGAGCTCGGCCGAGATCCTGGCATGATTCCTAATGTATCCATGGCGGGCTATCTTGCCCCGCGGCCGAAAGTGTGCGAGAAAAAACACTCAGCCGCCGGGGAGCAGCGCGTCGAAACAAAACGAAGACAATATTTTACTTATACATATAGGCCCGATTCCTTCCAGAACAACAATAGCTTCGGACGCGATACTACAGTAGTAGTCATAACCACCGTGGCGGGTTGCGTTGCATGATCTCGAACGGTTGGGGACACTCGCACCAATACAAAAAGCAATGTCCCTGAAGCCCAACAATCTGCTTGGCTGTTTAGACTATAGTCTAGGCAAATTTTCCAGCAACAAGCTTGAGCTGATTTGGAGATTGCCTTCAAGAAAACCCCACCGTTGACGGCCGTACGTAGTGCTACACGTACAGCATTCCGTTGAGAAATATCATACATCCCACAGCACAAACCTAAGATGAAACGCGCAGTCTCTACATAGTCAAATATACGTGTGGCTCCTGCCCCCCTGAGCAGCGAACGCTTGCTCCGGGTATTAAGACAAATGTGTTTACAAGTTCAAACAAATACAATAATCTATGTATGCCCAACCAGTCCCCTCGATGCTGGGTAGAAATGCTTGTAAACCGCAACCCTTTCATTTAACGAGGGTGTTTTCCAGAACAAGGAAAAAAACGGTGACGGCGCGACGCAGCCCCTGTTTCACGTATCGGGCAGTATCAAGCGCAATTATCCCCGCCGAAAATCACCCGAACCAATATCTAAACCTTGACCACGGAGCACCAATGGAAAGGACCCTTGCTTCTAAAAGGGCGTTCATCGGGACAGCAGTACACACATGGGTGACATACTTGTAGAAGTCGGGGCCACCTCGATCCATTCATAGCTGTTAAGTGTCACCGCAGTCGAAACGTATGACGCACATAACTATCCCATTCTTGGCAGGGTGGCACCACCGTTCCCCAATGGATTTCACGCGAGTGGTTCGACGCACACCACGCCAGAGAACAAAAAATCGACGACATTCTGCGTTCTATATCTCGGCAGACGGGGCCAGTCACACCCAACGCAATACATCAAATCCTCAAAACTTTAAGTCAACCGTGATTGTCTGAAGCAGGACAGGCTGCATACTTTGGAGCAGTTAGCGCCCAAACTCTGGAGCACTCAACACCTGAGGACACATCTATACCGAATTTTGTGCGCACACCGTAGTACACTGTGTTGATTGCAGCTGCCCAATACTCGACGTACTTCGCATACCACTCACTCCCGGAGCGACCACTCCACAATATCAAAAACAACTTCTTGTACAAACCACACGGAACATATTTCCACTGCTCCCCGTCCCGCCCCCCGCTACGTGTATGTTACATTCAGGAGACTGTTGGCGCCGTGGAAACTCAATGCCAATATTGCGTTCGAAGAGACTCCACAGGCAGAAAGGGTGACTCACTGCCGAACGCCTCCGTCTTTACGGTTAGAGCCACGTTTCGCACTACGACGGTCTACGATGAGCTGCACAGAATCGTGCAAAGCTATTTAAATGTTTCTAGTACGCGACGTCGGTTGTTCCCACATCGGGATGTAGACTATACAGAAAACAACCAAACACGACCAGTCAACAAATAACCAATATGCTGCTGGTGCATTGCGATGCTCCGCCGTCAATCTGTGGGAACAATGTGTCGTGATGACTCGCGCACATTTAGCGGAAATCGCCTATTCAATCAATCTACAAGGGCGGCTCAAGCCATCCGCATGCTACAACGAACGCTGGTGCCCCGTTTGGTTAGCACTGGTCAGCCCCCATGAACGCCTCTCCGCTGCACTTCTTGTTGTTCACAAAGAAAGACCCGTCCGTTTCGAGCCTGATCGTCTCGCCTTTCATGAGACGGAACTCGTAGGGCTCGTTCTCTGGGAAAGCCACCGCCTCCTGAAAACGAAGATAAACGGAAACGAGCCATGGAAGGGTCAGCATACACGTACCTCACCGGTGTAGAGTCAATCGCTTCTGCCTTCTACCTGGCATCAATAATCATTGCTGCAGTTGACCTCCCCCTGTTCATTATTCGTTTTCATTGGCTTCATGGTTCAGGGAGAGACGTGGAAACATGGTCCAAACTGGGAGTGCTGTCGGCACGCGTTCAGAAAAATATCGCTCGTGGATATCATTGTTGCACGTTTTCACCTGTTGCAGAATCCGCACAGCGACCATCTCCCCGAGGGTCAACCCTTCCTGGCCGTCGATCCTCCAGTGGACGCCACACATTTGCCTGGAAATCATAGCACAGCAAGACACGGGCAAGGACAATGCAGATCAGGGTTAGGTCGACGCAAGACGCACCTCACACACTGTATTTCGCCGCATATACAGTTGCGAAACGTGGCCAAGGCGCAGTTATTCAGGCGAATAGCATCCGTTCTTCACACTATTAAAAGTGCTCATGCATACTTTTTCCGTGCTTGTTGTACCTGCCGAATGCGACGTTGACAGCCATTTTGTTGATTTCTCCCTCGTACGTCAAGCAGTCGTTGCCAGTGTAGGGCAGAAGGTTCAGCCCTTCATCGTCGGGAAGCACGGGGTCATCGAAACACGAAGCGCCCCTCTCCAGTCCAACAAGGGCCTGCGGTAAATGGTGGAGATTCGGAGCTGTTGTTAGGGAAAATGTCAACCGACATCTAATTAAAGAACTCATACGTCGTCTTGGTTTCGGTCCCCGGTACAGGGTTGGTCACTCCCCTGGTCTGCTGTAAGTGTACGATGGCAGGAACTGACTAAGCTGTCGTGTAGCCACAAGCAGGCAATGCGTATTCTCCAGCACGTGAACGTCGGAAAGCGGCAAACGATTGACGTACGTCTGCAGAGATTGCAGTGCATCCCAGAACTACCCTCGCGGTTAACACAAAGAGCGTCTGGACAACGAACGCGTTGATCAGCAGCTCACGACCACGTTCACAACGTAACGGAACAGTGTGTTCCAAAGACAAAGGGCTCGAGTACACGGTATGTTAGTACACGGCGATCGCAAAGTACTTGGCCACAGCCTTGCGAGGAAACACACTCGAGAGGGTTGGTGTGGGAAGTTTCAGTTGAAACCGCCATTTTTTTAAATCAACCCCACTCATTACATTGGCAATGAGCTAGGCCTTGAGGCGGAGGTTCCTCAATGTATTCGTGAAGTATCGCTCATGGGGCATATGGGTCTAGCGTCAACGACTCGCAGTCACGTCCTGACACCACTCTGACATGGCGGCCGTGGTCCTAGGTATCAGCGACCGAAACGGGTGTTATCTGCATCTCACCTTGAGCACCGTTGCGAAGGCGCCGTTCTGAACAGCGTGGCCAGATGGGTACGATGGGTGAGTTGGCGACCCCTCGTTGACAGCCTGTGAAACCAAAGACATAATTACAGCACAATTAGGACACGTGTGCGCACAGGTGCTAATCCGGCCACGGTTCCTACTCAGTAATGATATGAACGTATCCTTCACACGTACGTTACTAGACGGCACACGTTACCACTCCGCAAAGGTTAACGTTTGGAGCGAGACAACTGACGTGGTCGGGATTCATAAGGGGTTTAGTGGGCGTCATTGTTGTTGTAAAATAATCGTCCTATAGTAAAGCTGTCAAGCGCGGTTCAAACGTTTCATCCTGTAGATGTTCTAGCACAATATGCGGGCATGTACGCATCCATGTTGAGCCAGAAGAATGAGTGCGAGAGAGTGTTTAAGCGCTTGCGATTGCCCTGAAATTACACTTGAACGGATGAATGGTGGAGACATTCGACACCTCGAGCGCGTGCTGCCACCGACTATGGTCGTGGTGAACAAGATCGGCACAGTGACACCACACCGGGCATTTTTAACAGAGGAAAACGCGCGCGCACTTCCATTCCGCGGTTGTGCCTTTTGAAGAGCCGCGTGAGTGGCCATGTGCATTTCAACCTGTCTGGGACCTATTTCACGTATCGCTGAATTCAGTGGTGATATTACTCACCATTGGCAGGAGGTAGGTGCGCCCGCGTCTTCCCCTTCCGTTGATCTCTACATTCCGGTCCCGCACCCTCCTGAGCAACTCGCTGTTGTCAAGGAGCGACTTGTCGAATTCTACGTCAAGATCACCGTTGATAACATTGTGGAGGGTTCCAGCGACGGCCTGGTACGCCCAACGATCCAACAACACCGGCGGGACGCAAGGGAGTAGGAAGACGTTTGGCGGGAGTGGAAACCGTTTAATCGACAATGAATTGCCTTCCCTAACCTATATCACACCCAGGGAGATCGTCAACCAAAAAATTCTCGGTTGAAAGGGCTAGACAGTTCGAGGACTGACGCGAAACGCTAAACCAGTCCCGGTAGCCAACGACAAACGTGCTTTGATATATACACACATTGCGGGGGGGCGATTTCCGTCTCCCATGCCCTTCGATATACGTTGTCAGAGAGGTTCGGTTTGTTAGTGTGAAATCTCACCTCCGGGCGAGCGAACAGATGCACGTTCCACTTCTGGTACCACGAGGATCGCATGGCCAGCTCGGCGTTTCCGATGATCCTCATAACGTGAGACACGCCGTAGTTGACGAAACCAACCTGGCGGCCGCTCTCATCGTACGGACCGTTGAAGCCAGGACGGCTGATGGCTCCTTCTTCGATTAGAATCAGTGCGGCTCGGTACGCCTCCCTGACAGTCGAGAGTATTGGTCACATGGTTTAATGTTCGTCGCGACCCAACGAACCACAGCATCGCATGAACGTCCCGTGACCAAATATCAGGCACAAATATGTGGGTATTCGTGAACTCTCAGTCACCTGCAGGTTAACGGAAATAACGCCTGGGGAGCGTTGTGTGTCGTTATTTTAAAACTGTTTTTGTGGGCGTTTCTCGCCAAGAAGTGGTGATGGTGACTGCCGCGACGTCTCGAACGACAACACAAACCAATGAAGTAGAGAGATTATCCCGCAGCAGGAGTCGCAAATTCAGTCCGAAAACACAGTGCCGCACTCACGTGTTGATGGTGTCGGTGACTACCAGCCTTGAAAGATCGCGGGAGTTGCGGATGTACCGCTCAACAGAGTCTTCCTCCTCCGGCGAGTCCGGCTTGCCACCGTTCTGTAAAAATCACGGGGGGGTCGAGAAAGCGTTTCAAGCCACGGTGAGAGGACGACCCGGCGAGAACAGAGCGGACACAATCGCGTGGCCGACGGGCAGCCCATCAGCGAAAGGGCGCACTGCTGCCAATGCCGATCGTCACAATGCGCAAATCAATATTCCCAAGTCTATCTATCATCTTGTTGTTCACGGCTAAACGATACGCTTGCGATTCTGATAGATAGGAAGCTGCGGAAGGATGCCGGTATACGATACCTGACGCATGGTACACCCCACGCGCCAGGTGACACCAGTGCTTATGGGAGCCTAAATACCAAACGACAGTCAACTGACAGTGCCCGTTCATATGACCAATTCCGAGCGCACCACGGATGCAGAGGAATAACGCAGGGACGGATCACGTTCTTGTGATAATTGCTTTGAAACCACGCGGCTACGCCTCAACAACGACCGATCGAGGTGCGTGAATGCCCACAATGGAACCAATCAATGTTTCAAGAATGTTAGATCGTTGGAACGTTGCCACCGGATGCAAACATGATCAGATACATTGACATACCCAGAGGATTTCATCCCTTCCCCTCCTCCCTTTCCATGTCCAGCTCCCGCGCCAACAATTGTCGTCGGTGAACACGTAGTTCATTTCCGGTCGTTATGTACTTTATGTGTTTCCGCTAACCTGTATGCGAAGCCATTCGTCGTAGTCGACCATGTAGTCCACTCCGGACGCAAAGGTCGTCTGCTGAGGCGTTACGGTGATGGAATCAATAGTGAAGTCCTTCACCAGCAGCTGTTTCAGCGCAAGACCACCGGCAACGGGCAAATGATCGACGGGAGATGTTACTCAGCGCGGTACATCCGTAAGCCTGAAATCCAAATACATGATGAAAGAGGATATTATCACAGTAGCTCAACCTGGACCACCAGCAAGCGTTGTCGCATTGTCAGGCATGGCTTGATACCCTAGCTAAATGAACGCTGGAGTCGATGTCCGCACCTTAGCGTTGGTGGTCCGCCGCGAAGTCTTCCTTTTTATTTCTCGGATTCAACTCGGGGCCGTGAGTGAGATACGAACCATCTCATGGAATCACAACGCCAACCTCAACCAGCGAAGCAGTATAGTTCTGGAACAAGTCATTCAGGGGTGGGGAGAGGGCCGTAAAAAGAACCCCATCATGAACAGGCTGCTACACTGTACCTGGGAAATGAAGGGTCCTGTCTCGACACCGACCGCAGAAGACCGGAACAGCTGCGACTGCGGATCCGCTTTGCCATTGCTTCCGACGGCCACCCCGTTCATGTTGGCAAAACCCGGCATCGTGGCCAAGTTGTCTGTCGAAACCACACAGAAAGGTTCAAATCGTTAAACCGCGACAACAATCGTCCTTGGTCAAAATGGTACAAATATGATTGTTTATCGAAGTAGCGACACATGAGAAAAACGGTATGTTAGCCTTGTCGAACGACTCGGAGAACACATGGCAACGAGCGCCGACCTTGGCTGCCGTACACCGCAGAGTAGCATTAACTACAGCCTACATTGGCCTTTCATAAATAAAAGCACACGTGGGAAGAGCTTGAACGTGAAAGTACTCAGTACAGAGTTCGGCTATCCGAGCCCACAATACAGGAAGAGTTGAGATGTACAAGATTGTACGCGGGATCAATCTGCCGCCATCGGGTAGTGTTTCCTGACTCCTAGGAGTGCGTGGCAGGGCGGCGTTATCGCACTCAAACAGAACGCGTAGATCTATAGTGTTCAGCTTCTCACGAGTACCACACATACACCATCTAGATCCTCTCGATTACCAAGGGGAAGGCGTCCCCGAGAGAAGGAAAAGTGGGGAGTTAGACGCGACCGATCTCCGACATCCCAGTATCCCGATACGGCAACGCTAAAAAGCATTTTTGGAACTCCTTTCTCCCATTGTCATGCGTGTATAAAGTATTAATGGAAAATCAAGTAGTAGATTTTTGCACGTTACGGCTCCGCGGCTGGAACTCCGCACTGGCGACGAAAGTGCTGATTTTTCACCGTACAGCGAACTGTCGTCTCGTGCATCATTCCGCTATTTGCATAGGAAATATATTTGGGGTACCTGCGGCCGCCACGGTTGCCTCGTCTTCACCGTACTTGGAGAATGGCACGTCTCTTGTCAAGGCCATCCAGTACAGCTCCGCCATTTGAGCGGCCTGAGGCCGAATGAAGAAGAGACGTTCGATCCAGGGCACTCTCAGAAGGCATCAACGACCCATGCTACGACGGCGAAGGATTAACCTAAACATTCTCAGGCCTCTCGCTGGAGCTCTATACCCCACGCGATAGCTATTTTCGATACTAGTATGTACCCTATTGAATAGTACCCCGTTCAATTATTGACACCACGGACAGTTCCATCGTCTATGTCCACAGAAAACACTGTTGTAAACCACAAATATAATTGGAACCCCGAGAATGTGGAGCAACTCCTCAGTTGATCAGGCCCATCAGATAAATACCAAACACCGCTAGTCCTCGTCGAGCCTCGCCCTTTATGGCATACATTCGGTCAAATGAGCGCAACGGCAACCAGACAAGTTCTATGGCTCCCGACAAAATAAACGATACGCGAGCGATGGGCGACGTCTGTTCAAAACACCCCAAGGGGTGCAGGCGGCGGAGTCCCACCATAATACACTTCAGAAGCTAACAGCTACCGCGCCGAAATATTCCGACACCCACAACTTGCCAGGTCCTCGGAGTTGATGGCCGAAGCACTAGGGATTGTCAAGGCAGAGCTGTGACGAAATCCGGCCGTTTATTGACATCCAGGGCCGAAGGGCGAGAAGAAGAGACGTTAAAATGGAACATATTTCCGTACCATATTCGTCGCCGACCACGGATATCGTCGATGTTGTTGTACAGAGGAAGATGTCCGCGATGCGGCACGCGAAGTCGCCAGGGCCGTAGAGTTCGTCACACCGCCGGAGAGAATTAACCAGACGAGAACAGGCACAATACGAGCCAGAGAGCACGGATATGCAGGAAGCGTCCCCGACGCGGGAGGATTGAAAGGACAGAAAGCCAAGAGAAACAAACGCAAGATGGAGCAGGTCAGGTGTTGGGTACTATAACAGGAAGTCAGTGCGGGCCAATACCCTATCCGCAAACAAACGTCCTGGTCGTCACAAGCTGAGTTGCATGCCTTGAAGGGCCTGTCCCGTCATAGTCCACACACCGGGAAACGAAACATGGCACGCCTTAAGGCAGGCCGCATCATAAGTCGTAGATCTACGAGACCACTACGCACGACAACACTATGCACGACAACCTCTTAGTTACCGGTGTTGTTGACCACTCTGTTTGACGCCAATGGCAGCTGGAGTCACAACGTCTATCGCTGTTGCCTTTTGCAGCGAAATATTTGGGACGAATAGCGCTTGCGTTGAGGGGTCACAGGCCTCTAGGTTGGAGTTTCTTTACACATCAACTCTACGCAGGGTATTGCTGCATTTACTTCGTCAAAGAATGATCGAGATTGCTTAATTCTGCTTACAGGGTGCATGGTGCCGACCACATTAAATAGTACCTGGCGGGTCCAGCCATATTGGTCGCGAGGCCTCCAAGAGGGTTGACCAGGAAGCCGTCCTCGTCTCCGGATGGCACCTGCTCGCATGTGTCGAAGTCACCTTCGGAAATACAATCGATCAGGGCGTCGAAGGCATCGCTGTCCACCTGGAGCGTGGCAGGTAGGAACAGTCGCGTCAACGAAAAAGGGTACACGGTGCGGAGAAATGACTCAACATTAGGGCTAGCTGAACAATCACATTCGCGAAGTATATAACACATACGTCTGTAGAACGCATACACGGTATGGTGTTGTACCTTTGTGCAGTGGTCGCGTGGAAAAGGAGGCAAAGGCAGCTAGAGACCTTTGGGTGCAAATCTTAACCCTCTACTGCCGTTCGCTACACCTTGCCCGTTGCTTCTTGGTACTGTGACGACTTGAGGAGAACCTACAGTAGATAGAATATGCCGGCCCGGCATTTTTTCCCCTCGAGCTGCGCAGGGTTACTCTCTCAATCTTCACGGCATAAATATATATCACATGGGTGTTTACCTGGCCAAGGCTGTCGTGGGGCAGGGACTTGTGGAACGTGGCGGCGGAGGAGCGGTCTCCGTTGTTGACGTGTAGAGTCCCCTCTGACGCCGCGAACTCGGTCTCCGCCCAATCGGTCCGCTGGGTCAGCACGTTGGCAGCTCTCTCCTCAGGCTGTTCGACACACGTACACGGACGTGAAAACAGCGGGAACAATAAACATCAATGATGAAAACTACACGATCGATTGTAGTCGTGCATGCCTGCAGCCGTCGCTATGGCCCAAAGAGCGGGTTTGGCGCGCGATGCAATATGATTTAACGCTGAGGTACTACCCGGCACGCCGAGCAGTGAGTCCGTTTGGTGTCACATTGATTAATGCCTACCAGGTATGGTTGAAAAACGTGTTGATGGTATTTTATCAAGGAGGTGCGTACTAACGATTAAGTCGACGGCTAGGTTTCGCAGTATCGTGGATAAATTGTACCAAGGGGCGTACGTGTGCCTTAGGTGGTCAATTTTTATGCTATTGAGGTAACCGCTTGAGATGGTATTCCAGCCGGAACCAAACCCTGTACTCGCGTTGGAAAAACTCTGCACATCGATAGAGTGTCGGTACCCACCGTGCCATTGACATCGAGAGCATCATCTGTCACGGGACGATTGCGCCTTTGAAGGCGGCGCGACCCATTGCTGTCCAAAACGTTGGTCGAGAGTGATCCTGCCGCGTCCAAGCCTCCAGTTGGGCCGTGATCACTCCCGTCTTGCCGTAGAGATTCCCCGTTGGAACTGGGAAACAGCCCCAGAGCGATCACGGCCATGGCACCGGCGGATCCTGTAAGCCCCTTCATCGTGCGAACTGATTTCTTCCTTGAGAAATTCTCTTGTCAGCTACTATTGCCTGGGCAGAAATCAGCGAACACCGGTGACGTTTGGCGATAAGAGTTTTCACTTGCATGGAGAAAGCTTGTCTCATCAGATTGTACACGAGAAACCTTTATTGCTTTATGCTCTTGTCCAGCTGTCCACACGATACCTCGTTTACCGTACAAGGTATTCTGCGAGGTATTGGCTCGAACAGCCGAGATGCACGAACTGTAACAATTATATAACCCCCCCCCCCCTTTCCAAGTACGTTGCGGCACACCGCAGTAGTGATCCGTTGACACGGCGTACCCCGCACAGTCAATATCGCACCTACAGGTGGTTGTGCTCCCAGAGGCACTCGTAGCGGTGCCCAGGGCTTCATACTAGAAAACGACTTACATCGTGATGAGCAATATACCCTCGTTCTGTACTATGCTTAAAGCATTGTATAGTGGTAAGAGTTAGCCGCGATTCCTTGTCGTCTGCTTTAGTTTGTTGAAGCAGCCAAGAAGATATAATCTAGGGGTGCTCTTTCTCTGAACTGTCGCCGCAACTTTCAACTCCAACGTTATCTAGTGCAGTAAAATGTAATTCGCCCGCCACAACCTTTCTATGTCCAACGGAGTTTCTAGCATTGCCTGCTTTCGAACCTGAGACGTGGTGTAGCCGCATGCACCCTTTGGGCATCTTATACCAGAGAGCAGTATAAGGTTAGTGAAACGCTCTAATGTTACATCCGGTCAAGCCCACTCACCCTATGCTATGTCGAAGGCAGGAAGTGAGTGCGCCCGGAAGGTCGATGTGCTCCTCTCGCGTGACGGCAGACAATTATTTGCGCTGGATGCAACTGGGCGGTGGTGACTGTGGAATGAGATCGGTGGGCTCGAAACCACGCCGATATCTATCCGTCCGCGGTGAGGGCCGCCTGCCACACAAATGTAGCAGTACAAGATACCTGGTAAATTCTTGCAAGCTTCCGTGGATGGAGCGCCGCTAATTTATTTAATGCGCTCTGGGGCCTCGTCCATTTTGTGATTTGGGGTGTGATCTTAAAGAAAACCGAGAAAAAAACAATGCATCAATCCGATGATGTCCACATCTTGTTCTCTTCATGATACGTTCGTACGCCTTGACCTCTTGCAAACTGAATCCACATCCTCGAGGACTAAATGCTGGGAATTTGCGTGAGATAAAATTTGCAGTTCGACCGGAGTAAAGTGGTTGACTCGCTCAGGTTTGTAATTTGTGTGGTACGTGTGTAGTCCATGTATGAAACTCGTGCGTACATCGTGGCCTGTAGCCGAAGCGGACACTATTCGTTCCTGAGTTGCGACGCAAGCATAACTCGATGGCTCCTGTGTCGATTCTCAGGGATACCGTGAACGGAAATTATTAACACACCACATTGATTTGTTTTTGATGGGGGCGAAAAACCTGAGACGGGGGGGTGCTTCCTGTATCGTGCAGATCTGACCATGAGTACGCACGCAGATGGTATACGTACTTCTGGCGTATCGTACGGTTCACTTCGACTATTCAATACAGTACACAAGAGTGTGCTGCTTCTATCAGTACATATTTAATCGGTGGGGTACATAAATGGAGACCACAGAGTAGATCGTGGCCTGTAC
The DNA here is from genome assembly GCA_012845835.1 of Undaria pinnatifida. Lineage (NCBI taxonomy): Eukaryota > Phaeophyceae > Laminariales > Alariaceae > Undaria > Undaria pinnatifida. The sequence continues at coordinate 26,959,197 of JABAKD010000025.1, forward strand.
GAGTGCCGGGCCAGAGCCAAAATGATTTATGCTGGAAAAATTTGCCATGTATTTTCCGAACGGCTTCTCGGTACCCTGTGTACTTAAAATAATGATGATGTGAACGGGAAAAAACATCACCATGTACACCTTAGACTACACGTTGAATGATGGAGGTTACAGCAGTGTAGCTAAACGTGAACAGCATCGTTGCACATGTGTGTGTGTGTGTGTGTGTGTGTGTTCTTCACATTAAACCGTTCTTCTACTCGTCGACATCCAGCACACCCAGTGTCCGTACTGATTCTTCACCCTAGAGAGATCAGCTCTGTGGTCACAAGCTACGACACAGAGATAATGCATCGTAATGCATTCGACAACGCAATGTCATGCCCTAGTACTGGGTACGACAGGCACAACATACATACGTCAGCACATAGGAATCGTTTACATCAGATTTGTAACACCTGATACTATCGTAGTGGATGTAGTATATCGTACCAACTGTGCACTGTTAAAATACTGTAAGGTGGCTGTAGCATCCTAAGCCACAGATACACAGTTTTTGTTCTAATCTGGTAATACTATTGTCACATTATATAGATGTCAATTGGATGTAGAGCCTACACCAGGTAACTCATACGTACTGCTATCATCGTCTACTGCTGTGCATTTTCCCTCCAGCTACCTCTCTTTTTCTCGTGGCTCAGATACGAAGTCATATTCCAGGCCCTTCGCCCGCCCTACATATTATTGGTGCATGGCACCATCTGTGGGCCTCCAACCCCTTAACGGTTTCTTCCCTCGTCGTATCGCCCGGCCGGAACAGGTGCTCGAAGCGTGCACAGGCATTTCAACTCTACCTGGCAAATAATATTCCATATTTCCAGATCACCCATAGACTAAATTTCTGAACGTATCGTTTGTTTCTGTTTATTTTCTCGTTGGGTGGTTCGGCTTTGTCCGTTCGTGCCACCCATGACACCAGGCAGCCCTCTGACTCCGGCAGTTAACAGTTGCAGAAGAGCGTTACATTTAGACAAAGAAATACTCCGGAGTACGTTCGATGTTCCTCATCGAAATATCATATCTCTAGTCTATTTCATTACCAACCGGGCAGTATGTGACACACCGCCGTATGCTGCATAACAACGATAGTAGTAATAATACTAGCTGCTACATGCTATACTCTGTGAACTCGTATGGTACTACTGGTATATTCCAGTTCTCCAACCAGGCCACCGCGGACGCTGGCTGGGTGGGGCCCATGCTTAACTGCTGTTGTAACTGTTATACCATAACGTGCGCGTGAATATCTCTTTCATTTCGTTGTTCGTTCTAGGAGAGGAGTTTTTTGTTTCTTTGAAACTACGAGCTCGCGATAAAAAGACCAAACTTTCTTACATTCGGCAATTTAAACTCATGCTCTGCGCGCGTTGGGTTAGGTTTTTAGTCCATATTTTTACCTATTTCATTTATTGAAAATAATATCTTCGCAGCACTTTCCCTTCATCTTTTTCTTTTCTTTCCTTTTTCACCCCATTTATCATCCTCGCACTACGTCGTATACTCTCGTGCTCCCTCCCAGTAGGAGCCCAGATCCGGGGTCACACAGAGGGCCCTTCTTCCCCCTCCCCACGTACGGTACGTGCCTTCATTCGTATCGCGAGAATAATTCAGTGTTTTTTTCCGTCGTCGACTCGGGTCGAATTGTGCATACCAACGCTGCTAGGCGCTCTCAGCAGCAGTTGATCCTTTTGTTTTCGCATTTTTTCCTGCGAAACGAGTAAAAATATCACCAAGGTGGGAATATAACTCAACCAACAAGAACCAACGCTAATAATAGCAGTGTTCGAGGGTAACCGCTAAACCACCGGGGTGACCGGCGTGGTACCTGCGTTCATTTTGATCGCGGGTTTGTTGCATGTGAGTTGCACACAGTGCACTCCTTCCAGTACGACAGTGCTCGTGGTATGTAATGTCTTGTGGCGGCCTGGGTAACCGACAGTTAAAGGAAGTAGAAGTTGTTGTCGTGCGTGAGGACGTACCGGCGAACTTGATAATGTTATAAGGCTTAGTTTGGGTAAGCCATCGGTTAACCTGTGCAAGTGGTCAAACGGACTAATACCCCACTAAATCCTTAACAAATGGCGTCGTCGACAGACCATGGGTTTTTGGGGTCGTGGGTTCGATCCCCACCATCCACAATAATAAACTTTTCAGATTTTCCCCATGTCGAACTTGAAAAATACTCTTCCTGGTATCCCCAGGAAATGAAACGGCTTGGATATTGACAGAGGTCCGCCGTATATCCGGCCGACCTGCTATCCTGCCGTTTCAGGGGGGGAGGAGAGTGTTATAAGGCTTAGTTTGGGTAAGCTATTGGTTAACCTTTTGCAAGTGGTCAAACGGACTAATACCCCACTAATTCCTTAACAAATGGCGTCGTCGACAGACCATGGGTTTTTGGGTCGTGGGTTCGATCCCCACCATCCGCAATAATAAACTTTTCAGAATTTCCCCCATGTCGAACTTGAAAAATACTCTCCCTGGTATCCCCAGGAAATGAAACGGCTTGGATATATTGACAGGTCCGCCCGTATATCCGGCCGACCTGCTATCCCGCCGTTTCAGGGGGGGAGAGTGTTATAAGGCTTAGTTTGGGTAAGCCATCGGTTAACCTTTGCAAGTGGTCAAACGGACTAATACCCCACTAATACCTTAACAATAAGCATCCAATGAGCCGAATGAGCTCGTAGTGGAACGCGCGTCCACAACTCGTACTACCTGTTCATTAATAGATCCATTTCATGATGCCCACGACTTCAAGATTTCACGACGTTTCCAACACTTGGAGTGGGTTGGTTTTGCCATTCATTCTGCTGCAGAAATATTCCCTCTGTTTATTTGATATTTCTATTAAAAGTTACATCCAATACTTTCGACAGTTTCTTGCGTCGAAAATAAAGCAAAACAACGAACACAATATATAAGATGCGATACACATTTATTTCGACTCGCCTCGACGTTCGGAAGAAGAAGGGAAACATATGTGAATGAGCAACGAGGAAGAGGAACAGCGCTCTTTCTTCTCCTCTTTCACTTGTTTTTCCACCTGTTAAGGTATTAGTGGGGTATTAGTCCGTTTGTTTGACCACTTGCAAAAGGTTAACCAGTAGCTTACCCAAACTAAGCCTTGTAACACTCTCCCGCCCTGAAACGGCGGGATAGCAGGTCGGCCGGATATACGGGCGGACCTGTCAATTACTCAAGCCGTTTCATTTCCTGGGGATACCAGGGAGAGTATTTTTCAAGTTCGACATGGCAATGGGGAAAATCTGTAAAGTTTATTATTATTGTGGACGGTGGGGATCGAACCCACGACCCAAAAACCCATGGTCTGTCGACGACGCCGTTTGTTAAGGAGTTGGTGGGGTATTAGTCCGTTTGACCACTTGGAAAAAAAAGGTTAACCAATAGCTTACCCAAACCAAGCCCTATAACACCATCGTCGTCCTCCCTCCCAGTAGTAACTCGGATCCGGGGTCACATAGCAGGCCCTTCTCGCCCTTCCCCACTACGGTACGTGCCTTCGTTTTTATATCGAGAAGAATCCAGCATTCTCTTCCCTCGTCGGCGCGCGTCGAATTGCACACTACTAGACTATACAGCAAACAATGATGAGCATCATCAGCAGCAGCACATAAACCAAGACAGGTCAAGTATGTAGTCTAATATTATGCATAATATTTGACCGTAGTTTCGGACTCGACAATTTTCCAGAATAATTATTCCATTACCAATATTATTGACAGGGAGAGCCTGCAACTTTACGCCCCAAAATACTTATAACATCGTACCTAGTACCCGGTACCTGGTAGGTTTTAGAAACACGTGGACCGCTTCCGACAGTCCCTATTATTATTTTTTTGTTTTTATAGGAATTCCCTGAGATTTTGAAAGCAGCAGTTTGCACACAGCGGTTTTCAACAAAGAGACCACGCAACTCTCAGATTTTGGAGCTGGCTGAATAGGTAGGTGGGGAAAGCGAGCTAGGAATGTAACGAAGACGCTTGCTCACACGAACAGGTCACAAGACCTCATTCATGCCGCCGCGGCAGAGTCAAAGGCCAGCAAACCTTTCAAAGACGCCGCAGAGCGCTTCTCCCCAAACCCAGCAGCCACAAGAGGTGATGCGGGCCACGGATGGACAATGATTTTGGTTGCGAGGTTGTGAGGGTATCACCACGCCAAGGCGGTTGTCGATTTTTGACGCAAGAGAGCCGGCTGATGGTCGATCCCGCTACCATAGCGATGTCCAAGTCGTTGGGGGGCGCCAAATGTAGAAGTAAACCAAGCAGCCCACGTAGACAGGCACAAGAAAAAGAACCGCGTGTGGTATTTGCGCTCTGACCTGAAGCTAGCGGCGATGCGTGAGTCGAGCGGTTCTTCGTCAAGGGGTGATTTCCAAGATATACAAGTATGCATTTCAAACCAAATGCGCACTTGAAAACCACCTGTCCCCTGGCAAGACTTACTGCTGTAGGCGGGTTCCGCGCTAAAGCTCAATGTCTATTCCCATCGCTAGCAAAAAAAAAGAAAAAAAACACTTCGGGAATCGTTCTGAAACGCCCAAAAGCGGGTTCTAAAAAGTCACCCCCCCAAAAAAAAGTTGAGATATTTTTTTTCGCCGCATTCCCGAACTTTTTTCTCTTGGGGCGTTGCTCCAATCGCTTCCGCTTGGCCGACTTGGGGGGGGTAGAGCCACTCAGAAACTTGGCCAGACCTATCCCCACGATGGGAAGGGCCCTGGAATGGATCGGTCTCAGGCTGGGCCGCAAGGCCCGGCTGTTTCTGTATCTGGCGAGTTCCTTCGTATCATGTATGCTGGTTCGGACCAACATACGGTGCGGCATAAGTGGGTAATCAACAAAGACAGCACCAGACCCGAACGCGGAGTTAAGCTTTACACCGATCGCACGGATGATGAGCAGCCTGGCGGATGATCAAAGCGGATTGTTGGTCACTGCCGCGCCTTCGAGGGCGATTTGTCCAAGTTGGCGAAAGATAAGGCCAACGAGATCATGCACGCGAAGAGAGAGACAGCCAAGAGGAAGAGGATACCGCAGAAGGGCGTGCGGTTGGGAGCAGACAACTCAATAAGCTGCCCCGTTCTCGCGGCCATCGGCACGAAGACTCGTGGTTCAGGCGGCAGAAGTGGGCCATCTGCTGACCCAGCAGAGGTGAGACACATTTTTCGATGCGTACAACACCTGTAGGACAGTATCACACAGCAGCTGCTATACAGTCTACCTGCTGCTGTTATGCCACGCTCCTGTTGCACCCCGCCGCCCATGTTTACTACACCGTTGACGACTGCACATAAAATCATGCTACACACGCGGTCACGGTAGTATGCTGTACGGAAGGATGTCACAACTATACATAAAGTATCGCTCCGACTCTGCCGCCGACACACTGTTGTACGTGCCACCTACCCTGCTGCCTCTGTGCTGCCACCAACTTACAGCTGCCGTTTGACTGGAGGGACACAGCTGCCCCATTCCTGGAAGCAATGAAGTCCATGACTTCCGAAGCACTCTTGACTTGTCTGAGCAAGGAGGGGATACCAGCTGCGCAGGAGCTGCAGGAACTGCAGCTGCAGCTGGAGGACGCGCGCAGGTTCGAGCGGCATCGCGGGCAGCTCTCAAGGACGCAGCAGTGTTCGGCCGTACAAGCCAGGGTAGGCAAACCTATCAGATGATTCTCACTGCTTGTGCCTACGATGGGGATGAGGGGACGCCAGCGTTGCCAGGCTACCGTAAGGCCGAGATACTCGGCGTTGACCCGGCTGAATTTCCGCGTGCGCGGCAGCGGGTGAAGTCGCTGCAGCCCCACCTCCCCCCTGCAGCAGCGCTTGAGGCTGGAGCGTACTGGTACCGCTCCCGACGCAAGAGGAGCGACGCCAACCCGCGTGAGCTGGTAGAGCTCATGAAGGACGTCTGGCACAACGATGCGGTATCGCGCCTCACGGGAAACTCCGCTCACATCTTCCTGGAGTCCAAGAGTCCAACTGCACGCACGCACCCTCGCCGGCAGCTCATGGTATAGGGAGGGGGCGAGACGGTGTTCCAGAAGTTTCTAGAGTCACCAGAGTTCAACAACTTCAAGCGTGTCTGAAGGTCAGAGAAGGGTGAGGACGTCAAGGATCCCGGGCGCACCCGATTTTTTTCGACGCGGTGCAAGTGCTTGACAGCCCCGAAGACAGACCAGTGCGCGTGCAAGATACACACGCAGCAGACCTTCTGCCTGGAGGCGCTGGAGAACATGACACTAGTGGACCGCCCGGTATGCCATTGCCGATGGTGTAGCGCCGAGGACGGCGATGCGATATGGAAGGGACACTGGCGGCACTTAGGGACTTTCTCGGACGCCCTGGCTTGCCCAAAGGTGGACCTACGAGCGGGGGACCCGGAGGAAGACAGCGCGGTCATGGGACGGAAGCCGGAGTGTGCTTCCTTCGACTGCAACGTCTGTGGGTTCGGGAAGGAGGGGGGCATTCCGTTCTGCAAGGTGCTGGAGACGTCGAGGCAGTTGGTGAAGTGGAAGCGCTACGGTGACCTCGAGAGGCCCGGGAAGACAACGGTAAGGGACCAGGTATTGGAGGAGGAGGGCAAGCTCTGCAACCTGTTGGCGGACTTCAAAAAGCACAGCAAGGTGTACATGGCGCATCACCCAAAGGCCAAGTGGCAGAGAAACTGCCACAACACCTGCCTGCGGACGTTTCATGATGGCGACATAGTCATCGAGACGGACTTCATCGAAAAGTACACCCATGAACCCCAAAAAGTTCTAACCTGCGCGAGACACGATACCACTACCCTCATGGTCGCCATCGTACACTCCTGCCCACAAGAATAGGAGGGCGGCGGCAGGGTCCACCTGAGTGAGACATGGGTTTTTGCTTCCGCGGACCCTGCCCACGACTTCGACTTCCATCTCCATGCCCTGAAGCAGATAGCTGAATACTACTTGGAAGGTGAGGGGTCTGCAGCTACTGTATCTGCGAGGGAGGACAACCGGGTGCCGCGAATGCTCATGTTCACGGACGGCTGCGCCAAACAGTACAAGGACAGGCGCAACTTTCGCATTTTAACCAACATTGCACGGGAGCTCGGCTTTCTCGTGGAGCACCACCTTGCGGCAACCTCTCACTTCAAAGGTTGCCACGACGGCATCGGCGGCGTTGTTAAGAATACCATGAAGAAATCGGAGCAACTCGGCAAGCCGATCACCGGCGCTAAGGGTGTAGTGGAGTTCGTGGATAACTATTTTGCCGACATCAGCAAGAAGAGCCTCTCCGAATACTTCGCTAGATGGTCGGCGTACCGTATCCGACGCGTGCACACTAAGCTCATCGGACCAACCGCGATCTACAGACCAAAGCAGGATCTTGTGGGCATCACCGGTGCTCGAGATAACTACGTCTTCATTGGGGCCAACACGCCCACATGAGACGCCTCCACCGCTACCAGACTTGGGAGAAAGGCAGACGTTCCGGACGTCGTCAAGAGGGATTTGTCGTTGGCAACGGGAGTGGACGAAGGGGTGGTGAACGGGACGGGGCTCACCGTCATAGCGATAAAGGAGTATGTACCATGGAGCGCTGCTTGGGAGAGGAAGGATGGGGGGGGAGCGGAGAGCGATGGAGGTGGGGAGTAGGCTTTAGAAGACGAAGGGGAGGATAAGGATGGGGGGAGGCGAACCAGTCGGAAGCGAACGAGGAGCCAGATGCTCGTGCGCTTGGGTGAGGCTGAGGAAGAGGAGGAGGAGGAGGAGGAGGAGGAGGAACAAGATGCGGGGGCGGGGGCGGGGGCGGGGGGGCGCAGGCGTTCCGGTCGCACGCGGGTGAAGAACGTGACACTGAGGGATCAGGGATGAGATGAGTTTCGTCCAGCGAAGAAGATACCTCTGAATTCACGGGGGGGTTGGTGGGGGTGTGCAGGCGTTCGGGTCGCAGGCGGGTGAAGAACGTGACGCTGAAGGATCAGGGATGGGATCAGTCTTCCTGCTCTCAGTCTTCCTCCGGCGAGGAGGAAGAAGAAGAATCCGAGCCGGAAGCAGAGGCAGCTGTGGATGGAGCGGATGGAGAGTATACGGCGCAGGAGCATGTTGGGGGGGCAGAATCATCCGAAGAGGAAGAAGAAGAGGAGGAGATGGGGGGCGAAGTTGTGTCGGGGGTAGAGACAGTTACTGTCGAGAAGCGTACCGTCGACCACGAGGTATACACCTCTCCGGCGTCCTGTTTTTGCTCAGCCTGCCGAGTGCATGATTACGATAAGTGTTTCGTGTTCGCAGCGTACCCGGCTCTTGTCCCGAAGCTCCAATTGAGCGTAGTCCAGGAGAAGGTTGTCATGGATACCGGGGTAGATCCCGTTGGAGAGGATGGTAAGGTCGACGGTCGAAAGAAAAAAGGAAATCAAATTCCGCAAGAAGAGCAGCGTTTGTTTGATGCAGAGGGTTACCGGTACACAGTTTGAGGAAGAATGTATAAGAAAACTTCAAGAGGGTAAAGAGGGGGACGTGTAGGGTACACGTGTTTCGAATTGTGGAGAAAATTTGTGTATAAACATATGCCTGTTGGCACTAACATGTTTTGTTTCTCTGTTTTTTTTTCTCACGGCGGCGGCGGTCAGACGATGACGCTTCAAATCGCCAGAATACATACACCAATTAAGAATAATCCAAATCCGACCCCGGATTCGTGTTCCCCGCCCCAAAATTACTTCTAAATGAAAGTTTAAGCTTCATCCGAGTCAATTTCAAACCAGGGGATTTTTCGCGGCCATCCCCGGGTTCTGCGTTATGGATTGTTAGTCACCGGAATATACTATTATTGATCGAAACCCGGGCAAGACGAACGAGTTTTTACTTCAAAATTTGCACAGCATCCTTACTTCATCATAAAACCATGCCACAACAATTTCGGAGCTTACATGGTGAGAAATCACGGAACCCCCCCCCCCCAAATATTGAGCTTTAGCGCGGAACCCCCCATTATTAGTAGTCTGAACTACATATTTTTTAATATCAAGGTACTTTACATGGCACGAATGGTAGTAGTCGAGAGGTTCGGGGAAAATAATAGAAAACAAAGTGAAAATGTGAAAATGCTCAGGGGCGGTTGCTCATGGTCGGGGCGTGCTTCCAGGATTTTTAGTATGAACATGCGAAAAACAAAAAAAAATCCCCTTTCGTAGGGGCTTTTCGCCGTGCTCTACAGTAGTCTACAGAGAGCTTAAAACGTAAAACCTGCGCTTGATATGCAACGAGCTTCGAGTTTCCCGCCGATCTACCACACACAGTGCTCCACCACCTGCCGCCGGCACCTGCTCCCTCCGCCTCTGTAACCCAATGTCACAATGGCCAGGTGTCGTTTCCGTCCTCCCTGCCGTCACCCAGCTCGAGGTTGCGTTGCATGCCGGTCTCCCGCATTACTTGTTTTTGGGGTGGAAGTTCATGAAAGCTTTCGTGGAAGCTTCCGTGGAAGCTTCCGTGAAAGCTTTCTGGAAAGCTTTCATTGAAGTAGTTTGCATGAAAGCCTCCGTTGAAGTTTCCATGGAGGTAGTGGAAGATGCCACAGAAGCCACTTCCATGGAAGCTTTCACAATTTCCACGAAAGCTTCCACTGTAGCGTCCACGAACGCTTCCACGGAATCCTCCACAAAAGCTTCTACGAAAGCACTTCCACATAATTTTACCGTTTACTTCCATGGAAGCTTTCGCAGCTTCCACGGAAGCTCAGCGGCTTTCACGAAATCTTCCACGAAAGCTTCCACGAAGGCTTTCCGTGAAATCTAGTGAAGTATTATGCGAAACGTTGGAAGCCACTTCCACGGAATTTGACGTTTTACGTCCATGGAAGCTTCCGCAGCTTCAACGGAATCTCAGCGACCTTCACGACAGCTCCCACGGAAACCCAATCCCATGGTGGAAGCACTTATCATTTTCTTAAAGTAAAAACACATCCACGAAAGAGGTTACTTACATGTCAAGTTGCTATGGAAGTAAAAAGTATACTTCTGTGGAAGCATCTTCCACGAAAGCTTCCGCGAACTCTTCCGTGGAAGCTGTTTTAACGAAAGATATCGCGTTTATTCGAAGAAACCTTTCAACAGCGTTTCGACGGCAGCTTGCATGAAACCTTCTTCCGAATTTACGTCCAAGGAGGTTTGGACGGAAGCTCGTGGAAACTTTTTTTTCACGGAAGCTACTTCCATGGAAGCTACTTTCATGAGCGTTTGGATGGGAGCTTCCATGAAAGCTTCCATGAACTTCATGCGGAAACGGCTTCCCGGCTGCGGATGCTTCCGTCGAATCTGCCCTTCAAACTTCCGCACATTTAGCGGAAATGGCTCCCGATCGTCTTTTCGCGGAAGCTTCCATGGTAGCAGCTTCCATGGACGCCTTCGTGGACGTCGTGGTTACCGTACCACGTCTCCATCGCCATCTTTAAGGGAGGAAGATCCTTCAACCGATTGTTCTGGAATCCATAATCTTTGGCTTACGCCCATCCATGGAGGAAGTACGAGGAATTTCACGAACGTACTCCTTTGTTACCAAGAAATTCCAAACACGCACCCACGGCCCGATGCGCACGTCCTTCCACGGCAACTTTCATATCGGTTGTATTGCGTGTATTGCAGCCTAAACTGACCATACGCCGTAGGGCGACGCCATGCATGTAGTCCCCACCGCTATGGTACCCGGGCAACGGAATAAATTTATCTCCTAATGCGGCGTATACAAAGAGAAGGGCACCGTATTTGATCGCAACCCAAAAACGCACTTTCTACAAGGTTCCCGTTCGGAGGAACGGTGACGCAAGAGGCTGATGGTTTTGCATTTTGAACCCCCACGCGTCCGCTCGTATCCTAACGGTAGAGTATGCATCTGGACTGCAATTCGATACATTAAGGCATATTGGAAATGAAGGTACTGCTGTGTAGGGACAGCCCAGATACTTAATGCCGATGCTGCTGTAGTAGCCTACCTGGTACTACTACCGTTCTGCGCACATAAGTTCACCGAAGCTAGTGTAGCTGAGACGTTCATGTACCCGCCGTATAATAAGCATTCGGGTGCAGCTTTTTAACAGGTGTTTGTTGTTGTGCTTAGCACGTGTGATGTGCATACAACAGTCTTTCACTTAGTACTACCAACATGTTGTGCTGTAACCGACGAAAAACATCTACCCCACGCGCATCAAGCAGTCAACAGCAGCAGCATTATCCTGCGGTGTGTGAGGTTGAAAAACAATAGTATACCCGTTAGTCTAGAGACTGGTAAAATTGAACACGGCGGTGATGTCCGTCGGTAATTGGTTCTAAAATTTGATGTTCCTCCGCGTGCCGTTCGCCGTTGTTTACTAATATCGAACTGTTTATAGAAAAAAATGAAAACCGTCAGCTGTGAGTCAGACCGATTGAATGTATTCCCAGTATTTTTGGGAAGTACGCCGACCGATGGGTAGCCGGCCATGCCCAACAATTTGCTGGTAAATTTTGATGTGCGAACAGCCGATTTGATACACTCGAACCTGCAGCTGTGTCCGGTGATTCAGGTCATCGTGTGAACGAGACTACACCTCGCGCGGCCGCAACTACTCGAGTGGCGCAACCCCGACCGCCGCACAACACAGGATCATAGCAGGGTACTGGAAACCCTGCCGCCGGGTGCTATGTATGTTGGACAAACAAGAGCATCAGAATTTTGTTTAGCAGCGCTTTTCTTGTGGAAAGCAAACCATACGACTTCGCGCAATGACAAACCAGCAGAGCTGTAACAGACACAGCACAAGCATTTCAGTTAGAGACTACTGGGACAGCAGAGCGAGCAACTGGCGTATGTATTTCATCCTCGGAGGAGCTTCTCCCCGACGAGTACCGTTAGAGTCGGCCGAGGTAAGGTTTTGCCCGAGGCCACACTTCTACCAGTCAGTAGTGCACTGACAGGCTGCCGGCTGCTGCGATGCATCTTGCACGAGCGAGGTCAACCATCAAACACAAATCTACCCTGATTCCGGCATCTGCACACCCAGATAGACATACTGACCGACCATGGGTGGCAGAGCTCCACACAGGGGCATTCATGTGATGCCACGCGAGGGGGCGGGAGTATTTTTGTAGTGGCAGTGTTTTTCTGCACGCTGCACTGTGCTCTCTGTGGAGGCTGTCGCAGAGGTTCGAGGCAGTCAGAATTGCTTGCGAGCGGTAATGCAAAAAGTGAAGATTGGTACGTCTGCCGCATTCTTGAAAAACAAATCCAAGATAAACCTCGTCCATCTCAACCTAAAACTTCAGCTGTTGCACAGAAGGACAGTAGATGTGCCGGAACCTGTAGCGAAACGCCAGCTGAGATGTTGAATGCTATACGAAAAGCCCACTAGCAGGCACGGAAGTCATATGTACCAGCAGCGAAAATATGAAACGCCCCCCAGCAGGTAACAATGAAATGCCCGCCAGCAGGCTCGGAAGCGTTACCGGCCAGCCGCATCGAATTAATACTATGCTGTATCTTATCTGGTGAGATATTTAGTATATTTCTTGTTCAAATATCTCGATCGTGTGCGTTGTATTGGTTTCCGGGCCCCCACCCGTGTGTAAATTGAGGATATCGCGCAGACAAAACCCCTTGTTCCTCATGGCTGATTTCGGCGTAATAGGGTGCCTTCAACCTCACGCCCCCCGCCCGCCACCGACGCCACCATACCAAAATCGAGGTCGTATTACCGATGACGATGGAAACGCAATGCGGCTGAGTTTATTTTCCGAAATCTTGAAAGAAGGCATCGGTGGAAGATACCCCCGTGCCGCTCCTGTCGTGCAAACGGAACGGAAGGACATTTTTGTCGCCTAATTGCTACACAGCAGCGCCAAGATGTGTTTCTATCAGACGCCTGGATCGCGCCAGCCACATATCACGGCTGTGCTGTGAATACTGTGACGATAGTGTGGGCCGGAGCGCCTCACCGGCGCGCCCCGTTGTCATTCCATGGCGCAGTTGCTCGTTTTGTCCATCGGTGTCGGTCGCAGACGAGAAATCTCGCCGTCTCGAACTATCATTTCGCCGGTAGGTTATCGGGCTCGTTTGGTCCAACATGTGCCCACGGTGGTTTGTTCGCTTTTAGTTTTTTACGGTCGGCACTTGTTTGTTGAACATCAGTGGTCATGTGCGAACCACTCCCCCGCTCCGTTAACGACTCAGGTTCCGCTAGAAAGGAACGTTTGACGTGGTGGCGCGGCGCCGGGCGTTATGCAAACATGCCCTAGCTTAGGTTGTACACGTTACCGGCTAAGATATGGGCGTTCCCAGCGCTCCAAACTCCCCGGTACAAGCGGCTCGTGTGCCACTCCTAAACCACTCCCAGCGTGCGACGTGTCGACGGCGAGTGATGGGTCCGTCGGTACGACACCGCCAAGGGGAGGCTGGACTGGACATCGAATACTTCCCATTTACGTCACCCCCAGAGCTACTATTTATTGTCTGCCAATCACGCCACCCCCAGAGGGTAGCATCCAACCCTTATCCGCCCGTCCACTCTTCCCCGCCCCCCGCCCCACTTCCCAACCCTCCTTTTCCCCTCTCCCTCGGAATCATGATCGTGTCGTTGCTTGATCATATCACTCACCAGCTCCCATCGATCAACTTTACTTGGGTCCCACCCCGCCCACACACTCGGTGGAAGAAGTCCTCCGCTTCCAATGCTTAATCGTCGAAGGCTGGACTTTTGTAAAGAAAGGTCCGAGCTAAGAAGCGCTCGTTTCTCACCAAAACACACTGGTAAAGAAGGAACTCCGACAGCATTCGAGGCATCTGCTGCACAATGTGCCCGAACCCTGACAAAAGGGAGTAACACAAGCACGGTGCAGATGACATCGTCGTCATCTTGGCACACATTTTGAAATCGCCTATTAAGTCCTTTGGGTAATAACGTCGCGTCTGTGTCACGGCAACGGTGTAGGCGTATAGTCATGTCGTTTTACGTCGTATATGAACGCCGTCGGCGAGGTGCCAACTGAGAATCGCGAATCTACCGTAGGAACAAAGAGCCGTTACTCAGTCGGCTGTGCTCCTAGCGAAGATCCCGTCATCGTGCAAACGTGTGCAAGCAGCCTTTGGCCGAACGTTCGGAGCCTATATTGTCATCCGTATCGCCCAGGGTCGAGTTGACAGCGTTGACGACTAAAGAGACCGGTTTGTCAAGGGAAGGAAACCAGGCAATGCGTGGAGCAGGCGCACCGTGGATCCACGAGTTGCTGCTCTGCCATGGAACTATTCCACAAAATTTTTTCGTTGTCGTCATTGTCAACGCTCCATAACGTCGAATCATCCCGTGTCTCGGGAGAGCAGGAAACGGCGCAGTCCGCCTCCGAATGCCCCCGGAAACGAACCCTAACTTGGGGCGTATTTTCGGCCAAGGTGCAAGAGACACACGCGTGGCGTAATGCTAGGCTCCGTTCCGTATGTACTCTTGGGGAAGCGGTTAAAAAAGTGGCTATACCTTGCCCGTTATAGGCGTCATATTGTTGTCGACTGTGGCATGCTCGTGTTGAGAACGCCAACATGTATGTCCACTTTGAGCCCTTTGACAGCTGACCACACGTCGAAGCCGACTGAAATCGTGGGTAATGTGGGGGCGAAGGACAATGTCAAGACGACCTTCGTCATTACTACGCACGGAACGTCGAACACGTCGGGGCCATCCCCAATCCATGTATCGCAAGTGATGACGGCCAACGCCCGACCAGATTCACCGACAACGAAAGGCTTGTCTAAATCGGGATAGGACCATGTCACCTGTCGACGAAGTGACGAGTCCCCAGCCTGGGGTCGTCGGGATTATTCAAGCGGTAGCACCGTAGAGCACAGCCCTTGTAGTAGAAGATCAAATCCGGCCGGCCAGCTGGCGAGGTCTTCTCCGATGGAGTCCAGGCAACCGGCCACGACTTCTATCCCCTGGTGTTCCCACAAAGGACCCAACTTGGTGATGATGCTGCGGTTCAGAATCGCAATGACGCGCCCGTGCGTGCAATGGGTCGAAAACAGCAGCTGCCGTTGTCGCGCTTTGTCAGGATTGGCTCCGCGTGAGATTGTGTCAATTATAGCATCACGGTCGGGTGGATACGCGATCAGGACGTGTGTTGCGGCGACGGTAAGGGCACGGAAGAGGACGTGTCAGTAGTGCAAATAATCGGTGCAAGAGGTTGGAACGCTTGCTTTCATAGTGCGATCGTCAATTGGTGACACGAATGGCACGCGACGTTAGCTATATCTCTGGACGTAAACGTCTACCTGGGCGCTGAAGTTGGTTGGCATTATTTATTCGTCCTGCTAAACGGTACCTACGGATGACATGGCGTCGATCCTGCACCTAGCAGCTGTGTAGACAATGTCGAACAATTGGTGGAATGTATGTAACATTTTCCTCCCAACGACACCGCCACGAGGCCTTCGTCATTATGTTTCGGCGGGCGGAGGTCACCAAACGTCGCTTGTAAATATACAACGTCGTGGGTCGTGGGTTAAAGTTCGTAGGCATGGGGTGTGTGGGTTGTGTCGTTATCGTCCTGCGTGTTTACCGTCGTAAGGCCGTGCAGCCTCCGTTGCACCCCTGACCTTGATTTATGTTCCGCAATGTGGTGCACGTCATGGACAGTTCTACACCGTGGACTGATTTTATGATAGCCCCCCCCAAAACCAGCGATATTCTTTAACGAACGTTTCGTGGCTGCTCGACACGAGGAAGGATGCTATGAAAGTTGTATCTTCACACATTTTCTTGTTTGCGAAGAACTATCGACCGATGGCGTCGGGGTGGCAAAGGGCACCGTATTTCAGGAGGTACGGACGTAGGCTGGTTTCAAAACAGGCAGTTTCGTTAAACAAAGGTTGGGGGGGCTACCGTAGAATGACTCCGTGGGTTGCAGATGCGCCATTACCGGCAATGAATACTCGCGCCAGTGACCCTAATCCCGAGGTATCAAGGTGTGGCCAACAAACGTCGGGGTGGGTGGGTGGTGGTTGGGATGGTCTTCATTTGCAAGCATTGCTTTGATCGTACCAACGTACACCGTTTTAGCAATAAGCTCGGGCGAGTAGATCATTTCAACCGTGCAAAAGCACCCGGGCCATAGTGGCTTCCTCGAGGCCTCCCCCGTCATCGTACCTCCGTCACTGTTGTTTAGCGTTTCCCAAGCACAGGAGAGGACGTGTCAGTATTTTTTAAAGAAGAGACTATGATGTAGCACGCCGGTACCAGTGCCATGAAATGAGATGGGCACACTACCAATGACGCACACACTTTGGGCGAACGATGACCAGGTATGCACTGCAGAAAGCGTAGGTCACGCCCATGACGTGGTTCGTTGTTGTGAAGCACCACCAACAACAGCGGCATGAGTGGGACCGGAGGCTATCCGACGGTTAGGCGGGGCTTTCACTTTGACAGTCCACAACTAAGATTGAACAACCTCGTCACGTCTTGTAATGGACGTAAATTGCCTGGCGGCGATACGAGAAACCATCAGGATTGAGGGCACCATGCTGTTCGATAGATCCCCAGCGTATAGAGCGCTTGCCAACATTCCACCCGGCGTCGTTTCATTTTGAATTTGTGACTTGTGCACAGGGTGCGGCAGGCTTCAGAGCCTTCGATGCCGTGATTGAAACCGTCTTGAAAAGCGGGTGGAGGTAGGGCTCGCTGCATACACAGCACGAAGCACTAACCCCTCGTAACGAATGTGTTTTCGACGTCGACCTGTAAACTGACTACGGGCTGGATAGTTGGCAGTTACCGAAAATGAAACGACTGCGAGTTAGCTAGCGGACAGTTAGAACAGCCGGTACAGAGGGTCAACACGAACGTATGTTTTGGAGGGCACAGCAACAAGCGTTCACGGAATAAGCGAAGACCTCCGAAGCACGCATAGAAGCACGGCAAAACGCTGGAAAGGGACGCCTGGTGTCTCTGCCTACCATGGCCCACGCGCACCACCATGTAGAGGGTCAAAGGCCCATTCGTTCGGTACCACGTGGTCTCGTCAGGCTCCTTGTAGGGCCCGTGGTGCACCTTTAGAAATAAGCTTTTCTGGAGATAACTCAGAACCTACTTGATGTTTGAAACCGTCAAACTTCTATGCCGCGTCCAGACTTCCTCCCGAAGTCGAACAGGTAGCTGGCTTTCCTTGTTGATCATAGAGCACTACCCGCTGGCCCACGTAGTCACTTAGTGCGTAACAAGGGGAGAGCCCCGGAGATCCCTGCTACGAAGTCGGTGAGAGTCAATTGACGGACTCGCAAACATATATTTTGTTGGTTGTATAGCACTACCCACTGGCCCACGTCGTCACGTGACTACGTGGGCTAGTGGGTAGTTCTATACAACGAGCAATCCTTGCTCAGCCCATCATGTTATGCCTAATCGACACTTGTCGTTGCTAATCCGTCGGGCGCGAAACATGCTCGAGGTTGATGTCAGCATCCTATGTGTGTTCGACCCAAGGTGGCAGTCGACAAGAAATGAAGCCGGGGTAAACCAATTTAGTGACTACTTGTACAGAGCGTGCCAAGTGACGTCACCGGCACTATGGAGGGTACGAAGCCGAAGACATGCAGAAGTCTAGCACGACCAAACATACGAAGGTTCATGGCAGGCAGCCACAGCAGTAACAGACACGCACATCAGTCGCAAGAGAGAAGCAGCGACAGCAGCAAGGCAGTAGGCAGACTCCGATCAAGACGCTACCAGGAGGGAGGTGTTTCCCACGGGATACAGAAATATCGGGTGTGTGGTGTGCGCGGTGTTGGTGGGGGTGTGTGCTGAGGGCGAGAGGATGAAAGTCAGTGTTTTGTGGCAGTTTGATGTTTGGGGGTTCTTGGAAAAGGCTATGTTTTTCAGGAGGGCATTTATTTCCGCAGCCCAGGCCACAAAGAAGCGCGATATTTCTTCGTAAAACGTAGGCGAAGACCATATTAAGCCTAGCACTAGTGACCGTATAAAGGCCTATAGCACACACCCACAGCAGTCGCAAGAGAGGGGCAGTTACAGCAGCGAGGCAGCGGCGACTACTTGTACAGAGCGTGCCCAGTGATATAACCGGGAACATGGAGGGTACACAGCCGAAGACAAGCAGAAGTCTAAGACGACCAAACATACGAACGCTCATAGAGGACACCGACTGCAGTTGCAAGAGAGGACAACCGACAGTAGCGAGGCAGCAGACACGCAAACTCCGAGCAAGGCGCTACCAGGAGGGAGATGTCTCCCACGGGACACTGAGATAGTGAGTATGTGTTGTGCGCGGTGTGAGTGGGGGTTTGTGCCGAGGGCCAGAGGATGAAAGTCAGTGTTTTGTCGTAGTTTGAACTTGAAGGTTTCTTGGAGAAGGCTGTGTGTTTTGAGGAGGGAGTTTCGTTCCGCAGCCCAGGTCACAAAGAAGTGAGATATTTCTTCGTAAAACGTAGGCGAAGACCACGTGAAGCCTAGTATAGCACGATGGAACATACGTAGGCTTATAGCACACACCCACAGAGTCGAAAGAGAGGAGCAGCGACAGCAGCGAGGCAGCAGCCGCAGGAGAATGAGGTGTGCGCCGTGTGACAAAGAAGTGAGAGGACACTGCCTAGGCGCTAAGTAGGCTGCTGCACTAGAGTGCTGCGGCAGCAGAGACAGCAGCCGAAAGCATGATGTGTCCTAAGCACGTGTGTGCAGCGGACGCAGTGCAGCAGACGCACAGAGGCACGGAGGAGGATTGTTGGGTGCACGAGCGCAACCTGAAAGCCTCGGGCAGCAGTGTTGCAATAGGAAGGAAGTCAGAGTATTTTGTGGTGTAGCCCAGAGAAGGAAACCTGCAACCCCTCCACAGCAGCAGTGAGGTGTTAGGTCGGCAGGGCAGCCGAACAGTGCTAGTATGCAAAAAGCTGTGTAAGGGGGAGGCGACCCCCCCCCCCCCCCCCGCGACGGACGTTCGCGTGTCATGGTCTTTCTGTGTGAAGCACCTCTGGGCGCGGAGGATACCGACGCCACCGATGATGACGTGGACGACGACGACGATGCACCCCTGCAGGAATTCCGACGTCGCCTGCAGGCCATGGCAAGCGGAAAAACCGTACGGAAGCTCAAGGCTTGGCGGACGGCTTATTTTGCGCTCGCAGGTTCGCGTAAGGAAGGGAATAGGAGGAGAATGACCAGAACCCTAATCGGAAAGCAGGAACAAGGAATTCTGCCGATCGTACCCGGGTGCCCGATGCCCACGGCGACCAGGTATGACTTCGAGGTTCCCCCCGATCGCTTCACAGCACTACTGACAAGAGCAAGATGTTCGCATCTTGTACTTGGTAGTCGTAGTTGTTACGCGTCAGCTGCGAAGTAGGGTCACCTTCGGGAGATAGGGTAAACTTACTTGTTAATATTGGTGGTAAAAGGTAACCAGGTTGGGGTAACTTTGTTATGAATGACCTGGTGAAAGGTAACCAGGTAAACATACGTACGTACGTACGACTATTTGTTTAGACACGAAATAAACCGCTCCAAAATCGACCGTGGCAGGGCAACGTTTGCACCGCAAGACACATCACATCTAGCCGTGTGCGTGGAAGTGGCAATGATACTCACAAGGACCCTATCTGTTGCCCCGGCTCGGCGTGGGATTGGGCATATGTTCGTAACAAGGGGGGAAGGAGGGGGGGCAAGGGCTACCCCGATTTGCGCATGTGTTAACCACGTCGACGCCGATTAAAAGCGTGACGGACGCTTTCTCACGAACTATGCTTGCGTCGTCCATGCCGTGCCCGCTGTGCTGCCCCTGTTTAGGTATCTTCAATGGTTGAAGGACTTGGACGAATGCCTCGACGAAGACTGTCGCAAGAAGTCTGACCCTGTGGAGGCCGCGGCCAAAATATACCGCAGCCTCCGGTCGCAAAACGGCGGAAGCGATTGATAGTTGATATTGAAGCCTCCACGCCTACCGCATGCTTCAATTGTTTGCAGTGCGTGGAATCGGTCGCCCCGGTGGTCTAATGGTTGCCCTCGAATACTACTAGGGCTTGTCCTTGAGTCCGATTCCCACCGTGGTGATATTTTGAATTTTTAAAAATAAAAAATAATAAAAGGATCAACTGGTGAGAGTCCCTATATACAGTAGCATGGGTAGGTACAACTCGACGCGAATCGACGAGGGAAGAAAATGATGAACAATTCTCGCGATAAACATGAAGGCACGTACTGTGGTGGGGTGGGGGAGGAACAGGGCCCGCTACGTGACCCCGTATCTGAGTTACTACTACTGCTGGGGGAGAGTGCGTGAGTTAGGATAATAAGCAGGATGAAGAAAAAAAAAAAAGGCCTCGTGCTGTTCTTGTCGTGTCAACCGACGGACAGTGCTGGGTGTATGGGTTCGGGCGTGTTTTGTTATGCGGTGAGATTTGTGCTGGTTGCGGGGAACCCTGTGGTTCTGTTGGTGGGAGATAGACCTTTCAACCCTATTTGCGCGCACGTCGAAAGGGGGATGGAGAGAGATGGGTGGGGGGTGGGTCAAGTTAACGAGGAGCAGGGATTGCCGGGGGGAGGGGGGTGAGGAAGTCTTCGTCGTGAGCGCGTGGCGTTACCTGGATTGGATGCTATCCTGTTGTTGATGGTTTGAAGCAGTAGTGCTAAATGACCGGCTGATGTTGTTATGTTCTTCGCCGTCGCCCAGGTGTCGTGGTGCACATGGGTTGAGGGGGGGAGGAGGGCGAAGGTGAGGGTGTCTTGAGCCAATACTAATGAGCGTGTGGTTTTCCCTGGCATAGGTACCGTCCTCTTGTTGCTGCCCGTTGTCAAAAAGTGGAAAATGACCGGCGGGTGCTGCGATTGTATTGTTCAATCGCTGACACCCTCGTGGCGCCGACACCATCGTATCGCGCGGTGGAGGTGGGTTGGGGCGGGGGGGGTGGGGGGATGGTTAGTTTCTCTTGTAGTAAAGTCGTCCACGACGACTAAGGACGTTTCGGGGTACATAGTAGTACGGGGTATGTGGCTATGCGTGGTGGTGGACAGAAAACGCTGGTAGAAGCTGCTGGTGGCCTTAACCCTTTCACAACTGGAACCCCTTTTGGGGGGGAATTTTACTTGAATTTTGTATAGGGAGGGATTTGGGGGTGGTAAAGGGGTTAAGGCGTTCGTGCCTCTTCACCCCGTACTCTGGGCTGGCGTCTGTTATTCGTATGCATCGACTTCGTCGCCGACTGCTGGTGAATATCGAGGGTGGTAAACGTTGGGAAGGTTTGGTGCTATTTACCTCATTCCCCTTCCCCGCTGCCGGATGTGGCTGCTGCTAAGGCTGCTACGGTGCGGCGTTATTGGTTACGGCCATGAAGAATGTCGTAGACCCTAGGGATAGCGCCATGGCATCGGTGCGTCCGACCGGTAGCCTATACTGAGTCCGTACAATCTGCTGCTTGTTCGTTGGGAACTGGATGACGCAGTCTGATGTTGACGTCTTCAGACCTCGCCTGCACCAGCGCTAGTTCTTATATTGGTGTATTGAGGTGTCGGGGGGGGCGGGCTTACGGTCTTGTGCACGGTGGGAAGGGGTGACGTTGTCCCTCCGCCCCCCACATCGATTTATGTTGGTGAGGAAGGGTTTGCTCGTTAACTTGTATTTTTTCACGGTGGGTGCATGTTGTTGACGTACTTTGACGTTCTCTCACGTAGGAAGCCTCCATGGAAATTGAAGGTTTACATAGTACAGAGCACGCACAGAAGAATGAAGACCGGGAGGACCAGGGGTCGGCCTTTTTCTGCGATTCATCACGACCAACGACGAACCTATCGACAGCCGCCACTCACACTCGCAACTATATGGGACGACACGCCCACCACGGCGTTGGGCCGACTACCGCCAGTAAAAGGTTACGGGGTTGCTGTGCGAATAATGTGAAACGTCATTTTTATCGGAGTCTACCACGTTTTCCTTCCTTACCTCAGCTTACATGAATCCTTGCGAACATCATAAAAAAAGGTGAATTCCAGACCACTTCACGTACGCAGGCGTGTACATGACAATACGTGGGACCCTCCCAGTTTGCTCAAGTTCTCACTGCTCAGTGCTTACGTGGTTATTTAATAGCAATTTGCAACACATTTGTACCTGGTATACGTTTTGCGGCACTTCCCCCCTGCTTGTCCATTTTGGTGGTGGGAGTCCATTCAATTTTCCGCGGGATTATCCACGGATTCCTTGGGAGGTTGGCAATTGTGCTGGTTCCCTTTGACGCGTTGAAGCTTCCGTGCCCTCTCTGCTAGTGCCGGAGGAGTATGTTATAATACCTCTAACGTTTCGCACATGGACATGCCAGCAGATCCCATGGAAGCTTTCATCCGTTCCCCGGAAGCTTCCCGGGATGCAGCTTCTGTCCACGGCTCCGTGGCATTAGCTGTCATGGACAAATCCACGGAACGTCCACTTGTTTTTTCCGTGGAAGTAGTGGAAGCAGCTTCTATGGAAGCCTTCTCGGAAGCTTTCGTCGAATTGAATCCCTTTCACGGAGCTTCCACGAAAGCTGTCGTGGGAGTAATTTGCCTTCACGGAAGCTTTCGCGGAAGCTTCCGTGGGATTGTTGTTATTACGCTTCCGTGGAAGTAAATTTTTATTTACTATGTATCATTTATTGTTTACTTCCACGAAAGCTTTCGTGAAAGCTTCCGTGGAAGTAAATTTACTTGGACGAAAGCTTCCGTGGAAGCTTCCGTGAAAGCTTCAGTGAAAGCAATTTACTTCCACGAACGCTTCCGTGGAAGTAACTTCCGTGGAAGCTTTCACGAAAAACTTCCGTGGAAGTTGCTTCAACGGAAGCTTCCACGCTTTCATGGAAGATTCCACTGCTTTCATGAAAGCTTCAATGAACGCGACGGAAGCTTCCATGGAAGCTTTCACGACCTTCCAACAAAAAATGCAGATAATGCGGGTGGCCCTATTATGAAAACAGCAGTTTGCACGCATAGGGTTTTCAACAAAGAGACCACGTAACTCTCATATTTAGGAGCTGGCCGGATGTGGAAAGACGAGCTGGGAAAAAAGGCAGATAGATGCGTTCTCACACGGTCAAGTCACAAGACGTCATTTTGGTGCCGCGGCAGAGTCAAAGGCTTGCGACTCCTTCCAAGAGGCCGCTGAGCACTTTTCCCCAAAATACAACGGCTGCGAGAGGTGATGCGGGCCACGGATGGATGACGGTTTTGGTTCTGAGGTTATACGGGTATCGCCACGGCAAACCCGTTGTCAATTTTTGACGCACGAGGAGCCGGCTGGTGGTCGATCCTGCTGTCAAAGCTACTTCGAAGTCGTTGGGGGGCGCCGAGCGAAGAAGAAAACCAAGCAGCCCATCCATACAGACCGGCACCATCTTTAGAAATAGAACCATAGTTTGTGGTATTTGCGCCCTGACCTGAAGCTGGCGGCGATGCGTGAGTGGAGCTGTTCTTCGTCAAGGGTTGATTTCCCAGATACATACGAGTACGCATTTCAAACAAAACACACACTTGGAAAGCACCCGTCCCCTGACAAGACGTACTGTTGTAGTATTCCTAGTCTGACCCACTTATTTGATGATATCACGGTACCTTTCGCGGCACAAATGATAGTAGCTGCATGCATGCCTCGATTATTGAATTTTATTTATCCTGTATATACCCGTGGAAATACCGCGTATCAAGGGACCAACGCTCGCGTACACCCTACAGGCTGATTCACGTAAAAGCCCCCCAAATGTATTCCCCTGCAAAGGTCCACACGCCGTTTTTGCGATTGAGACCATGAAATTTAGCACACGTCTTCTGTGTGCCATTGCGAAGACCTCACCTATGTGTGTTTCTTCTTTTGTCTGAATTTTCGTCAGTTTAGGTATTTTTGAAAATATCGTCCACCTTAGACCAAATTGTTTCGGCGAGAAAGAAAAATGGAACCCTCCCCGGGGGTCAGGCCTCGGCATGGGCATGTTGAACACGTGTTCAAAATTTCATGGTCTAGCTGAAAAAACGGCGTGGATATTTAGACTTTTTTGCGTCAAAAAATACCAAGATGCTTCAAACTACTTGGTTTTAGTGTAGGATCCATTTTTTTCGCTAGATTTTGCCTAATTTTTGAACATGCAGGCTGGTCAGATCTTCGATTTTTTGCACGAACAATTCTACAGACATTCCTTGGAGTACCTCCAACCGGTTCGTGCAAAATGTGGCGCAATTAGTTTTCTCGCCTCCACCTGAATAAAGCCTGAACATCATTGAACAATATATATGAAGGCCAGTCAATGGTCGCTACGAGTTTCGCTCCTAGAGACAGCCCGAGGCCGTTAAAATAAACTGGCCATGTCACCCTCTTCCATTGCTCATGCGGATCAATATGATACCAAATACTTACCCTTTGACTGGATATTCGCCGGGGAGAGAATTTATATATTTTTACGTGAACCAGCCTGGAAGAGCCCCTCCTCGACCACCTTCTGCAAGAGAGCTCGAGAGTGAAGCAGGTGTGTGACGCAACGGGTGGTTGCCATGTCTGAGGTGGGGTCCTTGAACTTTGAATTCGAGGGCTCTTTAACGATATCGAATCGGGTCATGTGTGTGTTTAGACATGAGTACATTTTTCAAGAAACATAGCTGATATTTGGAATATTTCACGATTTATTCTTCAAGTTACGTCAGATAGATGGGAGTTCGACCGATTGAGTGGTCGATTCTGTACCGTTGATAAACGTTTCGATTTAGAGTGTCGCGCCCTTTGTCCTGGGAACAGACAGCGTCACTGGTGCAGGATCGATGTTGCAGCAGCAAATGGGCAAGGGATCAACATCGAGATTGGTTTGTGGTGCGAGGAGTTAAACATACCTCTGAAAGTCTCCATTCAAATTCTGGAAATCCCCAGTCTGAAAACTGACCATTTCTTTACGGCGAAAGACGATCCATGCGACAGGAATGCTGTTAGGTGGACCACACAGGAACCACAATGGGATATACAACGGATGAGGAATACGCCAAAACCCAAAGCGAGGCCCTTGGCCTGTGATCGTGTTTGGTTTTTAACGTCTGGGACGCGCAACAGCAGTTGACTACAAGGTTTCCCTTCGTGATGCGGGTAACGTGATATCCCGGGGGCGTCGCAAGACGAAAAGGGAGACACTGGTAACACACGTATAACTATTTATCAACCTAAAGTCTAATAGTGTTACGCTTGCTCACATAGATAAACCCCACCTCTCTGCTTAGAGGAAAACGGTGGCGTGAGCTAGTGCAGTGCTCCAAAGAAGGAGTAGTACTCAGCGGGAAAAGTGTGATAGCGGTGGGTGTACGTTGTACTGATGATGTACGTGCACACGCATTATTAGTGGTCAGGAGATACTGTCTGTGTACCGTACGTGGATTAGTGCTCGTTGCTATATAGCACGTCACATGTGCTTGCACTAACTTGTGGTACAATGGATAGGGTTGATCAGCCAATGTCAGTCGCTGTTGGATGTCGTACAATCGTTTATTGGTTGGTGGCAACAATTTCGGTATGTGTGGCGTACGTGCCAGGATTTTCCATGAGTTAAAGGTAGTGTTGGGCGCTTTGTTTGGCATTGTGTGTGAGGGGAGAAAAGAAACCATGATGTGCTCCTCGTTTATCCCCCTAGAAAGTTGGCGTCCTGGGCGCGTGGCGAACGCTGAAATAGAACTGTACCAGATTTTGGCCACAGCAGCACCTTGTATATACCTGAGCGTGGCTATCGCTGAAAAGGAGTTATATATCCCTGAACCCTACCCATGGTTCCACTCTGCCCAAAACAAAATATTTGGCCTGGTCGAGGCTCGCGTGCATGCTGCGCTCGCGATGCCTGCCACCCTCGCCGCGCTGGGCGCCATCTTCCAAGCTTCCCCCGCTGTATGTCCATGTGAGCCCCGTCTCCCGCTCGGAGAAATGCAAGCCGTGCCCCGTAGCGCTTGTTCCAACACTCGGCTGCTCCCGGCCTCTACCTCCCAGCCTCCTCCTGCTCGCATCCGCTCTGCCCGGAAATATAATACCGGGATATGTCTTTTTTGTTCTTGTAAAAACGGTTATCACATTCGGAGCCGTCTGGTTACACCGCAAGGAAAATATAAACACACCGGGTCAACCACGCCCGCAGAAGCTTTTGCTCCTGCCTCGACGAGCGGCCGTCAGCGCGGCAGGAGAGCGCAGGCCGATTTACCTCTGTCTGCACCCATTACCACGCGCCCATGTCGATATCCGAGGCCGAAACGGCCCAGGGCGGCGCGCCCCCGAACCCCACACTAATCCGATTCGCATGTGTACTGCTGCTACTACTGCTGTATGTTGCTGCTTCTGCTGCTGTTGTGCCGCTGCTGCTGAGGCTAATTTAGTCCGGGCAGTCGCTGCTACTGCTGCTGTGCTGCTGCTGAGGTTAGTTAAGTGGCGGGCGATTTTTTACGAACAAAACAACGAAGAACAAAACATTGTAACAGTTTATAAAGAGATCAAAATTTGAAAAACAATTTGGGGTGTTCCTAGTGACCTGCTCGTCTCAGGGAGGCGGAACGCAATCCCTTGCCAAAGAGAGCAAGCTAAGTGACGTTTAATACACGGAGCGCCGTCATGGAGCTCGGCCGAGATCCAGACATGATTCATAATGTAC
Organism: Undaria pinnatifida; assembly: GCA_012845835.1. Classification (NCBI taxonomy): domain Eukaryota; class Phaeophyceae; order Laminariales; family Alariaceae; genus Undaria; species Undaria pinnatifida. The sequence goes on from JABAKD010000025.1 coordinate 26,985,885, forward strand.
CCATATCGGGCTAGCTTGCCCCGCGGCCGGAAGTGCGAGAAGAAACACTCAGCCGCCGGGGAGCAGCGAGCCAGAAAAAAACGAAGATCATATTTTACATATACATATATGCCATATTCCTTCCAGAACAACAATAGCTTCGGAGGCGATACTGCAGTAGTACTCATAACCGCCGTGGCGGGTTGCGTTGCATGATCTCAAACGGTTAGGGATACTCGTACCAATACTAAAAACAATGTCCCTGACGCCCAAAAATCTGCTTTGCTCTTTAAAGGCAAATTTTCCAGCAACAAGAGCGTGAGCTGTTTTGGGGATTGCCTTCGAGGAAACCCCACCACTGGCTGTGCCGTACGTAGTGCTACACTTGCAGCATTCCGTTGAGAAATATCATACATCCCACACAGAAAAAGCCTTAGATGAAACGTGCAGTCTCTCCATAGTCAAGCATATATATGTATGGCTACTGCCCCCCTGAGCAGCGAACGCTTGCCCCGGGTATTTAGCCAAATGTGTTTACAAGTTCAAACAAACACAATAATCAATGTATACCCAACCAGTCCCCTCGATGCTGGGTAGCAATGCTTGTAAACTGCAACCTTCCCCCTTAACGAGGGTGTGGTCCAGAACAAGGCAAAAAACGGTGACAGCGTGACGCAGCCCCTGTTTCACGTATCGGGCAGTATCAAGCGCAATTATCCCCGCCGAAAATCACCCAAAACAACATCTAAAGCTTGACCACGGAGCACCAATGGAAAGGACCCTTGCTTCTGAAAGGGCGTTCATCGGGACAGCAGCACATACGTGGACGACATACTCGTAGAAGTCGGGGCCACCTCGATCCATTCATAGCTGTTGGGTTGTCACCGCAGTCGAAACACATGACGCACAAAGCTGTCCCATTCGTGACAGGGTGGCACCACCGTTCCCCAAAGAATTTGATGCCAGTGGTTCAACGCACACCACGTCAGAGAACAAACAATCGACGACATTCTGCGTTCTATATCTCGGCAGACGGGGCCAGTCACATCCAACGCAATACATCAAATTCTCAAAACTTCGAACCAACCGTGATTGTCTGAAGCAGGACAGGCTGCCATACTTTAGAGCACTTATCACCCATACTCTGGAGCACTTAACACCTGCGGAGGCATATACACCGAATTGTGTGCGCACACGGTAGTACACTGTGTAGATCGCAGCTGCCCAATACTCGACGTACTTCGCATACCACTCACGCCCGGAGCGACCACTCCAAAATATCAAAAACAACGTCTTGTACAAAGCCACACGGAACATATTTCCACTGCTCCACCGTCCCGACCCCCCCTACGTGTATGTCACATTCAGAAGACTGTTGGTGCCGTGGAAACACAATGCCTATGTTGCGTTCGAAGAGACTCCACAAGCAGAAAGGATGACTCACTGCCGAACGCCCCCGTCTTTACGGTTAGAGTAACGTTTCGCAGTAACACTGCACTACGACGGTCTACGATGAGCTGCACAGAATCGTGCAAAGCTATTTAAATGTTTCTAGTACGCGACGTCGGTTGTTCCCACATCGGGGTGTAGACTATACAGAAAACAACCAAACACGACCAGTCAACAAATAACCAATATGCTGCTGGTGCATTGCGATGCTCCGCCGTCAATCTGTGGGAACAATGTGTCGTGATGACTCGCGCACATTTAGCGGAAATCGCCTATTCAATCAATCTACAAGGGCGGCTCAAGCCATCCGCATGCTACAACGAACGCTGGTGCCCCGTTTGGTTAGCACTGGTCAGCCCCCATGAACGCCTCTCCGCTGCACTTCTTGTTGTTCACAAAGAAAGACCCGTCCGTTTCGAGCCTGATCGTCTCGCCTTTCATGAGACGGAACTCGTAGGGCTCGTTCTCTGGGAAAGCCACCGCCTCCTGAAAACGAAGATAAACGGAAACGAGCCATGGAAGGGTCAGCATACACGTACCTCACCGGTGTAGAGTCAATCGCTTCTGCCTTCTACCTGGCATCAATAATCATTGCTGCAGTTGACCTCCCCCTGTTCATTATTCGTTTTCATTGGCTTCATGGTTCAGGGAGAGACGTGGAAACATGGTCCAAACTGGGAGTGCTGTCGGCACGCGTTCAGAAAAATATCGCTCGTGGATATCATTGTTGCACGTTTTCACCTGTTGCAGAATCCGCACAGCGACCATCTCCCCGAGGGTCAACCCTTCCTGGCCGTCGATCCTCCAGTGGACGCCACACATTTGCCTGGAAATCATAGCACAGCAAGACACGGGCAAGGACAATGCAGATCAGGGTTAGGTCGACGCAAGACGCACCTCACACACTGTATTTCGCCGCATATACAGTTGCGAAACGTGGCCAAGGCGCAGTTATTCAGGCGAATAGCATCCGTTCTTCACACTATTAAAAGTGCTCATGCATACTTTTTCCGTGCTTGTTGTACCTGCCGAATGCGACGTTGACAGCCATTTTGTTGATTTCTCCCTCGTACGTCAAGCAGTCGTTGCCAGTGTAGGGCAGAAGGTTCAGCCCTTCATCGTCGGGAAGCACGGGGTCATCGAAACACGAAGCGCCCCTCTCCAGTCCAACAAGGGCCTGCGGTAAATGGTGGAGATTCGGAGCTGTTGTTAGGGAAAATGTCAACCGACATCTAATTAAAGAACTCATACGTCGTCTTGGTTTCGGTCCCCGGTACAGGGTTGGTCACTCCCCTGGTCTGCGGTAAGTGTACGATGGCGGGAACTGACTAAGCTGTCGTGTAGCCACAAGCAGGCAATGCGTATTCTCCAGCACGTGAACGTCGGAAAGCGGCAAACGATTGACGTACGTCTGCAGAGATTGCAGTGCATCCCAGAACTACCCTCGCGGTTAACACAAAGAGCGTCTGGACAACGAACGCGTTGTTCAGCAGCTCACGACCACGTTCACAACGTAACGGAACAGTGTGTTCCAAAGACAAAGGGCTCGAGTACACGGTATGTTAGTACACGGCGATCGCAAAGTACTTGGCCTCAGCCTTGCGAGGAAACACACTCGAGAGGGTTGGTGTGGGAAGTTTCAGTTTAAACCGACATTGTTTTAAATCAACCCCACCCATTACATTGGCAATGAGCTAGGCCTTGAGGCGGAGGTTCCTCAATGTATTCGTGAAGTATCGCTCATGGGGCATATGGGTCTAGCGTCAACGACTCGTAGTCACGTCCTGACACCACTCTGACATGGCGGCCGTGGTCCTAGGTATCAGCGACCGAAACGGGTGTTATCTGCATCTCACCTTGAGCACCGTTGCGAAGGCGCCGTTCTGAACAGCGTGGCCAGATGGGTACGATGGGTGAGTTGGCGACCCCTCGTTGACAGCCTGTGAAACCAAAGACATAATTACAGCACAATTAGGACACGTGTGCGCACAGGTGCTAATCCGGCCACGGTTCCTACTCAGTAATGATATGAACGTATCCTTCACACGTACGTTACTAAACGGCACACGTTACCACTCCGCAAAGGTTAACGTTTGGAGCGATACAACTGACGTGGTCGGGATTCATAAGGGGTTTAGTGGGCGTCATTGTTGTTGTAAAATAATCGTCCTATAGTAAAGCTGTCAAGCGCGGTTCAAACGTTTCATCCTGTAGATGTTCTAGCACAATATGCGGGCATGTACGCATCCATGTTGAGCCAGAAGAATAAGTGCGAGAGAGTGTTTAAGCGCTTGCGATTGCCCTGAAATTACACTTGAACGGATGAATGGTGGAGACATTCGACACCTCGAGCGCGTGCTGCCACCGATTATGGTCGTGGTGAACAAGATCGGCAAAGTGACACCACACCGGGCATTTTTAACAGAGGAAAACGCGCGCGCACTTCCATTCCGCGGTGGTGCCTTTTGAAGAGCCGCGTGAGTGGCCATGTGCATTTCAACCTGTCTGTGACCTATTTCACGTATCGCTGAATTCAGTGGTGATATTACTCACCATTGGCAGGAGGTAGGTGCGCCCGCGTCTTCCCCTTCCGTTGATCTCTACATTCCGGTCCCGCACCCTCCTGAGCAACTCGCTGTTGTCAAGGAGCGACTTGTCGAATTCTACGTCAAGATCACCGTTGATTACATTGTGGAGGGTTCCAGCGACGGCCTGGTACGCCCAACGATCCAACAACACCGGCGGGACGCAAGGGAGTAGGAAGACGTTTGGCGGGAGTTGAAACCGTTTAATCGACAATGAATTGCCTTCCCTAACGTATATCACACCCAGGGAGATCGTCAACCAATGAGTTCTCGATTGAAAGGGCTAGACAGTTCGAGGACTGACGCGAAACGCTAAACCAGTCCCGGTAGCCAACGACAAACGTGCTTTGATATATACACACATTGCGGGGGGGCGATTTCCGTCTCCCATGCCCTTCGATATACGTTGTCAGAGAGGTTCGGTTTGTTAGTGTAAATCTCACCTCCGGGCGAGCGAACAGATGCACGTTCCACTTCTGGTACCACGAGGATCGCATGGCCAGCTCGGCGTTTCCGATGATCCTCATAACGTGAGACACGCCGTAGTTGACGAAACCAACCTGGCGGCCGCTCTCATCGTACGGACCGTTGAAGCCAGGACGGCTGATGGCTCCTTCTTCGATTAGAATCAGTGCGGCTCGGTACGCCTCCCTGACAGTCGAGAGTATTGGTCACATGGTTTAATGTTCGTCGCGACCCAACGAACCACAGCATCGCATGAAAGTCCCGGGACAAAATATCAGGCACAAATGTGTGGGTATTCGTGAACTCTCAGTCACCTGCAGGTTAACGGAAATAACGCCTGGGGAGCGTTGTGTGTCGTTATTTTAAAACTGTTTTTGTGGGCGTTTCTCGCCAAGAAGTGGTGATGGTGACTGCCGCGACATCTCGAACGACAACACATACCAATGAAGTAGAGAGATTATCCCGCAGCAGGAGTCGCAAATTCAGTCCGAAAACACAGTGCCGCACTCACGTGTTGATGGTGTCGGTGACTACCAGCCTTGAAAGATCGCGGGAGTTGCGGATGTACCGCTCAACAGAGTCTTCCTCCTCCGGCGAGTCCGGCTTGCCACCGTTCTGTAAAAATCACGGGGGGGTCGAGAAAGCGTTTCAAGGCACGGTGAGAGGACGACCCGGCGAGAACAGAGCGGACACAATCGCGTGGCCGACGGGCAGCCCATCAGCGAAAGGGCGCACTGCTGCCAATGCCGATCGTCACAATGCGCAAATCAATATTCCCAAGTCTATCTATCATCTTGTTGTTCACGGCTAAACGATACGCTTGCGATTCTGATAGATAGGAAGCTGCGGAAGGATGCCGGTATACGATACCTGACGCATGGTACACCCCACGCGCCAGGTGGCACCAGTGCTTATGGGAGCCTAAATACCAAACGACAGTCAACTGACAGTGCCCGGTCATATGACCAATTCCGAGCGCACCACGGATGCAGAGGAATAACGCAGGGACGGATCACGTTCTTGTGATAATTGCTTTGAAACCACGCGGCTACGCCTCAACAACGACCGATCGAGGTGCGTGAATGCCCACAATGGAACCAATCAATGTTTCAAGAATGTTAGATCGTTGGAACGTTGCCACCGGATGCAAATATGATCAGATACATTGACATACCCAGAGGATTTCATCCCTTCCCCTCCTCCCTTTCCATGTCCAGCTCCCGCGCCAACAATTGTCGTCGGTGAACACGTAGTTCATTTCCGGTCGTTATGTACTTTATGTGTTTCCGCTAACCTGTATGCGAAGCCATTCGTCGTAGTCGACCATGTAGTCCACTCCGGACGCAAAGGTCATCTGCTGAGGCGTTACGGTGATGGAATCAATAGTGAAGTCCTTCACCAGCAGCTGTTTCAGCGCAAAACCACCGGCAACGGGCAAATGATCGACAGGAGATGTTACTCAGCGCGGTACATCCGTAAGCCTGAAATCCAAATACATGATGAAAGAGGATATTATCACAGTAGCTCAACCTGGACCACCAGCAAGCGTTGTCGCATTGTCAGGCATGGCTTGATACCCTAGCTAAATGAACGCTGGAGTCGATGTCCGCACCTTAGCGTTGGTGGTCCGCCGCGAAGTCTTCCTTTTTATTTCTCGGATTCAACTCGGGGCCGTAAGTGAGATACGAACCATCTCATGGAATCACAACGCCAACCTCAACCAGCGAAGTAGTATAGTTCTGGAACAAGTCATTCAGGGGTGGGGAGAGGACCGTAAAAAGAACCCCATCATGAACAGGCTGCTACACTGTACCTGGGAAATGAAGGGTCCTGTCTCGACACCGACCGCAGAAGACCGGAACAGCTGCGACTGCGGATCCGCTTTGCCATTGCTTCCGACGGCCACCCCGTTCATGTTGGCAAAACCCGGCATCGTGGCCAAGTTGTCTGTCGAAACCACACAGAAAGGTTCAAATCGTTAAACCCCGACAACAATCGTCCTTGGTCTAAATGGTACAAATATGATTGTTTATCGAAGTAGCGACACATGAGAAAAACGGTATGTTAGCCTTGTCGAACGACTCGGAGAACACATGGCAACGAGCGCCGACCTTGGCTGCCGTACACCGCAGAGTAGCATTAACTACAGCCTACATTGGGCTTTCATAAATAAAAGCACACGTGGGAAGAGCTTGAACGTGAAAGTACTCAGTACAGAGTTCGGCTATCCGAGCCCACAATACAGGAAGAGTTGAGATGTACAAGTTGTACGCGGGATCAATCTGCCGCCATCGGGTAGTGTTTCCTGGCTCCTAGGAGTGCGTGGCAGGGCGGCGTTACCGCACTCAAACAGAACGCGTAGATCTATAGTGTTCAGCTTCTCACGAGTACCACACATACACCATCTAGATCCTCTCGATTACCAAGGGGAAGGCGTCCCCGAGAGAAGGAAAAGTGGGGAGTTAGACGCGACCGATCTCCGACATCCCAGTATCCCGATACGGCAACGCTGAAAAGCATTTTTGGAACTCCTTTCTCCCATTGTCATGCGTGTATAAAGTATTAATGGAAAATCAAGTAGTAGATTTTTGCACGTTACGGCTCCGCGGCTGGAACTCCGCACTGGCGACGAAAGTGCTGATTTTTCACCGTACAGCGAACTGTCGTCTCGTGCATCATTCCGCTATTTGCATAGGAAACATATTTGGGGTACCTGCTGCCGCCACGGTTGCCTCGTCTTCACCGTACTTGGAGAATGGCACGTCTCTTGTCAAGGCCATCCAGTACAGCTCCGCCATTTGAGCGGCCTGAGGCCGAATCGTGAAGAGACGTTCGATCCAGGGCACTCTCAGAAGGCATCCAACGACCCATGCTACGCCAACGAAGGATGAACCTAAACATTCTCAGGCCTCTCGCTGGAGCTCTATACCCCACGCGATGGCTATTTTCGATACTAGTATGTAGCCTATTGAATAGTATACCCCGTCCACAGAAAACACTGTTGTAAACCACAAATATAATTGGAACCCCGAGAATGTGGAGCAGCTCCTCAGTTGATCAGGCCCATCAGCCAAATATCAAACACCGCTAGTCCTCGTCGAGCCTCGCCCTTTATGGGATACATTCGGTCCGATGAGCGCAACGGCAACCAGACACGCTTTACGTCCCCCGAAAACAAAAACGATATGCGAGCGATGGACGACGTCTGTTCAAAACACCCCACGGCATGCAGGTGGCAGATTCCCACCATAATACACTTCAGAGAGATGCCAACAGCTACCGTGCCGAAATATTCCGACACCCACAACTCACCAGGTCCTCGGAGTTGATGGCCGAAGCACTAGGGATTGTCAAGGCAGAGCTGTTACGAAATCCGGCCGTTCGTTGACACCCAGGGCCGAAGGACGAGAAGAGGAGACGTTAAAATGGAACATATTTCCGTACCATATTTGTCGCCGACCACGGATATCGTCGATGTTGTTGTACAGAGGAAGATGTCCGCGATGCGGCAAGCGAAGTCGCCAGGGTCGTAGAGTTCGTCCCACCGCCGAAGAGAATTAACCAGACGAGAACAGACACGATACGAGCCAGAGAGCACGGATATGCAGGAAGCGTCCCCAACGCGGGAGGATAGAAAGGACAGAAAGCCAAGAGAAACAAACGCAAGATGGAGCAAGTCAGGTGTTGGGTACTATAACAGCAAGTCAGTGCGGGCCAATACCCTGTCCGCAAACAAACGTCCTGGTCGTCACAAGCTAGGCTGCACGCCTTGAAGGGCCTCTCCCGTCATAGTCCACACACCGGGAAACGAAACATGGCACGCCTCAAGGCAGGCTGCATCATTAGTCGTAGATCTACGAGGCCACTACGCACGACAACACTATGCACGACAACGTCTTAGTTACCGGTGTTGTTGACCACTCTGTTTGACGCCAATGACAGCTGGAGTCACAACGTCTATCGCTGTTGCCTTTGCAGCGAAATATTTGGGACGAATTGCGCTTGCGTTGAGGGGTCACAGGCCTCTAGGTTGGAGTTTCTTTACACATCAACTACACGCAGGGTGTTGCTGCATTCACTTCGTCAAAGGATGATCGAGATTGCTTAATTCTGCTTACAGGGTGCATGGTGCCGACCACATTAATTAGTACCTGGCGGGTCCAGCCATATTGGTCGCGAGGCCTCCAAGAGGGTTGACCAGGAAGCCGTCCTCGTCTCCGGATGGCACCTGCTCGCATGTGTCGAAGTCACCTTCGGAAATACAATCGATCAGGGCGTCGAAGGCATCGCTGTCCACCTGGAGCGTGGCAGGTAGGAACAATCGCGTCAACGAAAAAGGGTACACGGTGCCGAGAAATTACTCAACATTAGGGCTAGCTGAACAATCACATTCGCGAAGTATATAACACATACGTCTGTAGAACACATACACGGTATGGTGTTGTACCTTTGTGCAGTGGTCGCGTGGAAAAGGAGGCAAAGGCAGCCAGAGACCTTTGGGTGCAAATCTTAACCCTCTACTGCCGCCCGCTACACCTTGCCCGTTGCTTCTTGGTACTGTGACGACTTGAGGAGAACCTACAGTAGATAGGATATACCGGCCCGGAATTTTTTCCCCTCGAGCGGCGCAGGGTTACTCTCTCAATCTTCACGGCATAAATATATATCACATGGGTGTTTACCTGGCCAAGGCTGTCGTGGGGCAGGGACTTGTGGAACGTGGCGGCGGAGGAGCGGTCTCCGTTGTTGACGTGTAGAGTCCCCTCTGACGCCGCGAACTCGGTCTCCGCCCAATCGGTCCGCTGGGTCAGCACGTTGGCAGCTCTCTCCTCAGGCTGTTCGACACACGTACACGGATGTGAAAACAGCGGGAACAATAAACATCAATGATGAAGACTACACGATCGATTGTAGTCGTGCATGCCTGCAGCCGTCGCTATGGCCCAAAGAGCGGGTTTGGCGCGCGACGCAATATGATTTAACGCTGAGGTACTACCCGGCACGCCGAGCAGTGGTTTCGGTTGGTTTCACATTGATTAATGCCTACCAGGTATGGTTGAAAAACGTGTTGATGATGTTTTATCAAGGAGGTGCGTACTAACGATTAAGTCGACGGCTAGGTTTCGCAGTATCGTGGATAAATTGTACCAAGGGGCGTACGTGTGCCCTAGGTGGTCAATTTTTATGCTATTGAGGTAACCGCTTGAGATGGTATTCCAGCCGGAACCAAACCCTGTACTCGCGTTGGAAAAACTCTGCACATCGATAGAGTGTCGGTACCCACCGTGCCATTGACATCGAGAGCATCATCTGTCACGGGACGATTGCGCCTTTGAAGGCGGCGCGACCCATTGCTGTCCAAGGTGTTGGTCGAGAGGGATCTTGCCGCATCCACGCCTCCAGTTGGGCGGTTATCACTCCCGTCTTGCCGTAGAGATCCCCCGTTGGAACTCGGAAACAGCCCCAGAGCGATGACGGCCATGGCACCGGCGGATCCTGTAAGTCCCTTCATCGTGCGAACTGATTTCTTCCTTGAGAAATACTCTTGTCAGCTACTATTGCCTGGGCAGAAATCAGCGAACACCGGTGACGTTTGGCGATAAGAGTTTTCACTTGCATGGAGAAAGCTTGTCTCATCAGATTGTACACGAGAAACCTTTATAGCTTTGGGCCCTTGTCCAGCTGTCCACACGATACCTCGTTTACCGTACAAGGTATTCTGCGAGGTATTGGCTCGAACAGCCGAGATGCACGAACTGTAACAATTATATAACCCCCCCCCCCCTTTCCAAGTACGTTGCGGCACACCGCAGTAGTGATCCGTTGACACGGCGTACCCCGCACAGTCAATATCGCACCTACAGGTGGTTGTGCTCCGAGAGGCACTCGTAGCGGTGCCCAAGGCTTCATACTAAAAAACGAATTACATCGTGATGAGCAATATACCCTCGTTCTGTACTATGCTTAAAGCATTGTATAGTGGTAAGAGTTAGCCGCGATTCCTTGTCGTCTGCTTTAGTTTGTCGAAGCAGCCAAGAAGATATAATCTAGGGGTGCTCTTTCTCTGAACTGTCGCCGCAACTTTCAACTCCAACGTTATCTAGTGCAGTAAAATGTAATTCGCCCGCCACAACCTTTCTATGTCCAACGGAGTTTCTCGCATTGCCTGCTTTCGAACCTGAGATGTGGTGTAGCCGCATGCACCCTTTGGGCATCTTATACCAGAGAGCAGTATAAGCTTAGTGAAACGCTCTAATGTTACATCCGGTCAAGCCCACTCACCCTATGCGATGTCGAAGGCAGGAAGTGAGTGCGCCCGGAAGGTCGATGTGCTCCTCTCGCGTGACGGCAGACAATTATTTGCGCTGGATGCAACTGGGCGGTGGTGACTGTGGAATGAGATCGGTGGGCTCGAAACCACGCCGATATCTATCCGTCCGCGGTGAGGGCCGCCTGCCACACAAATGTAGCAGTACAAGATACCTGGTATATTCTTGCAAGCTTCCGTGGATGGAGCCGCTAATTTATTTAATGCGCTCTGGGGCCTCGTCCATTTTGTGATTTGGGGTGTGATCTTAAAGAAAACCGAGAAAAAAACAATGCATCAATCCGATGATGTCCACATCTTGTTCTCTTCATGATACGTTCGTACACCTTGACCTCTTGCAAACTGAATCCACATCCTCGAGGACTAAATGCTGGGAATTTGCGTGAGATAAAATTTGCAGTTCGACCGGAGTAAAGTGGTTGACTCGGTCAGGTTTGTAATTTGTGTGGTACGTGTGTAGTCTATGTATGAAACTCGTGCGTACATCGTGGCCTGTAGCCGAAGCGGACACTATTCGTTCCTGAGTTGCGACGCAAGCATAACTCGATGGCCAGGGATACCATGAACAGAAATTATTAACACACCACATTGATTGGTTTTTGATGGGGGCAAAAAACCTGAGTCGGGGGGGTGCTTCCTGTATCGTGCAGATCTGACCATGAGTACGCACGCAGATGGTATACGTACTTCTGGCGTATCATACGGTTCACTTCGATTATTCAATACAGTACACAAGAGTGTGCTGCTTCTATCAGTACATATTTACTCGGTGGGGTACATAAATGGAGACCACAGAGTAGATCGTGGCCTGTACGAGTGCCGGGCCAGAGCCAAAATGATTTATGCTGGAAAAAGTTGCCATGTATTTTCCGAACGGCTCCTCGGTACCCTGTGTACTTAAAACAATGATGATGTGAACGGGCAAAAACATCACCATGTACACCTTAGACTACACGTTGAAGGATGGAGGTTACAGCAGTGTAGCTAAACGTGAACAGCATCGTTGCACGTAGGAATCGTTTACATTAGATTTGTAACACCTGATACTATCGTAGTGGATGTTGTATATCGTACCAACTGTGCACTGTTAAAATACTGTAAGGTGGCTGTAGCATCCTAAGCCACAGATACACAGTTTTTGTTCTAATCTGGTAATACTATTGTCACATTATATAGATGTCAATTGGATGTAGAGCCTACACCAGGTAACTCATACGTACTGCTATCATCGTCTACTGCTGTGCATTTTCCCTCCAGCTACCTCTCTTTTTCTCGTGGCTCAGATACGAAGTCATATTCCAGGCCCTTCGCCCGCCCTACATATTATTGGTGCATGGCACCATCTGTGGGCCTCCAACCCCTTAACGGTTTCTTCCCTCGTCGTATCGCCCGGCCGGAACAGGTGCTCGAAGCGTGCACAGGCATTTCAACTCTACCTGGCAAATTATATTCCATATTTCCAGATCACCCATAGACTAAATTTCTGAACGTATCGTTTGTTTCTGTTTATTTTCTCGTTGGGTGGTTCGGCTTTGTCCGTTCGTGCCACCCATGACACCAGGCAGCCCTCTGACTCCGGCAGTTAACAGTTGCAGAAGAGCGTTACATTTAGACAAAGAAATACGTTCGATGTTCCTCATCGAAATATCATATCTCTAGTCTATTTCATTACCAACCGGGCAGTATGTGACACACCGCCGTATGCTGCATAACAACGATAGTAGTAATAATACTAGCTGCTACATGCTATACTCTGTGAACTCGTATGGTACTACTAGTGGAATATACAGACTGACTAAAATCATCCTGTTGACCCTGATAGCTACACTGTAGCTGTAAGGGGAGTCGCCGACCTATATCCTTAATGAGGACACACAACTCGTAATGCGCGCGATCGGAGTATCACACACAGCTTGCAAAGATGAGTTTCGACGAAATCTTCGATCTCACAGCTGGAGTGTATTTTAATTTTTATAATATATTCCAGTTCTCCAACCAGGCCACCGCGGACGCTAGCTGGGTGGGGCCCATGCTTAACTGCTGTTGTAACTGTTATACCATAACGTGCGCGTGAATATCTCTTTCATTTCGTTGTTCGTTCTAGGAGAGGAGTTTTTTGTTTCTTTGAAACTACGAGCTCGCGATAAAAAGACCAAACTTTCTTACATTCGGCAATTTAAACTCATGCTCTGCGCGCGTTGGGTTAGGTTTTTAGTCCATATTTTTGCCTATTTCATTTATTGAAAATAATATCTTCGCAGCACTTTCCCTTCATCTTTTTCTTTTCTTTCCTTTTTCACCCCATTTATCATCCTCGCACTACGTCGTGTCCTCTCGTGCTCCCTCCCAGTAGGAGCCCAGATCCGGGGTCACACAGAGGGCCCTTCTTCCCCCTCCCCACGTACGGTACGTGCCTTCATTCGTATCGCGAGAATAATTCAGTGTTTTTTTCCGTCGTCGACTCGGGTCGAATTGTGCATACCAACGCTGCTAGGCGCTCTCAGCAGCAGTTGATCCTTTTGTTTTCGCATTTTTTCCTGCGAAACGAGTAGAAATATCACCATGGTGGGAATATAACTCAACCAACAAGAACCAACGCTAATAATAGCAGTGTTCGAGGGTAACCGCTAAACCACCGGGGTGACCGGCGTGGTACCTGCGTTCATTTTGATCGCGGGTTTGTTGCATGTGAGTTGCACACAGTGCACTCCTTCCAGTACGACAGTGCTCGTGGTATGTAATGTCTTGTGGCGGCCTGGGTAACCGACAGTTAAAGGAAGTAGAAGTTGTTGTCGTGCGTGAGGACGTACCGGCGAACTTGATAATGTTATAAGGCTTAGTTTGGGTAAGCCATCGGTTAACCTGTGCAAGTGGTCAAACGGACTAATACCCCACTAAATCCTTAACAAATGGCGTCGTCGACAGACCATGGGTTTTTGGGGTCGTGGGTTCGATCCCCACCATCCACAATAATAAACTTTTCAGATTTTCCCCATGTCGAACTTGAAAAATACTCTTCCTGGTATCCCCAGGAAATGAAACGGCTTGGATATTGACAGAGGTCCGCCGTATATCCGGCCGACCTGCTATCCTGCCGTTTCAGGGGGGGAGGAGAGTGTTATAAGGCTTAGTTTGGGTAAGCTATTGGTTAACCTTTTGCAAGTGGTCAAACGGACTAATACCCCACTAATTCCTTAACAAATGGCGTCGTCGACAGACCATGGGTTTTTGGGTCGTGGGTTCGATCCCCACCATCCGCAATAATAAACTTTTCAGAATTTCCCCCATGTCGAACTTGAAAAATACTCTCCCTGGTATCCCCAGGAAATGAAACGGCTTGGATATATTGACAGGTCCGCCCGTATATCCGGCCGACCTGCTATCCCGCCGTTTCAGGGGGGGAGAGTGTTATAAGGCTTAGTTTGGGTAAGCCATCGGTTAACCTTTGCAAGTGGTCAAACGGACTAATACCCCACTAATACCTTAACAATAAGCATCCAATGAGCCGAATGAGCTCGTAGTGGAACGTGCGTCCACAACTCGTACTACCTGTTCATTAATAGATCCATTTCATGATGCCCACGACTTCAAGATTTCACGACGTTTCCAACACTTGGAGTGGGTTGGTTTTGCCATTCATTCTGCTGCAGAAATATTCCCTCTGTTTATTTGATATTTCTATTAAAAGTTACATCCAATACTTTCGACAGTTTCTTGCGTCGAAAATAAAGCAAAACAACGAACACAATATATAAGATGCGATACACATTTATTTCGACTCGCCTCGACGTTCGGAAGAAGAAGGGAAACATATGTGAATGAGCAACGAGGAAGAGGAACAGCGCTCTTTCTTCTCCTCTTTCACTTGTTTTTCCACCTGTTAAGGTATTAGTGGGGTATTAGTCCGTTTGTTTGACCACTTGCAAAAGGTTAACCAGTAGCTTACCCAAACTAAGCCTTGTAACACTCTCCCGCCCTGAAACGGCGGGATAGCAGGTCGGCCGGATATACGGGCGGACCTGTCAATTACTCAAGCCGTTTCATTTCCTGGGGATACCAGGGAGAGTATTTTTCAAGTTCGACATGGCAATGGGGAAAATCTGTAAAGTTTATTATTATTGTGGACGGTGGGGATCGAACCCACGACCCAAAAACCCATGGTCTGTCGACGACGCCGTTTGTTAAGGAGTTGGTGGGGTATTAGTCCGTTTGACCACTTGGAAAAAAAAGGTTAACCAATAGCTTACCCAAACCAAGCCCTATAACACCATCGTCGTCCTCCCTCCCAGTAGTAACTCGGATCCGGGGTCACATAGCAGGCCCTTCTCGCCCTTCCCCACTACGGTACGTGCCTTCGTTTTTATATCAAGAAGAATCCAGCATTCTCTTCCCTCGTCGGCGCGCGTCGAATTGCACACTACTAGACTATACAGCAAACAATGATGAGCATCATCAGCAGCAGCACATAAACCAAGACAGGTCAAGTATGTAGTCTAATATTATGCATAATATTTGACCGTAGTTTCGGACTCGACAATTTTCCAGAATAATTATTCCATTACCAATATTATTGACAGGGAGAGCCTGCAACTTTACGCCTCAAAATACTTATAACATCGTACCTAGTACCCGGTACCTGGTAGGTTTTAGAAACACGTGGACCGCTTCCGACAGTCCCTATTATTATTTTTTTGTTTTTATAGGAATTCCCTGAGATTTTGAAAGCAGCAGTTTGCACACAGCGGTTTTCAACAAAGAGACCACGCAACTCTCAGATTTTGGAGCTGGCTGAATAGGTAGGTGGGGAAAGCGAGCTAGGAATGTAACGAAGACGCTTGCTCACACGAACAGGTCACAAGACCTCATTCATGCCGCCGCGGCAGAGTCAAAGGCCAGCAAACCTTTCAAAGACGCCGCAGAGCGCTTCTCCCCAAACCCAGCAGCCACAAGAGGTGATGCGGGCCACGGATGGACAATGATTTTGGTTGCGAGGTTGTGAGGGTATCACCACGCCAAGGCGGTTGTCGATTTTTGACGCAAGAGAGCCGGCTGATGGTCGATCCCGCTACCATAGCGATGTCCAAGTCGTTGGGGGGCGCCAAATGTAGAAGTAAACCAAGCAGCCCACGTAGACAGGCACAAGAAAAAGAACCGCGTGTGGTATTTGCGCTCTGACCTGAAGCTAGCGGCGATGCGTGAGTCGAGCGGTTCTTCGTCAAGGGGTGATTTCCAAGATATACAAGTATGCATTTCAAACCAAATGCGCACTTGAAAACCGCCTGTCTCCTGGAAAGACTTACTGCTGTAGGCGGGTTCCGCGCTAAAGCTCAATGTCCTTTCCCATCGCTAGCAAAAAAAAAGAAAAAAAACACTTCGGGAATCGTTCTGAAACGCCCAAAAGCGGGTTCTAAAAAGTCACCCCCCCCCAAAAAACTTGAGATATATTTTTTCGCCGCATTCCCGAACTTTTTTCTCTTGGGGCGTTGCTCCAATCGCTTCCGCTTGGCCGACTTGGGGGGGGTAGAGCCACTCAGAAACTTGGCCAGACCTATCCCCACGATGGGAAGGGCCCTGGAATGGATCGGTCTCAGGCTGGGCCGCAAGGCCCGGCTGTTTCTGTATCTGGCGAGTTCCTTCGTATCATGTATGCTGGTTCGGACCAACATGCGGTGCGGCATAAGTGGGTAATCAACAAAGACAGCACCAGACCCGAACGCAGAGTTAAGCTTTACACCGATCGCAAGGATGATGAGCAGCCTGGCGGATGGTCAAAGCGGATTGTTGGTCACTGCCGCGCCTTCGAGCGCGATTTGTCCAAGTTGGCGAAAGATAAGGCCAACGAGATCATGCACGCGAAGAGGGAGACAGCCAAGAGGAAGAGGATACCGCAGAAGGGCGTGCGGTTGGGAGCAGACAACTCAATAAGCTGCCCCGTTCTCGCGGCCATCGGCACGAAGACTCGTGGTTCAGGCGGCAGAAGTGGGCCATCTGCTGACCCAGCAGAGGTGAGACACATTTTTCGATGCGAACAACACCTGTAGGACAGTATCACACAGCAGCTGCTTTACAGTCTACCTGCTGCTGTTATGCCACGCTCCTGTTGCACCCCGCCGCCCATGTTTACTACACCGTTGACGACTGCACATAAAATCATGCTACACACGCGGTCACGGTAGTATGCTGTACGGAAGGATGTCACAACTATACATAAAGTATCGCTCCGACTCTGCCGCCGACACACTGTTGTACGTGCCACCTACCCTGCTGCCTCTGTGCTGCCACCAACTTACAGCTGCCGTTTGACTGGAGGGACACAGCTGCCCCATTCCTGGAAGCAATGAAGTCCATGCCTTCCGAAGCACTCTTGACTTGTCTGAGCAAGGAGGGGATACCAGCTGCGCAGGAGCTGCAGGAACTGCAGCTGCAGCTGGAGGACGCGCGGCAGTTTCGAGCGGCATCGCGGGCAGCTCTCAAGGACGCAGCAGTGTTCGGCCGGACAAGCCAGGGTAGGCAAACCTATCAGATGATTCTCACTGCTTGTGCCTACGATGGGGATGAGGGGACGCCAGCGTTGCCAGGCTACCGTAAGGCTGAGATACTCGGCGTTGACCCGGCTGAATTTCCGCGTGCGCGGCAGCGGGTGAAGTCGCTGCAGCCCCACCTCCCCCCTGCAGCAGCGCTGGAGGCTGGAGCGTACTGGTACCGCTCCCGACGCAAGAGGAGCGACGCCACCCCGCTTGAGCTGGTAGAGCTCATGAAGAACGTCTGGCACAACGATGCGGTATCGCGCCTCACGGGAAACTCCGCTCACATCTTCCTGGAGTCCAAGAGTCCAACTGCACGCACACACCCTCGCCGGCAGCTCATGGTATAGGGAGGGGGCGAGACGGTGTTCGAGAAGTTTCTAGAGTCACCAGAGTTCAACAACTTCAAGCGTATCTGAAGGTCAGAGAAGGGTGAGGACGTGAAGGATCCCGGGCGCACCCGGTTTTTTTCGACGCGGTGGAAGTGCTTGACAGCCCCGAAGACAGACCAGTGCGCGTGCAAGATACACACGCAGCAGACCTTCTGCCTGGAGGCGCTGGAGAACATGACACTAGTGGACCGCTCGGTATGCCATTGCCGATGGTGTAGCGCCGAGGACGGCGATGCGATATGGAAGGGACACTGGCGGCACTTAGGGACTTTCTCGGACGCCCTGGCTTGCCCAAAGGTGGACCTACGAGCAAGGGACCCGGAGGAAGACAGCGTGGTCATGTGACGGAAGCCGGAGTGTGCTTCCTTCGACTGCAACGTCTGTGGGTTCGGGAAGGAGGGGGGCATTCCGTTCTGCAAGGTGCTGGAGACGTCGAGGCAGTTGGTGAAGTGGAAGCGCTACGGTGACCTCGAGAGGCCCGGGAAGACAACGCTAAGGGACCAGGTGTTGGAGGAGGAGGGCAAGCTCTGCAACCTGTTGGCGGACTTCAAAAAGCACAGCAAGGTGTACATGGCGCATCACTCAAAGGCCAAGTGGCAGAGAAACTGCCACAACACCTGCCTGGGAACGTTTCAGGACGGCGACATGGTCATCGAGACGGACTTCATCGAAAAGTACACCCATGAACCCCAAAAAGTTCTAACCTGCGCGAGACACGATACCACTACCCTCATGGTCGCCATCGTACACCCCTGCCCACAAGAATAGGAGGGCGGCGGCAGGGTCCACCTGAGTGAGACATGGGTTTTTGCTTCCGCGGACCCTGCCCACGACTTCGACTTCCATCTCCATGCCCTGAAGCAGATAGCTGAATACTACTTGGAAGGTGAGGGGTCTGCAGCTACTGTATCTGCGAGGGAGGACAACCGGGTGCCGCGAATGCTCATGTTCACGGACGGCTGCGCCAAACAGTACAAGGACAGGCGCAACTTTCGCATTTTGTCCAACAGTGTACGGGAGATCGGCTTTCTCGTGGAGCACCACCTTGCGGCAACCTCTCACTTCAAAGGTTGCCACGACGGCATCGGCGGCGTTGTTAAGAATGCCATGAAGAAATCGGAGCAACTCGGCAAGCCGATCACCGGCGCTAAGGGTGTAGTGGAGTTCGTGGAGAACTATTTTGCCGACATCAGCAAGAAGAGCTTCTCCGAATACTTCGCTAGATGGTCGGCGTACCGTATCCGAGGCGTGCACACTAAGCTCATCGGACCAACCGCGATCTACAGACCAAAGCAGGATCTTGTGGGCATCACCGGTACTCGAGAAAACTACGTCTTCATTGGGGCCAACACGCCCACATGAGACGCCTCCACCGCTACCAAACTTGGGAGAAAGGCAGACGTTCCGGACGTCGTCAAGAGGGATTTGTCGTTGGCAACGGGAGTGGACGAAGAGGTGGTGAACAGGACGGGGCTCACCGTCATCGCGATAAAGGAGTATGTACCATGGAGCGCTGCTCGGGAGAGGAAGGATGGGGGGGGAGTGGAGAGCGATGGAGGTGCGGAGTAGGCTTTAGAAGACGAGGGGGAGGATGGGGATGGGGGGAGGCGAACCAGTCGGAAGCGAACGAGGAGCCAGATGCTCGTGCGCTTGGGTGAGGCTGAGGAAGAGGAGGAGGAGGAGGAGGAGGAACAAGATGCGGGGGCGGGGGCGGGGGCGGGGGGGCGCAGGCGTTCCGGTCGCACGCGGGTGAAGAACGTGACACTGAGGGATCAGGGATGGGATGAGTTTCGTCCAGCGAAGAAGATACCTGGGGGGGTTGGTGGGGGTGTGCAGGCGTTCGGGTCGCAGGCGGGTGAAGAACGTGACGCTGAAGGATCAGGGATGGGATCAGTCTTCCTGCTCTCAGTCTTCCTCCGGCGAGGAGGAAGAAGAAGAATCCGAGCCGGAAGCAGAGGCAGCTGTGGATGGAGCGGATGGAGCGTATTCGGCGCGGGAGCATGTTGGGGGGGCAGAATCATCCGAAGAGGAAGAAGAAGAGGAGGAGATGGGGGGCGAAGTTGTGTCGGGGGTAGAGACAGTTACTGTCGAGAAGCGTACCGTCGACCACGAGGTATACACCTCTCCGGCGTCCTGTTTTTGCTCAGCCTGCCGAGTGCGTGATAACGATAAGTGTTTCGTGTTCGCAGCGTACCCGGCTCTTGTCCCGAAGCTCCAATTGAGCGCAGTCCAGGAGAAGGTTGTCATGGATACCGGGGTAGATCCCGTTGGAGAGGATGGTAAGGTCGACGGTCGAAAGAAAAAAGGAAATCAAATTCCGCAAGAAGAGCAGCGTTTGTTTGATGCAGAGGGTTACCGGTACACAGTTTGAGGAAGAATATATAAAAAAACTTCAAGAGGGTAAAGAGGGGGACGTGTAGGGTACACGTGTTTCGAATTGTGGAGAAATTTTGTTTATAAACATATGCCTGTTGGCACTAACATGTTTTGTTTCTCTGTTTTTTTTTCTCACGGCGGCGGCGGTCAGACGATGACGCTTCAAATCGCCAGAATTCACACACCAATTGAGAATAATCCAAATCCGACCCCGGATTCGTGTTCCCCGCCCCAAAATTACTCTAAATTGAAAGTTTAAGCTTCATCCGAGTCAATTTCAAACCAGGGGATTTTTCGCGGCCATCCCCGGGTTCTGCGTTATGGATTGTTAGTCACCGGAATATACTATTATTGATCGAAACCCGGGCAAGACGAACGAGTTTTTACTTCAAAATTTGCACAGCATCCTTACCTCATCATAGAACCATGCCATATCAATTTCGGAGCTTACATGGTGAGAAATCACGGAACCCCCCCCCCCCCAAATATTGAGCTTTAGCGCGGAACCCCCCATTATTAGTAGTCTGAACTACTTTTTTTTTTAATATCAGGGTACTTTACATGGCACGAATGGTAGTAGTCGAGAGGTTCGGGGAAAATAATAGAAAACAAAGTGAAAATGTGAAAATGCTCAGGGGCGGTTGCTCATGGTCGGGGCGTGCTTCCAGGATTTTTAGTATGAACATGCGAAAAACAAAAAAAAATCCCCTTTCGTAGGGGCTTTTCGCCGTGCTCTACAGTAGTCTACAGAGAGCTTAAAACGTAAAGCCTGCGCTTGATATGCAACGAGCTTCGAGTTTCCCGCCGATCTACCACACACAGTGCTCCACCACCTGCCGCCGCCACCTGCTCCCTCCGCCTCTGTAACCCAATGTCACAATGGCCAGGTGTCGTTTCCGTCCTCCCTGCCGTCACCCAGCTCGAGGTTACGTTGCATGCCGGTCTCCCGCATTACTTATTTTTAGGGTGGAAGTTCATGAAAGCTTTCGTGGAAGCTTCCGTGGAAGCTTCCGTGAAAGTTTTCTGGAAAGCTTTCATTGAAGTAGTTTGCATGAAAGCCTCCGTTGAAGTTTCCATGGAGGTAGTGGAAGATGCCACAAATACCACTTCTATGGAAGCTTTCACAATTTCCACGAAACCTTCCACTGTAGCGTCCACGAACGCTTCCACGGAATCTTCCACAAAAGCTTCTACGAAAGCACTTCCACAGAATTTTACCGTTTACTTCCATGGAAGCTTTCGCAGCTTCCACGGAAGCTCAGCGGCTTTCACGAAATCTTCCACGAAAGCTTCCACGAAGGCTTTCCGTGGAATCTAGTGAAGTATTATACGAAACGTTGGAAGCCACTTCCGCGGAATTTGACGTTCTACGTCCATGGAAGCTTCCGCAGCTTCAACGGAATCTCAGCGACCTTCACGACAGCTCCCACGGAAACCCAATCCCATGGTGGAAGCACTTATCATTTTCTTGAAGTAAAAACACATCCACGAAAGAGGTTAATTACATGTCAAGTTGCTATGGAAGTAAAAAGTATACTTCTGTGGAAGCATCTTCCACGAAAGCTTCCGCGAACTCTTCCGTGGAAGCTGTTTTCACGAAAGATATCGCGTTTATTCGAAGAAACCTTTCAAGCGTTTCGACGGCAGCTTGCATGAAACCTTCTTCCGAATTTACGTCCAAGGAGGTTTGGACGGAAGCTCGTGGAAACTTTTTTTTCACGGAAGCTACTTCCATGGAAGCTACTTTCATGAGCGTTTGGATGGGAGCTTCCATGAAAGCTTCCATGAACTTCATGCGGAAACGGCTTCCCGGCTTCAGATGCTTCCGTCGAATCTGCCCTTCAAACTTCCGCACATTTAGCGGAAATGGCTCCCGATCGTCTTTTCGCGGAAGCTTACATGGTAGCAGCTTCCATGGAAGCTTTCGTGGACGTCGTGGTTACCGTACCCCGTCTCCATCGCCATCTTTAAGGGAGGAAGATCCTTCAACCGATTGTTCTGGAATCCATAATCTTTGGCTTACGCCCATGGAGGAAGTACGAGGAATTTCACGAACGTACTCCTTTGTTACCAAGAAATTCCAAACACGCACCCACGGCCCGATGCGCACGTCCTTCCACGGCAACTTTCATATCGGTTGTATTGCGTGTATTGCAGCGTAAACCGACCATACGCCGTAGGGCGACGCCGTGCATGTAGTCCCCACCGCTATGGTACCCGGGCAACGGCATAAGTTTATCTCCTAATGCGGCGTATACAAAGAGAAGGGCACCGTATTTGATCGCAACCCAAAAACGCACTTTCTACAAGGTTCCCGTTCGGAGGAACGGTCACGCAAGAGGCTGATGGTTTTGCATTTTGAACCCCCACGCGTCCGCTCGTACCCTAACGGTAGAGTATGCATCTATACTGCAATTCGATACATTAAGGTATATCGGAAATGAAGGTGCTGCTGTGTAGGGACAGCCCAGATACATAATGCCGATGCTGCTGTAGTAGCCTACCTGGTACTACTACCGTTCTGCGCACATAAGTTCACCGAAGCTAGTGTAGCTGAGACGTTCATGTACCCGCCGTATAATAAGCATTCGGGTGCAGCTTCAAACTGGTGTTTGTTGTTGTGCTCAGCACACGTGATGTGCATACAACAGTCATTCATTTAGTACTACCAACATGCTGTGCTGTCACCGACGAAAAACATCTACCCCCACGCGCATCAAGCAGTCAACAGCAGCAGCATTATCCTGCGACGTGTGAGGATGAAAAACAATAGTATATCTGTTAGTCTAGGGACTAGTAAAATTGAACACGGCGGTGATGTCCGTCGGAAATTGGTTCAAATTTTGATGTTTCTCCGCGTGCCGTTCGCCGATTTATATAAGGATCGAAATGTTTACAGGAAATAATGAAAACCGTCAGCAGTGAGTACGACCGATTGAATGTATTTCCAGATTGCTTGGGAAGTACGACGACCGATGGGTAGCCGGCCATGCGCAACAATTTGCTGGTAAATTTTGATGTGCAACCTGCTGTTTTGATACACTCGAAGCTGCAGCTGTGTCGGATGATTCAGGTCATCGTGTGAGCGAGACTACACCTCGCGCGGCCGCAACAACTTGAGAGGCACAAACCCCGACCGCCGCACAATAGAGAATTATAGCAGAGTACCGTAAAGCCTACGGCGGCCTGCGTACTATGCATGTTGGACAAACAGCAGGATCAGCTTTCTGTTTAGCGATGCTTTTGCTGTGGAAAGCAAAACATGCGACTTCGCGCAACGGCAAACCAGCAGAACTGTAACAAACACAACACAAGCATTCCAGGCAGAGACAACTGGGACAGCAGAGCGAGCCACGGGCGTATGCATTTCATCCTCGGAGGAGCTTCGCCCCGACGAGTACCGTTAGAGCCGGCCGAGGTAAGGTTTTGCCTGAAGCCACAATTCTACCAGTCAGCAGTGCACTGACAGGCTTCCGGCTGCCGCGATGCAGCGGGCACGAGCGAGGTCAACCAACAAACACAAATCGAACCGGATTCCGGCATGGGAACACCGTGAAAGACGTACTGACCGCCCACAGGTGGCAGAGCTCCACACAGGGGCATTCATGTGATGCCACACGAGGGGGCGGGAGTATTATTGTAGTGGCAGTGTTTTTCTGCACTCTGCACTGTGCTCTCTCTGGACGCCGTCGCAGAGTTCGAGGCAGACATAATTGCTTGCGAGCGCTCATGCAAAAAGCGAAGGTTGGTACGTCTGCCGCATACTTGAAAATCAAATGCAAGTTGCACCTCGTCCACCTCAATCTAAAGCTTCAGGTGTTGCACAGAAGGACAGTAGTTGTGCCTGAACCTGTAACGAAACGCCAGCTGAGACGTTGAATACTATACGAAAAGCCCACTAGCAGGCACGGAAGTCATATGGACCAGCGGCGAAAATATGAAACGCCCGCCGGCAGGTAACACAACTATAAAAGGCCCGCCAGAAGGCACGGAAGCGTTACCAGCCAGCCGCATCGAATTAATACTATGTTGTATCTTATCTGGTGAGATATTTAGTATATTTTTTGTTTAATAATGTGCCCGATCGTGTGCGTTGTGTTGGGCTCCGGGCCCCCACCCGTGTGTAAGTACATATATTGCGCGGGCAAACCCCTCATGGTCGGTTTCGGCGTAATAGGGTGCCTCCAACCTCACGCCTCCCGCCCACCACCGACGGTACCATACCAAATTCGAGGTCGTAATACCGATGACAATGGAAACCCAATGCTGCTAAATTTATTTTCCGAAATCGTAAAAAAAGGAATCGGTGGAAGATACCCCCGTGCCGCTCCTGTCGTATAAACGGAACGGAAGGGCATTTTTGTCTCCTATTTCTTCACAGAAGCACCCAAAATGTGTTTCTATCAGACGTCTGGCTTGCGCCAGCCACATATCACGGCCGGGTTGTGAATACTGTGACAATGGTGTGGGCCAGAGCGCCTCACCGGCGCGCCCCATTGTCATGTCATGGCGGAGTTGCTCGCTTTGTCCGTCGGTGTCTGTCGCGCACACAAGAAATCTCGATGTCTCGAACTGTCATTTCGCCGGTTGCTTATCCGGCCGATTTGCCCCAACATGTGCCCACGGTGTTTCGTTCGCTGTTTCATTTTCCAAGTTCAGAACGTTTTTGTTGAATATCAGTGATCATGTGGGAACCACTTCCCCGCTCCATTGATGACTCAGGCTCCGCTGGAAAGTAACGTTTGGCGTGGTGACGCGGCGCCGGGCGCTATGCAATCATACCCTAGTTTAGGTTGTACACGTTACCGGCCAAGGTATGGACGTTCCGAGCGCTCCAAACTCCCCGGTACAAGCGGCTCGTGTGCCACTGCTAAACCACCCCCGGCGTGCGACCCGTCGACGGCGAGTGGTGGGTCCGTGGATACGACATCGCCAATGGGATGATAAACCGGACATCGAATACTACCTATTTACGTCACAATTGCTACAAGCTATTCGCTGCCAAGCACGCCCCCCCCAGACACTAGCATCTAACCCTTGTCCGCCCGTCCACCCTTTCCCGCCCCCCGCCCCACTCGTCAACCCTTCTTCCCCCCTCTCCTTGGGAATCATGAGCGTGTGGTTGCTTGATCATAGCACTCCCCAGCTCCCCTCGATCAATGTTACTTGGGCCCCCACCCCGCCCACACACTCAGAGGAAGATAGCCTCCGCCTCCAATGCTTAATCGTCGAAGGCTCGACTTTTGTAAAGCAAGATCCTAGCCAAGAAGCACTCGTTTCTCACCAAAACGCACTAGTAAAGGAGGAACTCCGCCAGCATTCGAGGCATCTGCTCGACAATGTGCCCGAACCCTGACAAAAGGGAGTCACAAGCACGGTGCAGATTACATCGTCATCATCTTGACACACATTTTGCAATCCCCTGTTGAGTCCTTCGGGTGACAACGTCACGTCTGTGCCTCGGCAACGGTGGAGGCATATGGCATGTCGTTCCACGTCGTATATGAACGCCGTCGGCGAGGTACCAACTGAGAATCGCGAATCTAATGTAGAAACAAAGAGCCGTTACTCAGTCAGCTGTGCTCCTAGCGAAGATCCAGCCATCGTGCAAACGTGGGCAAGACGCCTTTCGCGGAACTTTCGGAGCTTATATCGTCATCCGTATCGCCCAGGGTCGACTTGGCAGCGTTAACGAATGAAGCGACCGCTTTGTCAAGAGAAGGAAACTAGGCAATGCGTGGAACAGGCGAATCGTGGATCCACGAGTTGCTGCTCTCCGCCATGAAATTATTCCACAAGAAACCTTCGTTACTGTCATCGTCAACGACCCATAACGTGGAATCATCCCGTGCTTCGGGAGAGCAGGAAACGGCGCAGTCTGCTGTTTCTGAATGCCCCACAAAACGGAGCTTAAATTGGGGCGTATTTTCCGCCAAGGTGCAAGAGACGGACGCGTGGCGCAATGCTAGGCTCCGTTTTGTATGCACTCTTGGAGAAGCGGTTACATGTGGGTATACCCGTTATAGGCGTCTTATTCTCGCCGACCGTGGTGTGCTCGTGTTGAGGACGCCAACAGATATGTCCACTTCCAGCCCTTCGATAGCTGACCACACGTCAAAGCAAACCAGAATCGTTGGTAATGTGGGGGCGACGGGCAATGTCATGACGACCTTCCTCGTTACTACGCACGAAACGTCGAACACGTCGGATCCATCCCCAACCTTTGTGTCGCAAGCAATGACGGGTAACGCACGATCAGATTCACCGACAACGAAAGGCTTGTCTACACTGGTACAGGACCATGTCACCTGTCAACGAATTGGCGAGTTCCCAGCCAGAGGTCGTCGGGATAATTCAAGCGGTAGCGCCGTAGAGCACAGCCCTTTTCGTAGAATATCAATTCCGGCCGGCTGGCGGAGTTTTCCAAGATGGAGTCTGGGCAACCGGCCACGACCTCTGTCCCCTTGTGTTCCCACAAATGATCCAACCCGTCGATGATGGCGCCTTTTAGAGTCGCTATGACGTGCCCGTGCGTGAAACGGATCGAAAACAGCAGCCGGAGTTGTCGCCCTTCGTCAGACTTGGCTCCGCGTGAGATGGTGTCAACTGGCATCACGGTCGGGTGGACAACCGACCAGGACGTGTGTTGAAGCGACGGCAAGGGAACGGAAGAGGACGTGCCATTAGTGCAAAAAATCGGTGCTGGAGGGTGGAACGCTTGCTTTCATAGTGCGATCGTCAATTAGTGACTCCAATGGCACGCGACTATGGCTATATTTCTGAACATAAACGGCTACTTGGGCGCTGAAGTTGGCATTATTTATTCTTCTTGCTAAACGGTAGGTACGGATGACATGATGTCGAACCTGCACCTGACAGCTGTGCCGAAAATATCGAACAAATGATGCAATGTAAGTAACATTTTCTCCCCAACGACACCGCCGCGAGGCCTTCGTCATTTTCTTATGGCGCGCGGAGGTCGCCAAACGTCGCTTCTAAATATACAAGGTCGTGGGTCGTGGGTTAAAGTTGTTAGGCGTGGGGTGTGTGGGTTGTGTTGTTATTATCGTGCGTGTTGGCAGTCCTAAGGACGTTTAGCCTCCGTTGCATCTCTGACCTTGGTTTATGTTCCGCAATATGGTGCACGGTATGGACAGCTTTGCATCGCGGGTTGCAGATGCGCCATTACCGGCAATGAATACGCGCGCCAGTGACCCTATTGCTGAGGTATCAAGGTGTGGCCAACGAACGTCGGGGTGGATGGATGGTGGGTAGGGTGGTCTTTATTTGCAACCTTGGCCTTAATCGTTCAAACGTACACCGTTTTGGCAATAAGCTCGGACGAGTAGATCATTTCAACCGGGCAAAAGCACCCGGGCCACTGTGGCTTCCTCGAGGCCTCCCCCGTCATCGTACTGACGTCACTGTTGTTTAGCGTTTCCTAAACACTGAAGAAGGCGTGCCAGTATATTTTGGAAGAAGGAACTATGATGTAGCGCGCCGATACCAGTTCCATAAAATGAGATGGGCACACTAGCAATGACGCACACACTTAGGGCGAACGATGACCAGGTATGCACCGCGGCAAGCGTGGATCACGCCTATGCTGTGGCTCGTTGCTGTGTAGCACCAACAACAACAGCGGCAGAATTGGGAACGGAGGCTGTTCGACGGTTAAGCGGAGCTTTCACTTTGACAGTCCACAACTAGGATCAAACAACCTCGTCACGTCTTTTAATGGAAGTATATTGCCTGGAGGCGATACGAGAAACGATCAGGATTGAGGGCACCATGCTGTTCGAAGGATCTCCAGCTTATAGAGCGCGGGCCAGCATTCCACCCGACGGCGTGATATTTTCCATTCGTGACATGTGCAGAGGGTGCGGCAGGCTTCAGAGCTTTCGATGCCGTGATTGAAACCGTCTTGAAAAGCGGGTGGAGGTAGGGCTCGCTGCAAACACAGCACGAAGCACTCACCCTTCGTAACGAATGTTTTTTCGACGTCGACCTGACGGCTGACTACGGGCTGGATAGTTGGCAGTTACCGAGAATGAAACGACTGCGAGCTAGCTAGCGGACAGTTAGAGCAGCCGGTACAGAGGTTCAATACGTATGTTTGGGAGAGCACAGCAACAAGCATTTACGGAATAAGCGACGACCCCCAAAGCACGCATCCAAGCACGGCAAAAAGCTGGAAAGAGACGCCTGGTGTCTCTGCCTACCATGGCCCACGCGCACCACCATGTAGAGGGTCAAAGGCCCATTTGTTCGGTACCACGTGGTGTCGTCAGGCTCCTTGTAGGGCCCTTGTTACCTTTCGACATATTTATTCTGGAGATAACTCAGAGCCTACTTGATGTTTGAACCGTCAAACTTCTATGCCGCGTCCAGTCTTCATCCCGAAGTCGAACAGGTAGCTGGCGTTCCTTGTTTGTTATAGATCACTACCCGCTGGCCTACGTACTCACTTAGTGCGTGGCAAGGGAAGAGCCCCGGAGATTCCTTCTAAAACGTCGGTGAGAGTCAATTGGGGGACTCGCAAACATACATTTTGTTGGTTGTATAGCACTACCCACCGGCCCACGTCGTCACGTGACTACGTGGGCCAGTGAGTAGTTATACACAGCCAACATTCCTTGCACGCCCCATCATGTTATGCCTAATCGACATTTGTCGTTGCTAATCCGTCGGGCGCGAAACGTTCTCGATGTAGATGCCAGCATCCTATGTGTGTTCGACCCAAGGTGGCAGTCGACGAGGAATAAAGCCGGGTCAAACCATTTTTGTGACTACTTGTACAGAGCGCGCCAAGTGATCTCACTGGCACTAAGCAGGGTAAGAATCCGAAGACACATAGAATTCTAGCGTGACCAAACATACGAAGGTCCATAGCGGGCAGCCACAGCAGTGACAGACACCCACATCAGTCGCAAGAGAGGACAGCGGACAGCAGCGCAGCAGCAGACGCGGAAACTCCGAGCAAGACGCGCTTAGGAGGGAGATGTCTCCCACGGGACACCGAAGTAGTGGGTGTGTGATGTGCGCGGTGTAAGTGTTGGTTTGGGCCGAGGGCCAAAGGATGAAAGTGAGTGTTTTGTAGCAGTTTGAAATGTAAGGTTTGTTGGAGAAGGCGGTGTTTTTCATGAGGGGAAGCCCGTTCCGCAGCCCAGGTCACAAAGAAGTGAGATATTTCTTCGTAAAACGTAGGCGACGACCATATGGAGCGTACTATAGCACGAGGGAACATGCGAAGGCTCATAGCACATACCCACAGCAGTCGCAAGAGAGGAGCAGCGACAACAGCGAGACAGCAGCCGCAGGAGAATGAGGTGTGCGCGGTGTGACAAAGAAGTTCGAAGACACCGTCTAAAGCGCTAAGTAGACTGCTGTACTACAGTGCTGCGGCAGCAGAGACAGCAGCCGAAAGCATGATGTGTCGGAAGCACGCGTGTGCAGCGGACGCACTGCAGCAGACGCACAGAGGCACGGAGGAGGATTGTTGGGTGCACGAGCGCAACCTCAACAAGCCGCGTACAGCAGTGTTGCCATAGGCAGGAGGGCAGAGTCCTGTGTGGTGTAGTCCAGAGAAGGAGACCTACAACCCCTTACAGCAGCAGTGTAGTGTTAGGTTGGCAGGGCAGCCGAACAGTGGTAGGATGCCAATAGCAGCGTAGGAGGGGGCCGACCCAACCCCCCCCCCGCTCCCCCCGCGACGGACGTTCACATGTCATGGTCCTCCCTTCGGAAGCACGTCTGGGCGCCCAGTATACCGACGCCCCCAATGATGACGTGGATGACTACGACGATGCACCCATGCAGAAATTCCGGCGTCGTCTGCAGGCCATGACAAGCGGAAAAAACGTACGGAACCTTTGGGCTTGGCGGACGTCTTATTTTGCTCTTAAAGGTTCGCGTCAGGAGGAGAACAGGAAAGGGAATGACCAGAACCTTAAAGAGAAAGCAGGAACAAGGCGTTCCGCCGATCGTGCCCGGGTTCGCAGTGCCCGCGGTGACCAGGTATGACTTCGAGGTTCCCTTCCATCGCATCACAACACTACTGACAAGATCAACATGTTTGCCTTTTGTACTTGGTAGGCGTATTTGTTACGCGTCAGCTGCGAGGTAGGGTCATCTTCGGGAGGTTAGGGGAAACTTACTTCCTAATTTTCGTGGTAAAAGGTAACCAGGTTTTGGTAACTTCGTTGTCAATGAACTGATGAAAGGTGATCAGGTAGGCATAGGTACGTGCGACCATTTTTCGAAACACAAAAATCGATCTAAAATCGATCCTGGCAGGGCCATATTTGCACCGCAAGACATACCACATAGATGTTTTGTGAAAGTGACAATAAGGCTCAAAAGGTCCCTATCCATTGCCCCGGCTCGGCGCGGGAGTGGGTATTTGTTCGTAACAAGGGGGGGAGGGGGGGGCAACGGCTACCCCGATTCGCGCATGCACTGACCACGTCGACTCCGATTA
Organism: Undaria pinnatifida; assembly: GCA_012845835.1. Lineage (NCBI taxonomy): Eukaryota > Phaeophyceae > Laminariales > Alariaceae > Undaria > Undaria pinnatifida. The sequence continues at coordinate 27,016,463 of JABAKD010000025.1, forward strand.
AAAACGTGACGGACGCTTTCTCACGAACTATGCTTGCGTCATCCACTCCTCGCCCGCTGTACTGCCGCTGTTCAGGTTGCTTCAAGTGTTGAATAACTTGAACGCATGCCACGACGAAGTTGCAAGGGGTCTGACCCTATGGAGGCCGCGGCCAAACATTACCGCAGCCTCCGGTCGTAGACGGCGTAAGATATTGATAATTGATGCTGAGGCCTACACGCCTACCGCACGTTATAATTGTTTGCATTGCCTGGGACCGGTCGCCCCGGTGGTCTAACGGTCGCTCCGGTGGTCTAACGGCTGCCCTTGAGTCCGATTCCCACCATGGTGATATTTTGACTTTTTAAAAATAAAACACAGTAAAAGGATCGATTGGTGGGCGTCCCTATATACAGTAGCGTGGCTAGGTACAATTCGACGCAAGTCGACGAGGGAAGGATATGCTGAATTATTCTCGAGATAAAAATGAATGCACTTACCGTAGTGGGGAGGGGGAAGAAGAGCCCGCTTAGTGACCCCGGACCTGAGTTACTACTGCTGAGAGGGAGTGCGAGAGTAAGACGAGGGTAATAATTAGGTTGAAGATTAACAAAAAAGAACAAAAAGGCCTCGTGCTGTTCTTGTCTTGCCAACGGACGGACAGTGCTGGGTGTATGAGTTTGGGCATGTTTTGTTATGCGGTGAGATTAGTGCCGGTTGTGGGGAACCCTCTGGCTCTGTTTTTGGGAGGTAGACCTTTCAACCCTGTTTGCGCGCACGTCGAAAGGGGGATGGAGAGAGAGGGGGTGGGGGGTGAGTCAAGTCAACGAGGAGCAGAGACTGCGGGGGGGAGGGGGGGGGGGGGCGGGGGGTGAGGACGTCTTCGTCGTGACCGCGTGGCATTCCCTGGATTGGATGCTATCCTGTTGTTGCTGCTGCTTTGAAGTAGGGCAAAATGACCGGCTGATAGTGTTATGTCTATTCGCCGTCGCCAAGGTGTCGTGGTGCACGTGGGTTGTGGGGGGGGAGAGGGGCGAAGGGGAGGGTTTCTTGAGCCAATACTAATGAGCGTGTGGCTTTCCCTGGCATAGGTGCCGTCCTCTTTCTGCTGCCCGTTGTCAAAGAGTGGAAAATTACCGGCGGGTGCTGCCATTGTATTGTTCATTCACCGACACCCTCGTGTCGCCAACACCATCGTGTTGCGCGGTGAGGGTAGGTTGGGGAGGGGGGGGGGGGGGGGGATGGTTAGTTCCCTTGTAGCGAAGTCGTCCACAACGTCTAAGGACGTTTCGGGGTACATAGTAATACGGGGTATGTGGCTATGCGTGGTTGTGGACGGAAAAGGCTGGTGAAAGCTGCGGGTGGCCTTAAGGCGTTCATGCCTCTTCACCCCGTACTCTGAGCTGGCGTCTGTTAGTGGCATGCATTGACTTCGTCGCCGACTGCTGGTGAATATTGAAGGTGAAAAACGTTGAGGAGGTTTGCGTTATATACCTCATTCCCTTTCCTCTCTGCCGGATACGACTGCTGCTAAGGCTGCTGCTGTGCGGCGTTATTGGCTACGGTTATGAAGTATGTCGTGGACCCTAAGGTTAACGCCATGGCATCGGTGCGTCCGACCGGTAGCCTCTCCTGAGTCCGTCCAATCTGCTGCTTGTTCGTTGAAAACTGCCAGACGCAGTCTGATGTTGATGTCTTCAGGCATTGCCTGCACCAGCCCTAGTTATTATATGGGTCTATTGTGGTGTCGGGATGGGGGCTCGTACGGACTCGTGCACGGTGGGAAGGGGTGTCGTTGTTCCTCCGCCTCCCACAACGATCAATTTTGGTGAGGAAAGGTTTGCGCGATAACTTGTATTTTCGCACGGTGGGTGCATGCTATTGACTTGCTTTGACGTTCTCCCACGTTGGAAACCTCCATTATATTCGAAGGTTTACATAGTACAGAACACGCACAGAAGACCGAAGCCCGGGAGGACCGGCGGCCGGCTTTTATCTGCGATTCCACACGACCAATGACGAACCTATCGACAGCCACCACTCACACTCAACCATAGGGGAAGACACGCCCATCATGGCATTGGCCGACTACCGCCAGTAAAAGGCTACGGGATAGCTGCTTGAATAAGGTAAAACGTCGTTTTTGGCGGAGTCCACCACGATGTCCTTTTTTACCTCAGCTTACACGAATCCGTGCAAACATCATGAACCAAGTGGATTCCAGACCAGTTCACGTACGTAGGCGTGCACATGACAAGACGTCGGACCCTCCCATCTTGACCAAGTTCTCGCTGCTCGCTGCTTACGTAGTTAATTAACCGCTATTTGCAAGACATATGTACCTGGTGTACGTTACGCGGGACCTCCCGCCTGCTTGTCCATTTTGGCGGTGGGAGTTCATTCAATTTTCCGCGAGATATTCCACGGATTTCATGGGAGGTTGGCAATTGTACTGGTTCCCTTCGATCCATTGAAGCTTCCGTGCCCTCTCTGCGAGTGCCGGAGGAATATGTATAGTACCTCTAACGTTATATATATGGACGTGTCAGAAGCACCCTCGGAAGCTTTCTGGCAGTTACATGCACTGCTGTTTCAGTGGAAGCGTCTTTCGCTTTTCCGGAGGCTTCCCGGGATGCAGCTTCTGTCCACGGCTCCGTGGCAGTAGCTGTCATGGACGAATCCACGAAACGTCCACTTTCTTTTTCTGTGGAAGTAGTGGAAGCACGTGCATGGAAGCATTCACGGAAGCTTTCGTGGAATTGAATCCCTTTCACTGAAGATTTCACGAAAGCTTTCACGGAAGCTTTCGTGGAAGTAGTTTGCTTTCACCGAAGCTTTCGCGGAAGCTTCCATGAGATTATAATCTGAAAGCTTCCGTGGAAGTAAATTATTATTTAATAAAATTTATCATTTATTATCTACTTCCATGGAAGCTTCCGTGAAAGCTTCCTTGGAAGTAAATTTACTTCCACGAAAGCTTCCGTGAAAGCTTCCGTAAAATCTTCAGTGAAAGCAAATTTACTTCCACGAAAGCTTCCGTGAAAGCTTCCGTAAAATCTTCAGTGAAAGCAAATTACTTCCACGAAAGCTTCCGTGGAATCTTCCACGAAAAACTTCCTTGGAAGTTACTTCCGCGGAAGCTTCCACGTTTCCATGAAAGATTCCACCGCTTCCATGAACGCTCCAACGGAAGCGATGAAAGCTTCCATGGAAGCTTTCACGAACTTCCACCAAAGACGCAGATAGTGCAGGTGGACCTATTTCGAAAGCAGCAGTTTGCACGCATAGGGTTTTCAACAAAGAGACCACGTAATTCTAACATTTAGGAGCTGGCCGGGTGTGGATAGACGAGCTGGGAAAGAAAGGCAGATAGATACTTTCTCACACGAACAAGCCACAAGACCCCATTTCGGCTCCGCGGCAGAGTCAAGGGCCTGCGACTCATTCCAAGAGGCCGCTGAGCACTTTTCCCCAAGATCCAACGGCCGCGAGGGGTGATGCGGGCCACGCATGGACAACGATTTTGGCTCTGAGGTTGTACGGGTATCGCCACGGCAAACCCGTTGTCGATTTTTGACGCAAGAGGAGCCGGCTGGTGGTCGATCCTGCTATCAAAGCTACTTCGAAGTCGTTGGGGGGCGCCGAGCGAAGAAGAAAACCAAGCAGCCCATCCATAGACAGGCACAATCTTCAGAAACAGAACCATAGTGTGTGGTATTTGCGCTCTGACCTGAAACTGGCGGCGATGCGTGAGTGGAGCTGTTCTTCGTCAAAGTTTGATTTTCCAGATACATACGAGTACGCATTTCAAACAAAACACGCACTTGAAAAGCACCCGTCCCCTGGCAAGACGTACTATTGTAGTCTGACCCACTTATTTGATAATATCACGGTACCTTTCATGGCACAAATGATAGTAGCTGCGTGCATGCCCCGATTATTGAATGTTATTGATCCTGTATACCCGTGGAAAGACCGCGTACCAAGGGACCAACGCTCGCTTACACCCTACAGGCTGGTTCACGTAAAAGCCCCCCAAATGAATTCCCATGCGAATGTCCACACGCCGTTTGTTCGATTGAGACCATGAAATTTTGCACACGTCTTCTATATGCCATTACGAACACCTCACCTGCGTGTGTGTATTATTTTTGTTTGTCTGATTTTTCGTCAGTTAAGGTATTTTTTGGAAATGTGGCCCACCTCAGACCAAATTGTTTCAGCGAGAAAAAGAAAAATGGAACCCTCCCGGGGGTCAGGCCTCGGGATGGACATGTTGAACACGTGTCCAAAATTTCACGGTCTATTTAAAAAAACGGCGTGGACAAAATTTCACGGTCTATAAACAAAAACGGCGTGGACATTTAGATTTTTGTGCGTAAAAAAAATACCAAGAAGATGGGACCAAGGCTACGGTAGAGGGGGTACCCCCATTTTCACTGGTGTGTTTGAGCCACTCGCACGAGTAGCTCTGTACCGTACGGATTGCCGCAGCTTAGATCACCTTTGCATTGCGGATTGATTTCGTCAATGTAAAACATAAAGAAAACGTAAGATTGCATAAGAACAAAGGGGTTACTCGCGCGAGTGACCCCTAGCCACTGAAATTAAAGGCTCAAAAGGGGACCCCCCTACCGTAGCCTGGGTCATGGTTCAATTTACTTGGTTTTCGTGCAGGATCCTTTTTTTTCGCCAGATTTTGCTCAATTTTAACATGCAGGCTGGTCAGATCTTGGACGTTTTGCACGAAAAATTTTACAGACATTACTTGGAGTACCCTCAACCGGTTCGTGTAAAATGTAGCGCAATTATTTTTCTCGCCTCCACTTGGAAAAAGCCTGAACATTATTGAAAACTATGAAGGCCCGTCATTGATCGATACGAGTTTTGCTCCTCCTAGAGATAGCCCGAGGCCATTAAAATAAACTGGCCATGTCACCCTCTTCCATTGCTCATGCGGATCAGTATGATACCAAATATTTATCCTTTGACTGGATATTGCAAACGGTATTCGCCGGGGAGAGAATTTAGTTTTTTTACGTGGACCAGCCTGGAAGAGCCCCTCCTCGACCACCTTCTGCAAGAGAGGTCGAGAGTGAAGCGCAGGTGTGTGCCGCAACGGGTGGCTGCCATGCCTGAGGTGGGGTCCTTGGAATTTAAATTCGAGGGCTCTTTAACGATGTCGAATCGGGCCATGTGTGTTTAGACATGAGTGCATTTTTCAAGAAACATAGTTGATTTTTGGAATATTTCACGATTTCTTTTTCAGGTTACGTCATCTGTGAGTTCGACCGATTGAGTGATCAACGCTGTACGGTTGATAAACGTTTCGATTTAGTTGTCGCGCCCTTTGTTCTGGGATCAGACAGCGTCACTAGTGCAGGATCGACGCTGCAGCAGCAATTGTGCGAGGGATCAACAACGGGACTGGTTTGTAGTGCGAGGAGCCAAACTTGCCTCTAAAAGTCTCCAATTAAATTCTAGAAATCACCAGTATCTTCAGTCCGAAAATTGGCTATTTCTTCATGGCGAAACACGATCCATGCGCAGAAATTGTATTAGGTGGACCACACAGGAAGCACAATGGGAAGTACAATGGATAAGGAATACGCCAAGACATAAAGCGAAGCCCTTGGCTTGTGATCATGCTTGGTTTTCAACGTCTGGGACGCGCAACAGCAGCAGTTGACTGAGCCGTGTATGCTGCATTAGTGCAGGACTGCTGAAACATGTATTACGCGAGATACGCCAAAAAAAGACAAACCAGGCCGTAGCAACATAGACAAACATAGTATTCATATAGACTATATACAAGGTTCCATGTATTACGCGAGATACGCCAAAAAAAGGACAAACCAGGCCGTAGCAACATAGACAAACATAGTATTCATATAGACTATATACAAGGTTCCCCTTCGGATTGCGGGTAACGTGACATCCCGGGGACGTCGCAAGACGAAAAGGGAGACACTGGTAAACACGTATAGCTCTTTATCAACATATAATGGTTTTACGCGTGCTCACATGGATAAACCCCACTGCCCTGCTTAGAGGAAAATGGTGGCATGAGCTATTACGGGGGACCCTAGTAAATAGGACCTACGGTGGTCACAAAAACCTATATACTAATTTATTTTTACTAATAATATTTGGTCCTATTTACTATCGTCCTCCGTAATAGTGCATTGCTCCAAAGAAGGATTAGTACTCAGCGGGAAAAGTGTGATAGCGGTGGGTGCACGTTGTACTGATGGTGTACGAGCAAACGAACTACTAGTTTTCAGGGGATACTGTCTGTGTACCGTACGTGGAATACTGCGCGTTGCCACAGACTATAGTACGTCACATGTGCTTGCAATTGGTGGTATGATGGATAAGGTTGATCAGGCAGTCAGTGAGTGTCAGTCGCTGTTGGATGTTGTACAATAGTTTATTGGTTGGTGCCAACAATTTCGGTATGTGTGGCGTACGTGGCAGGATTTTCCATCAGTTGAAGGTAGTGTTTAGCGCTTTGTTTAGCACTGTGTGTGAGGGGAGGAAAAAAACCTTGATGTGCTCCTCGTTTATTCCCGTAGGAAGTTGGCGTCCTGGGCGCGTGGCGAACGCTGAAACAGAACTGTACCAGATTTTGGCCACAGCAGCACCGTGTATATGCCTGAGCTTGGCTATCGCTGAAAAGGAGTTATATATCCCTGAACCCTACCCATGGTTCCACTCTGCCCAAAACAAAATATTTGGCCTGGTTGAGGCTCGCGTGCATGCTGCGCTCGCCATGCCTGCCACCCTCGCTGTGCCGGGCGCCATCTTCCAAGCTTTCCCCGCTCTATGTCCATGTGAGCCCCGTCTGCCGCGCAGAGAAATGCAAGCCGTGCCCTGTAGCGCTTGTTCCAACACTCGGCTGCTCCCGGCCACTACCTCCCAGCCTCCTCCTGCTCGCATCCGCTCTGTCCGGAAATATAATACCGGGATGTCTTTTTTTTTCTTGTAAAAGCGGTTCTCACATTCGGACCCGTCTGGTTACACCGCAAGGAAAATATGAACACACCGGTTCAACCACGCCCGCAGAAGCTTTTGCTTCTGCCTCGACGAGCGGCCGCCAGCGCGGCGGGAGAGTGCAGACCGATTTACCTCTGTCTGCACCCATGACCACGCGCCCATGTCGAGATCCGAGGCCGAAACAGCCAAGGGCGGCGCGCCCCCGAACTCCACACTAATCCGATTCACATGTGTACTGCTGCCACTACTGCTGTATGTTGCTGCTGCTGTTGTGCCGCTGCTACTGAGGTTAACTTAGTCCGGGCAGTCGCTGCTACTGCTGCTGTGCTGCTGCTGAGGTTAGTTGAGTAGCGGACCATTATTTACGAACAAAACAACGAAGACAAAAAAATTACCAGTTTATCAAGAGATCAAAATTTGAAAAACAATTTGGGGTGTTCCAAGTGACCTGCTCGTCTCAGGGAGGCGGAACGCAATCCCTTGCCAAAGAGAGCAAGCTAAGTGACGTTTAATACACCGAGCGCCGTAATGGAGCTCGGCCGAGATCCTGGCATGATTCCTAATGTATCCATGGCGGGCTATCTTGCCCCGCGGCCGAAAGTGTGCGAGAAAAAACTCAGCCGCCGGGGAGCATCGCGCCGAAACAAAACGAAGACAATATTTTACTTATTCATATAGGCCCGATTCCTTCCAGAACAACAATAGCTTCGGACGCGATACTACAGTAGTAGTCATAACCACCGTGGCGGGTTGCGTTGCAGGATCTCGAACGGTTGGGGACACTCGCACCAATACTAGAAGCAATGTCCCTGAAGCCCAACAATCTGCTTTGCTGTTTAGACTACAGTCTAGGCAAATTTTCCAGCAACAAGCTTGAGCTGATTTAGAGATTGCCTTCAAGAAAACCCCACCGTTGACGGCCGTACGTAGTGCTACACGTACAGCATTCCGTTGAGAAATATCATACATCCCACAGCACAAACCTAAGATGAAACGCGCAGTCTCTACATAGTCAAATATATGTGTGGCTCCTGCCCCCCTGAGCAGCGAACGCTTGCTCCGGGTATTAAGACAAATGTGTTTACAAGTTCAAACAAACACAATAATCTATGTATGCCCAACCAGTCTCCTCGATGCTGGGTAGAAATGCTTGTAAACCGCAACCCTCCCATTTAACGAGGGTGTTTTCCAGAAAAAGGAAAAAAACGGTGACGGCGCGACGCAGCCCCTGTTTCACGTATCGGGCAGTATCAAGCGCAATTATCCCCGCCGAAAATCACCCGAACCAATATCTAAATCTTGACCACGGAGCACCAATGGAAAGGACCCTTGCTTCTAAAAGGGCGTTCATCGGGACAGCAGTACACACATGGGTGACATACTTGTAGAAGTCGGGGCCACCTCGATCCATTCATAGCTGTTAAGTGTCACCGCAGTCGAAACGTATGACGCACATAACTGTCCCATTCTTGGCAGGGTGGCACCACCGTTCCCCAATGGATTTCACGCCAGTGGTTCGACGCACACCACGCCAGAGAACAAAAAATCGACGACATTCTGCGTTCTATATCTCGGCAGACGGGGCCAGTCACACCCAACGCAATACATCAAATCCTCAAAACGTTAAGCCAACCGTGATTGTCTGAAGCAGGACAGGCTGCATACTTTGGAGCACTTAGCGCCCAAACTCTGGAGCACTCAACACCTGAGGACACATCTATACCGAATTTTGTGCGCACACAGCAGTACACTGTGTTGATTGCAGCTGCCCAATACTCGACGTACTTCGCATACCACTCACTCCCGGAGCGACCACTCCACAATATTAAAAACAGCTTCTTGTACAAAACCACACGAAACGTATTTCTACTGCTCCACCCGTCCCTGCCCCCGCTACGTGTATGTTACATTCAGAAGACTGTTGGCGCCGTGGAAACTCAATGCCAATATTGCGTTCGAAGAGACTCCACATGGAGAAAGGGTGACTCACTGCCGAACGCCTCCGTCTTCACGGTTAGAGCAACGTTTCGCACTACGACGGTCGACGATGAGCTGCACAGAATCGTGCAAAGCTATTTGAATGTTTCTAGTACGCGACGTCGGTTGTTCCCACATCGGGATGTATACAGACAACAACTAAACACGACCAGTCAACAAATAACCAATATAGTGCTGATGCATTGCGATTCTCCGCCGTCAATCTGTGGGAACAATGTGTGGTGATGACTCGCGCACATTTAGCGGAAATCGCCTATGCCATCAATGTACAAGGGCGGCTCAAGCCATCCGCATGCTACAACCAACGCTGGTGCCCCGTTTGGTTAGCACTGGTCAGCCCCCATGAACGCCTCTCCGCTGCACTTCTTGTTGTTCACGAAGAAAGACCCGTCCGTTTCGAGCCTGATCGTCTCGCCTTTCATGAGACGGAACTCGTAGGGCTCGTTCTCTGGGAAAGCCACCGCCTCCTGAAAACGAAGATAAACAGAAAACCAGCCATGGAAGGGTCAGCATACACGTACCTCACCGGTGTAGAGTCAATCGCTTCTGCCTTCTACCTGGTATCAATAATCATTGCTGCAGTTGACCCCCCCCTGTTCATTATTCGTTTTCATTGGCTTCATGATTCGGAGAGGTACATCGAAACACGGTCCAAACTGGGAGTGCCGTCCGCACGTGTTCAGAAAAATAATGCTCGTGGGTATCATTGACTCATGTTTTCACCTGTTGCAGAATCCGCACAGCGACCATCTCCCCGAGGGTCAACCCTTCCTGGCCGTCGATCCTCCAGTGGACGCCACACATTTGCCTGGAAATCATAGCACAGCAAGACACGGGCAAGGACAATGCAGATCATGGTCAGGTCGACGCAAGACGCACCTCACACACTGTATTTCGCCGCATCTGGAGTTGCGAGACGTGGCCAAGGCGGTGTTATTTAGGCGAATAGCATCCGTTCTTCACACTATTAAAGGTGCTCATGCATACTTTTTCCGTTCTTGCTGTACCTGCCGAATGCGACGTTGACAGCCATTTTGTTGATTTCTCCTTCGTACGTCAAGCAGTCTTTGCCGGTGTAGGGAAGAAGGTTCAGCCCTTCATCGTCAGGAAGCACGGGGTCATCGATGCACGAAGCGCCCCTCTCCAGTCCAACAAGGGCCTGCGGTGAATGGGGGTTATTCGGAGATGTTGTTAGGGAAAATGTCAACCGACATCTAGTTAAAAAACTCATACGTCGTCTTTGTTTCGGTCCACGGTACAGGGTTGGTCACTCCCCTGGTCTGCTGTTAGTGTACGATGTCAGGAACTGAACAAGCTGTCGTGTAGCCACAAGCAGGCGATGCGTATTCTCCAGCACGTGAGCGTCGGAAAGCGGCAAACGATTGACGAGCGTTTTTGAGAGATTGCGGTGCGTCCCGGAACTACCCTCGCGGTTAACACAAAGAGCGTCTGGACAACGAACTCGTTGATCAGCAGCTCACGACCATGTTTACAACGTAACGGAACAGTGTGTTCCAAATACAAAGGGCTCGAGTACACGGTATGTTAGTACACGGCGATCGCAAAGTACTTGGCCACAGCCTTGCCGAGGAAACACACTCGAGAGGGTTGGTGTTGAACGTTTCAGTGGAAATCGACATCTTTCTAAATAAACGTCGCCCATTACATTGACAATGAGCTAGGCCTCGAGGCGCAGGTTCCTCAATGTATTCGTGAAGTATCGCTCATGGGGTATGTGGGTCTAGCGTCGACCACTCATAGTCACGTCCTGACACCACTCTGACATGGCAGCCGTGGTCCTACGTATCAGCGACCGGAACGGGGGTTGTCTGCATCTCACCTTGAGCACCGTTGCGAAGGCGCCGTTCTGCACGGCGTGGCCAGATGGGTACGATGGGTGAGTTGGCGACCCCTCGTTGACAGCCTGTGAAACCAAAGACAAAATTACAACACAATTAGGACAGGTGTGTGCACAGGCGCTAATCCGGCGAAGGTTCCTACTCAGTAATTATATGAACGTATTCTTTTACACGTACGTTACTAAACGGCACACTCTACCACTCCGCAGAGGTCAACGTTTGGAGCGAGACTACTAACGTGGTCGGGATTCATAAGGGGTCTAGTGGGCGTCATTGTTGTTGTACAAAAATCATCCTATAGTAAAGCTGTTAAGCGCGGTCCAAACGTTTAATCCTGTAGCTGATATAGCAGAATATGCGGGCATGTAAGCATCCATGTTTGGCTAGAAGCATGAGTGCGAGAGAGTGTTTAAGCGCTTGCGATTGCCCTGAAATTACACTTGAACGGATGAATGGTGAAGACATTCGACACCTCGAGCGCGTGCTGCCACTGATTAGCGTCGTGGTGAACAAGATCGGCAGTCACACCCATCGGGAATCTTCAACAGAGGAAAACGCGGGCGCACTTTCATCTCGCGGTGGTGCCTTTTGAAGAGCCGCGTGAGTGGCCGTGTGCATTCCAACCTGCCCGGGACCTATTTCACGTATCGCTGATTTCAGTGGTGATATTACTCACCATTGGCAGGAGGTAGGTGCGCCCGCGTCTTCCCCTTCCGTTGATTTCTACATTCCGGTCCCGCACCCTCCTGAGCAACTCGCTGTTGTTGAGGAGCGACTTGTCAAATTCTACGTCAAGATCACCGTTGATGACATTGTGGAGGGTTCCAGCGACGGCCTGGCACGCCCAACGATCCAAAAACACCGGCGGGACGCAAGGGAGTGGGAAGCCGTTTGGCGGGTGCAGTCGAAACCGTTTCATGGACAATGGATTGCCTTCTCAACGTATATCACACCCAGGGAGATCGTCAACCAAACAATTCTCGATTGAAAGGGCTACACAGTTCAAGGACTGACGCGAAACGCTAAACCAGTCCCGGAAACCAAAGACAACCGCGCTTTGATATATACACACATAGCGGGGGGGCGATTTCCGTCTCCCATGCCCTTCGATGTACGTTGTCAGAGCGGTTCGGTTTGTTACTGAAATCTCACCTCCGGGCGAGCGAACAGATGCACGTTCCACTTCTGGTACCACGAGGATCGCATGGCCAGCTCGGCGTTTCCGACGATCCTCATAACGTGAGACACGCCGTAGTTGACGAAACCAACCTGGCGGCCGCTCTCGTCGTACGGACCGTTGAAGCCAGGACGGCTGATGGCTCCTTCTTCGATTAGAATCAGTGCGGCTCGGTACGCCTCCCTGACAATCGAAAGTATTGGTCACATGGTTACATATTCATCGCGGCGCAACGAACCACAGCATCGCATGAACGATTACAATAAATATCAGGCACAAGCGTGTGGGTACTCGTGAACACTCAGTCACCTGCAGGTTAACGGAAATGACACCTGGGGAGCGTTGTGTGTCGTTATTTTAAAATTGTTCATGTGGGCATTTCTCGCCAAGAAGTGGTGATGGTGACTGCCGCGACATCTCGAACGACAACACAAACCAATGAAGTAGAGAGATTATCCCGCAGCAGGAGTCGCAAATTCAGTCCGAAAACACAGTGCCGCACTCACGTGTTGATGGTGTCGGTGACTACCAGCCTTGAAAGATCGCGGGAGTTGCGGATGTACCGCTCAACAGAGTCTTCCTCCTCCGGCGAGTCTGGCTTGCCACCGTTCTGTAAAAATCACGGGGGGGTCGAGAAAGCGTTTCAAGGCACGGTGAGAGGACGACACGGTGACAACAGAGCGGACACAATCGCATGGCCGACGGGCAGCCCACCAGCGAAAGGGCGCACTGCTGCCAATGCCGATCGCCACAAAGCACAAATCAATACTCCCAAGTCTATCTATCAGCTTGTTGTTCACGGCTAAACGATACGCTTGCGATTCTGGTAGATAGGAAGCTGCGGAAGGATGCCGGTGTACGATACCTGACACATGGTACACACCAAGCGTTACATGGCACCAGTCCTTGTGGACGCCTAAATACGAAACGGCAGTTAAGTGACAGTGCCCTGCCATACGGCCGATTCCGAGCGCACCACGGATGCAGAGACATAACGCAGGGACGAATCACGTTCTTGAAATAATTGTTTTGAAATCACGCGGAACACGCCTCAACAACGACCGATCGAGGTGCGTGAATGCCCACAATGGAACCAATCAATGTTTCAAGAATGTTAGATCGTTGGAACGTTGCTACCGGACGCAAATATGATCAGATACATTGACATAACCAGAGGATTTCATCCCTTCCCCTCCTCCCTTTCCATGTCCAGCTCCCGCGCCAACAATTGTCGTCGGTGAACACGTAGTTCATTTCCGGTCGTTATGTACTTTATGTGTTTCCGCTAACCTGTATGCGAAGCCATTCGTCGTAGTCGACCATGTAGTCCACTCCGGACGCAAAGGTCGTCTGCTGAGGCGTTACGGTGATGGAATCAATAGTGAAGTCCTTCACCAGCAGCTGTTTCAGCGCAAAACCACCGGCAACGGGCAAATGATCGACGGGAGATGTTACTCAGCGCGATACATCCGTAAGCCTGAAATCCAAATACATGATGAAAGAGGCTATTATCACAGTAGCTCAACCTGGACCACCAGCAAGCGTTGTCGCATTGTCAGGCATGGCTTGATACCCTAGCTAAATGAACGCTGGAGTCGATGTCCGCACCTTAGCGTTGGTGGTCCGCCGCGAAGTCTTCCTTTTTATTTCTCGGATTCAACTCGGGGCCGTGAGTGAGATACGAACCATCTCATGGAATCACAACGCCAACCTCAACCAGCGAATCAGTATAGTTCTGGAACAAGTCATTCAGGGGTGGGGAGAGGACCGTAAAACGAACCCCATCATGAACAGGCTGCTACACTGTACCTGGGAAATGAAGGGTCCTGTCTCGACACCGACCGCAGAAGACCGGAACAGCTGCGACTGCGGATCCGCTTTGCCATTGCTTCCGACGGCCACCCCGTTCATGTTGGCAAAACCCGGCATCGTGGCCAAGTTGTCTGTCGAAACCACACAGAAACGTTCAAATTGTTAAACCCCGACAATAATCGTCCTTGGTCAAAATGGTACAAATATGATTGTTTATCGAAGTAGCGACACATGAGAAAAACGGTATGTTAGCTTTGTCGAACGACTCGGAGAACACATGGCAACGAGCGCCGACCTTGGCTGCCGTACACCGCAGAGTAGCATTAACCACAGCCTACATTGGGCTTTCACAAATAAAAGCACACGTGGGAAGAGCTTGAACGTGAAAGTACTCAGTACAGAGTTCGGCTATCCGAGCCCACAATATAGGAAGAGTTGGCATGTACAAGATTGTACGCGAGATCAATCTGTCGCCATCGGGTAGTGTTTCCTGACTCCTAGGAGTGCGTCGCAGGGCGGCGTTATCGCACTCAAATAGAACGCGTAGATCTATAGTGTTCAGCTTCTCACGAGTACCACACATACCCCATCTAGATCCTCTCGAATACCAAGGGGGAGGCGTCCCCGAGAGAAGGAAAAGTGGGGAGTTAGACGTGACCGATGTCCAACATCCCAGTATCCCGATACGGCAACGCTAATGCATAATTGGAACTCCTTTCTCCCATTGTCATGCGTGTATAAAGTATTAATGGAAAATCAAGTAGTAGATTTTTGCACGTTACGGCTCCGCTGCTGGAACTCCGCATTGGTGACGAACGTGCTGATTTTTCACCGTACAGCGAACTGTTGTCTCTTGCATCATTCCGCCATTTGCATAAGAAATATATTTGGGGTACCTGCTGCCGCCACGGTTGCCTCGTCTGTGCCGTACTTGGAGAATGGCACGTCCCTTGTCAAGGCCATCCAGTACAGCTCCGCCATTTGAGCGGCCTGAGGTCGAATGAAGAAGAGATATTCGATCCAGGGCACCCTCAGAAGGCATCAACGACCCATGCTACGACAACGAACGATGAACCTAAACATTCTCAGGCCTCTCGCTGGAGCTCTATACACCACGCGATAGCTATTTTCGATACTAGTATGCACCCTATTGAATAGTACCCCGTTCAATTATTGACACCGCGGACAGTTCCATCGTCTATGCTCACAGAAAACACTGTTGTAAACCACAAATGTACTTGGAACCCCGAGAATGTGGAGCAGTTCTTCAGTTGATCAGGCCCATCAGCCAAATCCCAAACACCGCTAATCCTCGTCGAGCCTCGCCCTTTATGGCATACATTCATCCAAATGAGCGCAACGGCAACCAGACAAGTTCTACGGCTCCCGACAAAATAAACGATACGCGAGCGATGGGCGACGTCTGTTCAAAACACCCCAAGGGGCGCAGGTGGCAGAGTCCCAACATAATACACTTCAGAAGCTAACAGCTACCGCGCCGAAATATTCCGACACCCACAACTTACCAGGTCCTCGGAGTTGATGGCCGAAGCACTAGGGATTGTCAAGGCAGAGCTGTGACGAAATCCGGCCGTTTATTGACATCCAGGGCCGAAGGGCGAGAAGAAGAGACGTTAGAATGGAACATATTTCCGTACCATAGTCGTCGCCGACCATGGATATCGTCGGTGTTGTTGTTCAGAGGAAGATGTCCGCGATGCGGCAAGCGAAGTCACCAGGGTCGTAGAGTTCGTCACACCGCCGGAGAGAATTAACCAGACGAAAACAGGCACGATACGAGCCAGAGAGCACGGACATACAGGAAGCGTCCCCGACGCGTGAGGATAGAAAGAACAGAAAGCAAAGAGCAAAAAAACGCAAGATAGAGAAGGTCAGGTGTTGGGTACGATAACAGCAAGTCAGTGCGGGCCAGTACCCTGTCCGCAAACAAACGTCCTGGTCGTCACAAACTGCGTTGCACGCCTTGAAGGGCCTGTCCCGTCATAGCCCACACACCGGGAAACGAAACATGGCACGCATTAAGGCGGGCCGCATCATTAGTCGCACATCTACGAGGTCACTATGCACGACAACACTATGCACGGCAGCACTATGCACGACAACGCTATGCACGACAACGTCTTAGTTGCCGGTGTTTTTGACCACTCTGTTTGACGCCAATGATAGCTGGAGTCACAACGTCTATTGCTGTTGCCTTTGGCAGCGAACGATTTGGGACCAATTGCGTTTGCGTTCAGGGGTCACAGGCCTCTGGGTTGGAGTTTCTTTACACATCAACTACACGCAAGGTGTTGCTGCATTCACTTCGTCAAAAAATGATCGAGATTGCTTAATTCTGCTTGAAGGGTGCATGGTGCCGACCACATTAATTAGTACTTGGCGGGTCCAGCCATATTGGTCGCGAGGCCTCCAAGAGGGTTGACCAGGAAGCCGTCCTCGTCTCCGGCCGGCACCTGCTCGCATGTGTCGAAGTCACCTTCGGAAATACAATCGATCAGAGCGTCGAAGGCATCGTTGTCCACCTGGAGCGTGGCAGGTAGGAACGACCGGGTCAAAGAAAGAGGGTACACGGTGCGGAGAAATGACTCAACATTGGGGCTAGCTGAACAATCACATTCGCGAGGCATATAACACATACGTCTGTAGAACACATAAACGGTATGGTGTTGTACCTTTGTGGAGCGGTCGCGTGGAAAAGGGGGCAAAGACAACCAGAGACCTTTGGGTGATAATGTTAACCCTCTACGGTCGTTCGCTACACCTTGCCCGTTTCTTCTTGGTACTGCGATGACTTGAGGAGAACCTACAGTAGATAGGATATACCGGCCTGGCATTTTTTCCCCGCGAGCTTCGCAGGATTACTCTCTCAATTTTCACGGCAAAAAAAAATATCACACGGGTGTTTACCTGGCCAAGGCTGTCGTGGGGCAGGGACTTGTGGAACGTGGCGGCGGAGGAGCGGTCTCCGTTGTTGACGTGTAGAGTCCCCTCGGACGCCGCGAACTCGGTCTCCGCCCAATCGGTCCGCTGGATCAGCACGTTGGCAGCTCTCTCCTCAGGCTGTTCGACACACGTACACGGATGTGAAAACAGCGGGAACAATCAACGTCAATGATGAAGACTACACGATCGATTGTAGTTGTGCATGCCTGCAGCCGTCGCTATGGCCCAAAGAGCGGGTGTGACGCGCGATGCCAGTTTATTTAACGCCGAGGTACTACCCGAGGCACGCCGAGCAGTGGTTTCGTTTGGTGTCACATTGATTAATGCCTACCAGGTATGGTTGAAAAACGTGTTGATGATGTTTTATCAAGGAGGCGCGTGCGGACGATTAAGTCGACGGTCAGGTTTCGCATTATCGTGAACAAATTGTAACAAGAAACGTACGTTTGCCTTACGTGGTCAGTTTTGTTGCTATTGAGGTAACAGCTTGAGACGGTATTCCAGCCGGAACCAAACCCTATACTCGCGTTGGGAAAACTCTACACATCAATGGAGTGTCGGTACCCACCGTGCCATTGACATCGAGAGCATCATCTGTCACGGGACGATTGCGCCTTTGAAGGCGGCGCGACCCATTGCTGTCCAAACTGTTGGTCAAGAGTGATCCTGCCGCATCCACGCCTCCAGTTTGGCCGTGATCACTTCCGTCTTGCCGTAGAGATTCCCCGTTGGAACCGGGAAACAGCCCCAGAGCGATGACGGCCATGGCACCGGCGGATCCTGCAAGCCCCTTCATGGTGCGAACTGATTCCTTCCTCGAGAAATACTCTTGTCAGCTTCTATTGCCTGGGCAGAAATCAGCGAACACCGGTGACGTTTGGCGATAAGAGTTTTCACTTGCATGGAGAGAGCTTGTCTAATCAGAATGTACACGAGAAACATTTATAACTTTGTGCTCTCGCAATGTATCCACACGCTACCTCGTTTACCGTACCAGGTATTCTTCGAGGTATTTGGCTCGAACAGTCGACATGCACGAACTGTAACAGTTATATAACCCTTCCCCCCCTTTCCAAGTACGTTGCGGCACACCGCAGTAGTGATCCGTTGACACGGCGTACCCCGCACAGTCAATATAGCACCTACCTACAGGTGGTTGTGCTCCCAGAGGCACTCGTAGCGGTGCCCAGGGCTTAATACTAAAAACGACCTACATCGTGATAAGCAGTATACCCTCGTTTTGTACTATGCTTTAAGCATTGTATAATCGTAACAGTTAGCCGCGAATACTTGTCGACTGCTTCAGTTTGCCGAAGTAGGCCTTGAGTCTCGACCGGTTAGCAGCCAGGAATATTGACTATAGTCTAGGTGTGCTCTTGCTCTGAACTGTCGCCGCAACTTTCAACTCTAACGTTATCTAGTGCAGTATAATGTAGTTCGCCCGCCACAACCCTTCTATGTGCAACGGAGTTCCTTTCATTGCCTGCTTTCGAACCTGAGACGTGGTGTAGCCGCATGCACCCTTCGGGCATCTTATACCAGAGAGCAGTATTAGCTTAGTGAAACGCTCTAATGTTACATCCGGTCAAGTCCACTCACCCTATGCTATGTCGAAGGCAGGAGGTGAGTGCGCCCGGAAGGTCGATGTGCTCCTCTCGCGTGACGGCAAACAAATATTTGCGCTGGATACAACTGGGCGGTGGTGACTGTGGAATGACATCGGTGGGCTCGAAACCACGCCGATATCCATCCGTCCGCGGTGAGGGCCACCTGCCACACAAACGTAACAGTACAAGATACCTGGTAAATTCTTGCAAGCTTCCGGGGATGGAGCCGCAAATGTATTTAATGCGCTCTGGGGCCTCGTCCATTTTGTGATTTGGGGTGTGATCTTAAAGAAAACCGAGAAAAAAATAATGCATCACGCCGATGATGTCCACATGTTGTTCTCTTCATGATACGTTCGTACTCCTTGACCTCTTGCAAACTGAATCCACATCCTCGAGGACTAAATGCTGGGAATTTTCGTGAGATAAAATTTGCAGTTTAACCGAAATAAAGTGGTTGACTCGCTCAGGTTTGTAATTTGTGTGGTACGTGTGTATGTATGAAACTCGTGCGTACATCGTGGCCTGTAGCCGGAGCGGACAGTATTCGTTCCTGAGTTACGACCCAAGCATAACTCGATGGCTCCTGTGTCGATTCTCAGGGATGCCGTGAACGGAAATTATTAACACACCACATTGATTGGTTTTTGTTGGGGGCAAAAAACCTGAGACAGGGGGGTGCTTCCTGTATCGTGCACATCTGACGATGAAGTATGCACGCAAATGGTATACGTATTTCAGGCGTATCATACGGTTTACTTCGACTATCCAATACAATACACAAAAGTATGCTGCTTCTTTCAGTACATATTTACTCGGTGGGGTACATAAATAGCCGGTCGCCCCGGTGGCGTATCAGGGTGTCCTCGAGCCTGGTATGGGTCAGTTTCGTGAATTCGAGCCCCGCCGAGTGCATACTCGTATAAATTCGTGGGGACTTTTTCTTGTGCACAAATTGACTTGCGGAAAGCGCGAGAGCGTGAGTTAGCAACACTCGATGAAAAGTCGACGAGCAGTGGGATTGCTGAACCCTATGCGCGATAAAAATTTGAGGCAAGAACCGGGGGGGAGAAGGGACGACACCTGTGACCACGGCTTGTGCAGAAGCTGGAAAGTGAAAGTGTGCAAAAAATAAATAAATAGATAAATAAATAAATGGAGACCACAGAGTGGATCGTGGCCTGTACGAGTGCCGGGCCATAGCCAAAATGATTTTTGCTGGAAAAAGTTGCCATGTATTTTCCGAACGGCTTCTCGGTACCCTGTGCACTCGAGACAATGATGATGTGAACTGGAAAACACATTAGACTACACCTTACACTACACGTTGAAGGATGGAGGTTACTGCAGCGTAGCTAAACGTGAACAGCATCGTTGTACGTAGGAATCGTTTACATTAGATTTGTAACACCTGATATTATCGTACCAACTGTGCACTGTTAAAATACTGTAAGGTTGTTGTAGCATCCTAAGCCACAGGTACACCGTTTTTGTTCTAATGTGGCTATACTATTGTCAAATTATATAAATGTCAATTGGACGTAAAGCCTACACCCTGCACCAGGTAACTCATGCGTACTGCTATCATCGTCTACTGCCGTGCATTTTCCCTCCAGCTACCTCTCTTTTTCTCGTGGCTCAGATACGGAGTCATATTCCAGGCCCTTCGCCCGCCCAACATATTATAGGTGTACGCCACCATCTGTGGGCCTCCAACCGCTTAGCGGACCAACGCCCGCATGGGTAGGGTTGACCGTAACTGGACCAAGTCCATCGGAAGACCATCTCCCATGGCCAGGGGTTTTGTTAGTGGGTGAGCTTGCGCGAGTCCCACACTACCCGGAAAGATGGCATTCCGGGTGGCTATCTCCACCGAAACTGACCCTCAGGGGACAGGCCGGGTCGACATACACACGCATCCGTATACAACGGCAGCTTGCGCTGCCGGGGTTGTAACGAAGACCACTGATAGGGACAGCTTACGCTACACCTACAGTGGGACCCGAAGGGTGCGCCAGCTAGCGTTGAGCTGCGAAAGCAACTGAGTTAAATCGACACACGACGCGTATGAAAATACGTGGAAGTGTGGTGAGCTAAAGCTTTATTTTTCCCCATTCGCCGGAGAATATAAAAAAAACAAAAATGTTTTTTTTCCTCGTCGTATTGCCCGGCCGGAACAGGTGCTCGAAGCGTGCACAGGCATTTCAACTCTACCTGGCAAATAATATTCCATATTTCCAGATCACCCATAAACTAAATTTCTGAACGTATCGTTTGTTTCTGTTTACTTTCTCGTTGGGTTCGGCTTTGTCCGTTCGTGCCACCCATGACACCAGGGAGCCCTCTGACTCCGGCAGTTAACAGTTGCAGAAGAGCGTTACATTTAGACAAAGAAATACGTTCGATGTTTCTCATCGAAATACCTCTCTATTTCATTACCAACCGGGCAGCATGTGACACACTGCTGGATGCTGCATAATAACAATAGTAATAATAATATTAGCTGCTACATACATATGTCATGCTATTTTCTGTGAACTTGTATTTATGGTACTAATAGTATATTCCGGTTGTCCAACCAGGCCACCGCGGACGCTGGCTGGGTGGGGCCCATGCTCAACTGCTGTTGTAACTACTATACCATAGCGTGCGCGTGAATATCTCTTTTTTTTCGTTGTTCGTTCTAGGAGAGGAGTTTTTGTTTCTTTGAAACTACGAGCTCGACATAAAATGTCCAAACGTTCTTACATTCGGAAATTTATACTCATGTTCTGCGCGCGTTGGGTTATATTTTTAGTCCATATTTCTGCCTATTTCATTTATTGAAAAAAATATCTTCGCAACACTTTCCCTTACTTTGTCTTTCTCCCTCCCGCGCGTTGGGTTATATTTTTAGTCCATATTTTTGCCTATTTCATATATTGAAAAAAATATCTTCGCAACACTTTCCCTTACTTTGTCTTTCTCCCTCCCCCGTACGATGCCTTTTTTTTTTTTTCTTCTTTTTCACCCCATTTATCATCCGGCGCACTACGTCGTATACTCTCGTCCTCCCTCCCAGTAGGAACTCAGATCCGGGGTCACACAGAGGGCCCTTCTTCCCCCTCCCCACGTACGGTACGTGCCTTCATTTGGATCGCGAGAAAAATTCAGATTTTTTTTTCCGTCGTCGACTCGGGTCGAATTGTACATACCCACGCTGCTAGGCGCTCTCAGCAGTTGATGATCCTTTTGTTTTTGCATTTTTGCGAGAAAAGTACAAATCTAACCAAGGTGGGAATAGAACTCAGCAAGGACCAATGCTAGTAGTAGTGTTCGAGGGTAACCACTAAACCACCGGGGCAATCGGCCTGGTACCTGCGTTCATTTTGATCGCGGGTTTGTTGTATGTGAGTTACACGCACTCCTTCCGTTGCTGGTGTGTGGTGTTTTGTGGCGGCCTGGGTAACCGACAGTTAAAGGAAATAGAAGTTGTTGTGCGTGACGACGTGCCGATGAATACTTGATAAACATCCAGTGAGCCCATAACTCATTACTACCTGTTCAATAATGGATTCATTTCATGATGTCAACGACGTAAAGACTTTACGGTGTTTCCAACACTTCGAGTAGGTTGGTTTTGCCATATACAGCTGTAGAACTATTCCCTTTGTTTCTTTCAAATTTGTACAAAAACCCTCACTCAATGCCTCGGATAGTTTCTTGCGTTGAAAACAACGCAAAACGACGAACATATTAGTCTAGTCTATGTAAAATACGATACATATTTATTTCGACTCGCCTCGACGTTCGGAAAAAAAAGGGAAATATATTTCAAAAATTATAATGCACTCCTCCAGCAAGATCGAAGATTTTGTCAAAACTCATCTTTGCAAGCTGTTTGAGATACTTCGACCGCGCGTATTACGGGTTGTGTGTCCTCATCAAGGATATAGGTCGGCGACTCCCCTTGCAACTACAGTGTAGCTATCAGGGTCAACAGGGTGATGATAGGCAGTCTGTGCGCGGAAACTATAAAACCCGTTTCTAAGGGGGACAAAATCTGACAGCTGTGGAAGGAAATGCATCTGTTTATCAAGTGAATCCTGTAAATCGAATAACCAGTGAGTGGAGGGCGGAGTTTTTAAAGACCTGGGGGCCTGATTTTGATCAAAATGGGGGTGGGAGGGGGAGAGGGGGGAAGGGGACGGGTGGGGCAGGTCAATTTGTGCGTGGAAACTACAAGTCCTTCTTGTGGGGGAGGGCGGGGGAAATGGGTGGGGGGGGCGGGGCGCGGGGGGGGCTTTAGATCGCATATATGTAGGGGTTTGCTATAGGCGTGGTGCTAGGTCTAGGGGATGGTGCGGGTGGTGGGGAAGGAGAGGGCGTTGGGGGCGGGGGTGGGTGGGAATTGCAGCAGTGGCGTGGACGGCTCTAAAACGATAACGAGGCGATATTCAGGGCGTGGAAGTGTTTGTTACTCTGGCGGACTTCGACATTAAGTGGGCGTTTAAGCAAGAGAAAGCAAGGAAAAAAAAAAGGGGGGGGGGGGTGGGGGGGGGGGTTCAAGAGGTTTAGGGAGAGATATATATATATATATGTGTGAACGAACACCCCCTTCTTCCCCACCACCCGCATCATCGCCTAGACCTAGCACAGCACGTATAACAAACTCCTCACCTAAAACCCTTCCCTTCCCCCCTCCCCCTCCAACCCCCCCCTTCCCCCCGCCCCCTCCCCCGCCCCCATCCCCCACCTCGCCAACCCCCCCACACCCTTCCCACCCCCACCCCCTCGAACACTCCGCCCTCTCTCTACTCACTGATTGTACGACTTACCCCAGGATTTACATGACAAACTGATGCATTCTTTCCAAAACCGTCACATTTATCCCCTCAAAATAATCTATGGTTTCCACGCACAGATTGAGCTGCCCCACCCGCCCCACCCCCGCCCCAACCCGCCCCCCCCCTATCACTGACTGGTGCATCATTTTTTTTTCTTCCCAAAACCGTTAGCTTTATCCCCTTAAAGGATTTATAGCTTCCACGCACAAATTGCCCGCCCGTCCCCCCCCCCGTCTTCCCCCCCCACCCCACCCCCCCCTCCCCTTCCGCCCCCCTCCTACCCCGCTCGCTTTTGATCAAAACCATGCCCCCACGTCCTTCAAAACTCCGCCCCTCTCTCACCGGTCATTCGACTTACAGGATTTACCTAATAAACGGATACATTTCCCTCCACAGATAGCTGTCAGATTTTGTCCCCCCCAGAAACTGATTTTATAGTTTCCGCGCACATACTGACTAACATCACCCTGTTGACCCTGATAGCTACACTATGGGTGTAAGGGGAGTCGCCGGCCTATATCCCTAATGAGGACACACAACCCGTAATACGCGCGATCGGAGTACGATCACACACAGCTTGCAAAGATGAGTTTCGACAAAATCTTCGATCTCACAGCTGGAGTGTATTTTCATTTTTTACAATATGTGAACGAGCAACGAGGAAGAGGAACAGCGCTCTTTCTGCTCCTCTTTCACTGGTTTGTCCATCCCATTTATTATCCTCCCACTACTCTCCTCGTGGGGCCTCCCGGTCGTAGCTCAGACCCGGGGTCACATAGCGGGCCCTTCTCGCCCCTCCCCACTACCGTACGTGCCTTCACTTCGATCGCGAGAATACTGCGGCCTTCTCTTCCCTCCTCGGCTCGCGTCGAATTGCACACTATACTAAACAGCAAACAGTAATGAGCATCATCAGTAGCAGCACGTAAAAACAAGACAGGTACAAGTATGTATGCATAATATTTGACCGTAGTTTCGGACTCGACAATTTCCCAGATGATTCGTTATCCCTCTACGTACCAGTATTGATACGCCCCAAAATAACTATAACATACCTGGTACCTGGTAGATTTTAGAAATACGTGGACTGCTTCTGACAGACCCCATTATTTATTTTTTATATTTTATAGGATTGTCCTGAGATTTTGAAAGCAGCAGCTTTCACGCAGCGATTTTCAACAAAGAGACCACGCAACTCTCAGATTTAGGAGCTGGCTGGATAGATGAGGAAAGCGAGCTGGGAATTAAATGAAGACGCTTGCTCACACGAACAAATTACAAGACCTTATTCATGCCGCCGAGGCAGAGTCAAAGGCCAGCAAACCCTTCCAAGACGCCACTGAACTGCACCCCAAACCCAGCGGCCGCGAGAGGTGATGCGGGCCACGGATGGATGACGATTATGGTTCCGAGGTGGTGAGGGTATCACCGCGCCAAGGCGGTTGTCGAGTTTTGACGCAAGGGGAGCCGGCTGGTGGTCGATCCCGCTACCATAGCGATATGGAAGTCGTTGGGGGGCACTAAACGTAGAAGTAAACCAAGCAGTCCACGTGGACAGGTACAGGGAGCAGACCCGCGTGTGGTATTGGCGCTCTGACCTGAAGCTGGCGGCGATGCGTGAATCGAGCTGTTTTTCGTCAAGGTTTGATATCCCAGATATTATATTACATCAGGGCACTTTACACGGCACGCATGGTAGTAGTAAATAGTCTCGGGGTAAACAAATGGAAAGCAAAGTGAAAGTGTGAAAATACTCAGGAGCGGTTGCTCATGGTGAGGGGGTGCTCCCAGAATTGGGCCACCTGGACTAACTATGTGTGTTTCTATTGGAAGCTCGTGAAAGCTTCCATGGACGTTTCCGTCGCTTCCATGGAAGCGCGGAAATCTTCCATGGAAGCTTCCACGAAAGCTTCCACGGAATCTTCCACGGAAGCAACTTCCTCGGAAGTTTCCACGACAGTTTCCACCGAAGCAACTTCCACGGAAACTTCCATGAAAGCTTCCACGGAAGCTTCCACGGAAGAAACTTCCACGGAAGCTTCCACGATAGCTTCAACGGAAGCAACTTCCACGGAAGCTTCCACGGAAGCTTCCACGGTTCCAATTTCCAAAGAAGCTTCCATGAAAGCTTCCACGGAAGGTTCCACGGAAGCAACTTCTACGGAAGCTTCCATGAAGCTTCCACGGAAGCAACTTCCACCGAAGCTTACATGTAAGCATCCATGGAAGCTTGCACGGAAGCAACTTAAACGGAATATTCCATGAAAGCTTTCACGGAAGCAACCTCCACGGAAGCTTTCATGGAAGTATACTGATTCCACGGAAGCTTCCGTGCAAGCAAATTTACTATTTGCTTCCAAGCTTCCTTGAAGGCTTTCGTGCCTTTCAAAGAAGCTCTCGTGGAAGAAAATTTGCTTTCACGAAAGCTGTCACGGACGCGTTCACGGAAGTAACTTTCCTTCCATACAAGCTTTCACTGTCGTACGTTTTCTTCCACGAAATCGTTCAAGGAAGCTTTCACGGCCGCTTTCGTCGAAATTAATTGCCGTCACCGAGGCTTTCGCGGAAGTATTTTTTCTTCCACGGGAGCATCCGTGAAAGTAACAGCTTTCGTGGAATCAAACTTGCTTTCGCGGAAGCTTTCACGGAGCTTTTGACGCAAGTAAATTTGATTCCATGGAAGCGTTCACGGCAGCTTTGACAGAAGCTTTCGTGGACGTAAAACACGTTTTCACGGACAGTTTCGTGAAAGAAAATTACTGCCACGAACGGTCCCGTGAAAGCTGCTGGGGAAGAAAAATTACTTCCAAGAAAACGTTCATGGAAGCTTTCATAGAAGCTTTCATAGAAACTTTTATGGAAGCTTGCATGGAAGCTTCCTTTGAAGGTTTCGTGGAAGTTACTTCCATGGAAGCTTTCGTGGAAGTTACTTCCTTGGAAGTTTTCGTGGAAGTTACTTTCATGGAAGTTTTCGTGGAAGCTTTCGTGGAAGCTCCCGCGGAAATTACTTCCGTGGAAGATTCCATATCTTCCATAACTTCCATGGAAGTTTCCACTGCTTCCAAAGCTTCCACGGAAGCCTGCATGTAAGCTTCCATAGCTTCCATACCTTCCATGAGAGCGTCCATGGAAACAGTGAAAGCTTCCACGGAAGTGTTCATGAGCTTCCACGCAAGATGCAAGTAGTGCAGGAGACCGCGAATATCCCACTGGCGATTCAAGTTTAACTCTATACGTGTTCGGTCGGTGACAATATTCGGGCCTTGGTGTCCTTTGCCTGAGAGGTATTTTTACAGCAGTAGTGCTCTGAGGTGTAGAAGTAGTTCGGGATGGGGCAAGGCACAGAGTTAGTTTTGCAGCCGATGGCGTCATCATTGGTTGACGCCGCTGCCGATAACGAGTGACGATAGCGGGTAGAAAAACGCAGAGTACGCGGGATGCAGCATTCCTTCTTGGCTTGTGTGCTTAGCGTCCTATGTATACACGGCATCTCTCTATTTACGCAGGAGGTGCATTAATCGCTGGTACGAGTGTTCGAGTTACGTGTTGCTTGGGTACGACTAGGCAGGGCAGGCACCTTTGGCACTGCCCCCCAAAAGGGAGGAAACGTCGTCCTGCTTTTTCCTCGTAGTTTGTGCTGCATGGTGTGCTCATAACGTACACTACGAGGATCAATAAGTGCATGCTTTATCTCGCTGCTAGGAAGCAAGACATACTGTTTGAATGAGACCGCCCACGGAATGGTCTTCTCAACAAAAAAAAAACAGGACTTCAAAAATAGGAAGTGGGGAACAAAAGCAGTGGGGTGGATGTTTTGGTGGAGTTGGCAATGCCTGTCGGTGGCGCGTGTGCGGCTTCCGGGAGAGGAGAATGCGACTTTACGACTGGCCTGTAGGATTGGTGATTAGAAAGGAAGTTCAAGGTCTCGTCTCCCTCTCGAACCTGCATTTACCATACTTGGTACCAGGTGTATGTTGTTTCCACCAGCAGCAATATGGGAGAGTGGGGGGTTCAGCTTCTACAAAGAAAGTCCGCTACAGTTAGGTGTGGTAGATGGCTGGTTAGGTCCCACGTGTGAGGACCTGCGACAAGTGCAATATACCCCCCTCCCGCCCCCGTTTTGATCAAAACCAGGCCCCCACGTTCTTAAAACCTCCGCTCTCCCCTCACCGGATATTCGACTCACAGGATTCACTTGCTAAACTGATGCATTTCCTTCCACAGCTGTCAGATTTTGTCCCCCTCAGAAACGGATTTTATAGTTTCCGCGCACAGACTGCCTAACATCACCCTGTTGACCCTGATAGCTACACTGTAGTTGCAAGGGGAGTCGCCGACCTATATCCTTGATGAGGACACACAACCCGTAATACGCGCGATCGCAGTGTCACACACAGCTTGCAAAGATGAGTTTCGACGAAATATTCGATCTCACAGCTGGAGTGTATATTAATTTTTGTAATATATATAGGTGGGGCTGTCTCGGATAATTTCAAGCACGGCGGCGGGAACTTAGATGGCACGAGGTATCGGCGCGCTGGCTATTGTTGCAAGGCCAACGGAGAGCCCCTGTACTATCCTCCGGCAATAAGAAAGACTTAGTGTACGTACTTATTATGTGCCTGAATACACGGATGGAGTCGCCGCGTCCACAGGATCGGCCCGTAGTATGTTTTTGGTGAACTACGGCCAAGAATGCGGAACAAGAGCCATTCTTGGTTCGTTCGATAACCTACGGGGCCCTTCATTTTTATCAATAAGACATTGTTGCCACCTATTCTCCCATGCAAGTCTTTGATTCCCGTCTCGAATTAGCGGAGGATGGCGAGGAACCGTTGCCACAGGCTTTCTACGTAGAGTGCTTATACTCGAGGTTAGTTAAAACATTTCGACGGTTAGGTTGAAGGGAGGGAGGGAGGGAGGGAGGAATAGGTCATGCCTGCTTCGTCGCGGCACCCGGCGCATAGTTATTCTGTAATCCACTGCTACAGTAGTAGGTTATAATGGGGCGCACGAGTGCAGAGCGCGAGCCCTTTTCTTGTTTTTTTTTACGGAATAGATACCTCTTCGTATTGGATCGCATACGAGGGAAGGGTGCCTAGAGTTGATTCATCTACTTGTGTGTGTGTGAATGTGTGTGAGTCAACTTTTATTTCGGCCACGCTTGTCCACCGCACTCAACGTACGGCACCAATGCCAACTTTTTGCGACTTTTCCTGGTATTGCCCGCCTAGCTGAGCGAGCAGGAGGGTGAGGCTTCCCAGATGGCGGTGGGTGGAATGCGTGGGGGCACCGTCGCGAGCCCGTGGCCGTCGAGGTCCTGTGGCGAACGTTATCCGCCGCGGTAAAAACAACGGTAAAACATAACTGGGTTCAAGAAAAGAAAACCGTCTGAGGAATTGCCAAAACAGAAAACGTATCCTAAAAATGGATTTTGGATGGAATCGTCTGGTGTAACCCTTCAGCCTCGATCTAAGTCCCCACCCTTTCCCCCTCGTGCACGATCGCATTGTTATTGATTGGGACTCTGTGCTCGCACCGTATAGCGTGGTTTCATGACGATTTGCCCTTATGGTGACAGCCTAGGCCCTGGCCTTCAAGGCACGCCCCAAAATATGCCTTAACACCCTCTTTCCCAAACCGGTGCCTTAGGGGCCGTTTGGAGCCTCAACCCTTGGGTTAAAGCCGTTTATTGTGTCGAAACCCAACGCCGTTACACTGGGATCCCCATAAACGAGATATAGGGGAAAGGTTGTAGGTATTTCGTGAGTATTCTGAGTATCGTGCCGGTTGTCTCAACCGGAATTACCGGCACTACATAGACCACTACGTAACCTACTTTGGGTGCTGCCCCGACGGCTGGGTGGTTTCACCTGCTTAGTTGCTCCTGTGTTATTGCTTGCTTTGCTTTTTTTTCTTCGCTGTTGTATTGGGTATTATACGAAGGCGATAATAAAGGAATGGGCACCACTGTCGCTAGAAGCAGCGTGGACGTGATGAACACCCCGGTGGTTGTGATGGATCTAGATGGTTGAAAATGTCAGTTAACTATCAAGAACACGCACACCGAGAGCCCAGAGACGGTACGATAGATCAGAAAAATGCAAAAAATAACAACAACAACAACAACAACAAAAACACCAACAACAACAACAAGAACAACAGCAACAGACGCATGGTGCGATAGAGGTGCACCACTTTTTTTCTAATACTACACCTCAATTTGGGAGCTTAAGACCTCTCGCAAATACTAATTTGGAGAAAAATAAAACTGCTACCGGATGAAAAATCCCATGGCATAGGTGCACAACGAGAATAGCGCAAAAATAAAAATGGCCTGTTTCCGACGAAAAGTGCTCAGCATGCGTCGAATCCTTCGCCTGTTCATATTTGTACTTTCGAGCTCTAAGAGGTGAATCGGCTATAACACTGCTGTGCAGGACATAGATGGGTGGAAATATCGATGTCTGCGTGAGAGAACACACACACAATTCTTAATGTTTTCATTTTTTTCAAGCTGAGTTTCTTGGGAGTCGTTTTCTTACCACACCACGTGACAGCATAATGCCAGGAAATCCGTTAGTCTAGTATAAAAAAAAAATACACTCCAACTGTAAGATCGAAGATTTTGTTGAGACTCATCTTTGCAAGCTGTGTGTGATATTCCGATCGCGCGTATCACGGGTTGTGTTTCTTCATTAAGGATATAGGTCAGCGACTCTCCTTGGAACTGCAGTGTAGCTTGTACCAGGGTCAACAGGGTGATGTTGGTCAGTATGTACGCGGAAAACATAAAACCCGTTTTTGAGGGGGACAAAAATTGACAGTTGTGGAAGGAAATGCGTCAGAATATCAAGTAAGTGTATCCTGTAAGTTGTATGACCGGTGAGGGGGGGGCGGAGTTTCTAAGGGCGTGGGGGCCTGGGTTTGAACAAAGGGAGCGGGGGGGGGGGCAGGGGGAAACGGGCGGGGCAACTCCATCTGCGCATGAAACTATAATCCTTCAAGGGGACAAATCTGACGGTTTTGGAAGGAATGCACCAGTTTATCATGTATATCCTGTAAGTCGTACAACCAGTGAGGAGAGGGCGGAGTGTTCGAAGGGGTGGGGGGGAGGTGGGGGGGGGCGGGGGGGAGGGGCAAAAGGGTTTGGTAACATATTTAGGTCGCATAGATGTAGGGGCTTGATATACGCGTGGTACTAGGTCTAGGCGATGGTGCGGGTGGTGGTGTGTATATCTACTGCGTATGTCCCCTGGTAAATGATAAGTCAGTGCTTCGACGTGAAACAATAATATCGTCGATATTGACGTTCCGTCTCGAGAGACAAACAACCCAATGCGAACCAGCGTGGCTCCGGATAAGGCCACATGACCTCAAATGAGAGCGTCGAAGATTTCGGGATGATCCATGCTCACGGGGGCGAGAAGTTGACCGAGGTGTGGTTGGAGCTTCCCTCGAAGTGCTGTGCTCGTATTGCTTGGTAGATACATCTTCGTTGAAAAAGGGGAAAACCCCGTTCCTTATCAACTTTCAGTGAACGGTCGACGCTCGATCTAGAGACACAAACGCGCCAGAGCCGACCAACGTCGCTCCGGAAAAGGCCACATGGATGTAGATGACGCCGTTGATTGATGTTTTTTTGTTGATCCATGCTCTAGGGCGAGAGCTTGCCGGAGTTGCTGTTTTGAGTCTTCTCTCGAGATGCGCTGCTGGTGCGAGCCCTCCCCATCTGTTTTATATGTCGCTGCTTCTCAGCACAATGTCACTTCGGCGTTTAGTCGCTTGAAACTTTATCGTCAATTGTAAGGGATGTTAGGTACCTTAAAGTGGGATAAAAAAGGATGCCCATCTATGTAAGGGACCACGTGGCCCGACGCACTATGGTCTCCTGAAGGGAGCCACCTACTGCTGTATCTGACTGTTTGGGGTTTCTGTGATTCGTAGAAAGGGGTAACTTGGTTATAACCAAGGCTTGTGACAGTATCTCATAATCGAGGCGGGACGGGACGGGACTATGTTGACTTGTTTGGCAGCAAAAATATTGATGCCGGGACGGTAAACTGACCACCAATGGGTTGTCGAGACGGGACGGGACGGGACGGGACGACAGTGGGTATACAATTTTGCGACGGAACGGGAGACGGGACGGGACGGTAAATGCAATTTTTCACGACGGGACGAGACGGCCATGTCATGGGACCGCTTTTGCCTGCCCCAAACATGAGAGTTAAATGCTTTATCCTAGTACAATGTAGTAGTAGCAGCACTTGTAGTGAGCATTAGGGCATTGGATCCGAAACACACTCGAACTACGAATCGTCGCACGTTTATAGAAGTTCATCTTGAAATTGATATTACCATGATATATTACACCGACTCGGCGCAATCATTATAAATTACGCTACGAAGAGTCGTATTATATACAGCATACTCGTATAGTAGAGAGCAAAATTTCTATATGTTCCGCTACAGAAATAACGTCGCCAACCGCAGCGGTTTGGGCAGCGACGCATGCGGCAGCCTCGGCGTCGCAGTTAGCCTTCAACGCCGCTGCATCCTGGAAAACCTCCGCTAGCCCGGGGATCAAGTGCACACGAGATGAGTTTAATAAAGCAGCATCATGGTCTCGATTTTGTCAGGCCCGAGCGAGGTGCGCAGATGGCTAACGACTGCCGAAAAGGGCAAATATGTCCCTTTCTGCTTGACAACTATTAATCGTGGTTTCGATCCCCAGGTACAGTCGAACCAACAGTCCGACATGTGGTCTGCGACTCGGCTCTCTACCGCCTTCCCCCGTTTGGCGGGGCCACCTGCACTATCTGCGTTTTTGGGGGAAGTTCATGAAAGCTTCTAAGGAAGCTTCCATCGCTTCCATGGAAACTTCCACGCATCCATGCCGTGGAAGCTTCCGTCGAAGTAACTTCAATGGAAGTTTTTCGTGGTAACAAGCTTCCACAGAAGTTAAGCTTCCGTAAACGTTTCCGCGGAAGTGACGTCCACGGAAGCTCTCCGCTTTCATGGAAGCTTCGGTGGAATTAAATTTCTTTCACGGAAGCTGAGTTAAATTGCTT
This sequence comes from Undaria pinnatifida, assembly GCA_012845835.1. NCBI lineage: Eukaryota > Phaeophyceae > Laminariales > Alariaceae > Undaria > Undaria pinnatifida. The sequence continues at coordinate 27,048,755 of JABAKD010000025.1, forward strand.
TCACGGGATTTTTCACGGAAGCTTTCACGGAAGCTTCCGTGATAGTAAATAATATATAAAAACACTAATACAAGATTTTACTTCCTTCCACGGAAGCTTTCAAAATATAATCTCATGGAAGTTCATTTCCACGAAAGCTTCCGTGAAAGCTTCCATGGGAGCTACTTCCTCTTCATTCACTGGAAAACAAGTGGACGTTCCGTGTGTTCGTCCATGACAGCTACTGCCACGGAGCCGTGGACAGAAGCTGCGTCCCGGGAAGCTTCCGGGGAAGGGATGGAAGCTTCCACCGAAACAGTAGTGCAAGCACCTGCCAGAAAGCTTCCATGGGAGCTGCCGGCATGTCCATGTGTAAAACGTTGGAGGTACTATAACATATTCGTATGGCACTCACAGAGAGAGCACCGAAGCTTCAACGGATCAAAGGGAACCAGTACAATTGCCAACCTCCCATGGTATCCGTGGAATATCCCGCGGAAAATTGAATGGACTTCCACCACCAAAATGGACAAGCAGGCGGAAGGTTTCGCAAAACGTCTACAAGGTGCATATGCGCTGCAAGTTGCGGTTTCTTTACTACGTACGCACTGAGCAGTGAGAACCTGAGCAAGCTGGCAGGGTCCGACGTATTGTCATGTACACGCCTACGTACGTGAACTGGTCTGGAACCCACTTTTTTCATGATGTTCGCAAGGATTCGTGTAAGCTGAGGTAAAGAAGGAAATCGTGGTGGACTCCGATAAAAAAGACGTTTCACATTATTCGCGCAGCAACGTCGTAACCTTTTACTGGCGGTAGTCGACCAACGCCATGATGGGCGTGTCGTTCCTTATAGTTGAGTGTGAGTGGTAGCTGTCGATAGGTCCGCCGTTGGTCGTGGTGAATCGAAGAAAAAGGCCGACCCCCGGTCCTCCCGGTCTTCGGTCCTCTGTGCGTTCTTTGTGGTATGTAGACTAAGCCTTCAAATTACATGGAGGCTTCCTACGTGAGACATAAAAAAAAGTAAGTCAATTACATACATCCACCCGAGAAAATACAAGTTAACGAGCAAACCCTCCCTCACTAACATAAATCGGTGTGGGAGGCGGAGGCACAACGTCACCCCTTCCCCCCGTGCACGAGTCCGTACGCCCCAGCCCACCGACACCACAATACACCCATATAAAAACTAGCGCTGGTGCAGGCGAGGCCTGAGGACGTCAACATCAGACTGCGTCATGCAGTTTCCAAGAAACAAGCAGCAGATTGCACGGACTCAGTAGAGGCTACCGGTCGGACGCACCGATGCCATGGCGCTATCCCTAGGATCCACGACATACTTCATAACCGTAACCAATAACGCCGCACCGTAGCAGCCTTAGCAGCAGTCACATCCGGCAGCGGGGAATGGGAATGAGGTAAATAGCATCAAACCCTCTCAGCGTTTACCACCCTCGATATTCACCAGCAGTCGGCGACGAAGTCGACGCATACAAATAACAGACGACAGCCCAGAGTACAGGAACGAAGAGGCATGAACGCCTTAAGGCCATCCGCAGCTTCCACCAGTCTTTTTCGTCCACAACCACGCATAGCCGCATACCCTGTATTACTATGTACCTCGAAACGTCCTTAGACGTTGTGGACGACTTCGCTACAAGGGAACTAATCAGTCCCCCGCCCCCGCCCCAAACCACCTCCACCGCGCAACACGATGGTGTCGGCGCCACGATGTTGTCGGCGAATGAATAATAACCAAATGAACAATACAACCGCTGCGCCCGCCGGATATTTTCCACTCTTTGACAACGGGCAGCAGAAAGAGGACGGCACCTATGCCAGGGAAAGCCACACGCTCATTAGTATTGGCTTAAGACGCCCTCCCCCTCCCCTTCCCCCCCCCCCCCCCCAACCCACGTGCACCACGACACCTGGCCGAAGGCGAATAAACATAACAATACCAGCAGGTGATTTTGCACTACTGCAAATCATCAACAAAAAGATAGCATCCAATCCAGGGAACGCCACGCGCTCATGAGGAAGACTTTCTCACGCCCCGCGCCGCCCCCCCCCCTCCCCCCTGCAATCCCTGCTCCTCGTTAACTTGACTGCCCCCCCATCCCTCTCTCTCTTTTTCCCTTCCGACGTGCGGGCAAAGAGGGTTGAAAGGTCTATCTCCCACCAACAGAACCACAGGGTTCCCCACAACCGGCACAAATCTCACCGCAAAACAAAACACGCCCAAACCCATACACCCAGCACTGTCCGTCGGTTGACACGACAAGAACAGCACGAAGCCTTTTTGTTCTTGTTTGTTAATCTTCATCCTAACAGCTAATGATTGTCCTAACTCCCGCACTCCCCCCCAGCAGGCAGTAGTAACTCAGATACGGGGTCACGTAGCGGGCCCTCCTCCCCCCTCCCCTCTACGCTACGTGCCTTCATGTTTATCGCGAGAATAGTTCAGCATTTCCTTCCCTCGTCGACTCGCGTCGTATTGCACCTACCCACGCTACTGTTAATAGGGGCTCTCCCAGTCGATCCTTTTATTTTGTTATATTTTTACAAAGTCAAAATATCACCACGGTGGGAATCGGGCTCAAGGACCAACACCAGTATTATTCGAGGGCAACCGTTAGACCACCGGGGCGACCAGTTCCAGGAAATGCGAACAATTATAGCGTGTGGTAAGCGTGGAGGCCTCAACATCAACTATCAATCTCTTTCGCCGTTTTGCGACCGGAGGCTGCGGTAGTTTTGGCGGCGGCCTCCACAGGGTCAAACTTCTTGCAACAGTCTTCGCCGTGGCATGCGTCGTCATCGGGGGCGTCGGTATCCTCCGCGCCCAGAGGCGCTTCAGAAAGGAGGACCATGACATGTGAACGTACGTTGCGGGGGGAGGGAAGGGAGGGGGGGGGTCGCCCCCCTCCTGCGCTGTTATTTACATCCTAGCACTGTTCGGATGCCCTGCCAACCTAACACCACACTGCTGCTGTTGAGGGGTTGTAGGTCTCCTTCTCTGGGCTACACCACACAGGCCTCTGACTCCCGTCATATTTCAACACTGCTGTACGCGGCTTTGAGGTTGCGCTCGTGCACCCAACAATCCTCCTCTGTGCCTCTGTGCGTCTGCTGCAGTGCGTCCGCTGCACACACGTGCTTCCGACACATCATGCTTTGGGCTGCTGTATCTGCTGCCGCAGCACTCTAGTGCAGCAGCCTACTTTGTGCTTTAGACAGTGTCCTCTCATTTTTTTGTCACACGGCGCACACCTCATTCTCCTGCGGCTGCTGCCTCGCTGCTGCCGCTGCTCCTCTCTTACGACTGCTCTGGGTGTGTGCTATGAGCCTTCGCATGTTCCCTCGTGCTATAATAGGCTTCATATAGGCTTCGCCTACGTTTTACGAAGCAATATCGCACATATTTGTGACGTGGGCTGCGGAACGAAACCCCCGCCTGCAAAACGCCGCCTTCTCCAAGATACCTTCAAGTGTAAACTGCCACACACACTGACTTTCATCCTCTGGCCCTCGGCACAAACCCCTACTCACACCGTGCGCAACACCCACCTACTACCTCAGTGTCCCGTGGGAGACATCTCCCTCCTAACAGCGTCTTGCTCGGAGTTTCCGCGTCTGTTGCCTCGCTGCTGCCGGTTGTCCTCTCTTGCGACTGATGGGAGTGTCTGCTACTGCTGTGGCTGCCTGCTATAAACCTTAGTATGTTTGGCCGTGCCAGAGTTCTACGTATCTTTGGCTTCGTACCCTCCTTAGTGCCAGTGAGATCACTTGGTACGCTCTGCACAAGTAGTCACTTAATTGGTTTTCCCCGGCTCTTTTTCTTGTCGACTGCTACCCTGGGTCGAACACACATAGGACGCCGACATCTACATCGAGAACGTTTCGAGCCCGACGGATTAGCAACGACAATTGTCGATTAGGCATAACATGATTGGCCGAGCATGGAATGTCGGCTGTATATAACTACCCACTGGCCCGCGTAGTCACGTGACGACGTGGGCCAGTGGGTAGTGCTATACAACCAAAAAAATATATATGTTTGCGAGTCCGCCAAATGACGCTCACCGACTTCGTAACAGGGATCTCCGGGGCTCTTGCCTTGCTACGCACTAAGTGACTACGTGGACCAGCGGGTAGTGTTCTATAACCAACAAGGAAAGCCGGCTACCTGTTCGACTTCGGGATGAAGGCTGGACGCGGCATAGAAAACTGACGGTTTCAAACATCAAGTAGGCTCTGAGTTATCTCCAGAAAAAATAATTTCGAAAGGTAACAAGGGCCCTACATTGAGCCTCACGAGACCACGTGGTACCGAACGAATGGGCCTTTGACCCTCTACATGGTGGTGCGCGTGGGCCATGGTAGGCAGAGACACCAGGTATCTCTTTCCAGCGTTTTGCCGTGCTTCTATGCGTGCTTCGGAGTTCGTCGCTTATTCCGTAAACGTTTGTTGCTGTGCCCTACAAAACATACGTTCGTGTCGACCCTCTGTACCGGCAGCTCTAACTGTCCGCTATCTAACTCGCAGTCGTTTCATTTTCGGTAACTGCCAACTATCCAGCCCGTAGTCAGCCTTCAGGTCGACGTCGAAAAAACATTCGTTACGAAGTGTGAGTGCTTCGTGCTGTGTATGCAGCGAGCCCTACCTCCACTCGCTTTTCAAGACGGTTTCAATCACCGCATCGAAGGCTCTGACGCCTGCCGCACCCTCTGCACATGTCACGAATTGAAAATGGAACGACGCCGGGTGGAATGTTGGCACGCACTCTATAAGCTGGATATCTATCGAACAACATGGCGCCCTCAATCCTGATGGTTTCTCGTATCGCCGCCAGGCAATTTCCTCCCATTAAAAGACGTGACGAGGTTGTTTGATCCTAGTTGTGGACTGTCAAAGTGAAAGCCCCGCCTAGCCATCGAATAACCTCCGGTCCCACTCATGCCGCTGTTGTCGTTGGTGCTACACAGCAACGAGCCACAGCATGGGCGTGACCTACGCTTTCAACGGTGCATACCTGGTAATCGTTCGCCCTAAGTGTGTGCGTCATTGGTAGTGTGCCCACATATCATCTCATTGCGCTGGTACCGGCGCGCTACATTATAGTCTCTTCTTCCAAAATATACTGACACGTCGTCTTCTGCGTTTAGGAAATGCTAACAACAGTGACGGACGTGCGATGACGGGGGAGGCCTCGAGGAAGCCACGACGGCCCGGGTGCTTTTGCACGGTTGAGATGATCTACTCGCCCGAGCTTTTATTTTTATTATTGCTTTATAATCTCACATACCGCAGGATAATGCTGCTGCTGTTGACTGCGTGATGTGCGTGGGGGTAGATGCTTTTCGTCGGTTACGGCACAGCATGTTGGTAGTAGTACACATGATGGACTGTTGTATGCACATCACATGTTTTGAGCACAACAAGCACCAGTTGAAGCTGCACCCGAATGCTTATTATACGGCGGGTACATGAGCGTCCCAGCTCCACTAGCTTCGGTGGACTTATCTGCGCAGAACGGTAGCAGTACCAGGTAGGCTACTACAGCAGCATCGGCATTATGTATCTGGGCTGTCCCTACACAGCAGTACCTTCACTTCCTTTACACCTGGGTATATTGAATTGCATTAGACTATAGATGCATACTCTACCGTTAGGATACGAGCGAACACGTCGGGGTTCAAAATGAAAAACCATCAGCCTCTTGCGTCACCGTTCCTCCGAATGGGAACCTTGTAGAAAGTGCGTTTTGTGATGCGATCAAATACGGTGCCCTTCGCTTTGCATACCCCGCATGAGGAGACGAGGTTATTCCCTTGACCAGGTACTATAGCGATAGGGACAACAAGCACGGCGTCCACCTACCACGGTGCTTGTACGGTTTAGGCTGCAATACATGCAATATAACCGATATGAAAATTGCGGTGGAGGGGCGTGCGCATCGAGCCGTGGCTTGTGTTTTGTTTCTTGGTAACACGGATAGTACGTTGGTGGAATTCGTCGTACTTCCTCCATGGGCGTAGGCCAAGGATTCTGGATTCCGGAACCTTCGGGTGAAGGATCTTCATCCCTTGAGGATGGCGATGCGGACGTGGTACGATAAGCACGACTTCCACGCGGGACCCATTTTTGCCAAATGTGCGAAAGTTTGCAGGGCAGATTCGACGGAAGCATCCGAAGCCGGGAAGCCTATTCCGCGTGAAGTTCATGGAAGCTTTCATGGAAGCTCCCATCCAAACGCTCATGAAAATAGTCTCCATGGAAGTAGCTTCCGCGAAAAAAATGCTTCCACGAGGCTCCGTCCAGAATCCTCCTGGAAGTAACTTCGAAAGAAGGTTTCGTGCAAGCTGCCTTCGAGACGCTGATGAAAGCTTTCGTGGAATAAACGCGACAGCGTCCATGAAAACAGCTTCAACGGAAGAGTTGCGAAAGCTTTCATGGAAGCTGCTTCCACTGAAGTTACTTTTTACGTCCATAGCAACTTGACATGCAAGTAAAATATAAACCTCTTTCATGGATGTGTTTTTGCTTGAAAAAGCGATAAGTGCTACCACCATGGAAGTGGGTTTCCGTGGGGGCTGTCGTGAAAGCCGCTGATATTCCGTGGAAGCTGCGGAAGCTTCCATGTAAGTAAAAGTCAAATTCCGTGGAAGAAGATTCCAATTTTTCGTGGAAGCTACTTTCGAAAGATTTCACCGAAAGCTTTCGTGGAGGCTTTCGTGGAAGCCGCTGAGCTTCCGTGGAAGCTGCGGAAGCTTCCATGGAAGTAAAACGTAACATTCTGTGGAAGTGCTTTGGTGGAAGCTTTCGTGGAACCTTTCGTGGAAGCTACTTCCATGGAAACTTTCGTGAACACTACTTCCATGGAAGCATTCGCGAAGGCTTCCGTGGAAGCTTCCACATCTTCCCTGAAAGCTTTCAAGGAAGCTTCCACTTAACCTTTCACGGAAGCTTTTACGGAAGCTTCCACGGAAGCTTTCGTGATCTTCCACGCCAAAAACAAGTAGTGCAGGAGACCGGAAAGCAACGCAACCTCGAGCTGGGTGACGACAAGGAGGACGGAAACGACACCTGGCCATGGTGACATTGGATTAGAGAGGCGGAGGGAGAAGTTGGCCGCGAAAGGTGGTGGAGCGCTGTGCGTGGTAGATCAGCAGGAAGCTCGAAGCTCGTTGCATATCAAGCGCAGGTCTTACGTTTTGAGCTCCCTGTAACCTGTACAACACGGCGAAGAGCCCCTGAGGGGATCTTGTTGATTTTCATATTTTCATATTAAAAATCCTGGAAGTACGCCCCGACCATGAGCAACCGCCCCTGAGCATTTTCACGTTCTCACTTTGTTTTCCATTTGCTTTCCCCGAACCTCTCTACTACTACCATGCGTGCCATGTATAGTACCCTGATGTAATAAAATATGTAGTTCCGACTAGTAATACTACAGCAGTAAATCTTACCAGGGGAGGGGTGCTTTTCAAGTGTGAATTTGGTTTGAAATGCGTATGTCTGGAAATTCAAACCTTGACGAAGAACCGCTCGACTCACGCATCGCCACCAGCTTCAGGTCAAAGCGCAAATACCACACGTGGTTCTCTTTCTTGTGCCGGTCTACGTGGACTACTTGGTTTATTTTTACATTTGGCGCCCCCCACCGACTTCGGCATCGCTATGGTAGCGGGATCGACCACCAGCCGGCTTCTCTTGCGTCAAAAATCGACAACCGCCTTGCCGTGGTGATACCCTCACAACCTCGGAACCAAAATCGTCATCCATCCGTGGCCCGCATCACCTCTCGCGGCCGCTGGGCTTGGGGAGAAGCGCTCAGCGGCGTCTTGGAAGGGTTTGGGTTTGCTGGCCTTTGACTCTGCCGCTGCGGCATTAATGAGGTCTAGTGGCCCGTTCGTGTGAGCAAGCGTCTTCGTTCCATTCCCGGCTCGCTTTCCCCACCTATCCAGCCAGCTCCTAAATCTGAGAATGGGGTGCGCCAGCTAGAGTTGGCCTGCGAAAGCAACTGAGTTAAATCGACACACGGCGCGTATGAAAATACGTGGAAGTGTGGCGAGCTAAAGCTTTATTTTCCCCATCCGCCGGAGGATATATAAAAAAGAAAAAATGTTGGGTGGTCTCTTTGTTGAAAACTGCTGCGTGCAAACTGCTGCTTTCAAAATCTCAGGGAATTCCTATAAAAACAAAAAAAATAATAATAGGGACTGTCAGGAGCGGTCCACGTGTTTCTAAAAACTACCAGGTACCAGGTATGTTATAAGTGTTTTGGGGCGCAAAGTGGCAGGGTTCCTCGGTCAATACTGGTTGTGGAATAACAAATCTGGGAAATTGTCGAGTGGTCAAATATTTTGCATACGAACATACTTGTACCTGTCTTGGTTTTATGTGCTGCTACGGATGATGCTCAATTACTGTTTGCTGTTTAGTATACCGTGCAATTCGACGCGAACCGGGGAGGGAAGAAAGTGCCGCATTGGGGTTCGCGACCAAAATAAAGGCACGTACCGTAGTGGGGAGGGGCGAGAAGGGTCCGCTATGTGATCCCGGATCCGAGTTACTACTGGGAGGGACGACGACAGTGGTGGGAGGATATTACATGGGACACGGAAAGGCAAGTTAAAGAGGAACAGCAGGAGCGATGTTCCTCTACTTCGCTGCTCGTTTAGATATGTTTCCCTTCTTCTTCCGAACGTCGAGGCGAGTCGAAATAAAGGTGTATCGTATTATTATAAAAATTAAAATACACTCCAGCTGTGAGATCGAAGATTTCGTCGAAACTCATCTTTGCAAGCTGTGTGTGATACTCCGATCGCGCGCATTACGAGTTGTGTGTCCTCATCAAGGATATAGGTCGGCGACTCCCCTTATAACTACAGTGTAGCTATCAGGGTCAACAAGATGATTTTAGTCAGTCTGTGCGCGGAAACTATAAAACCCGTTTCTGAGGGGGACAAAATCTGACAGCTGTGAAGGGAAAGGCCTGGTTTTGATCAAAAGCGAGCGGGTTTGGAGGGGGGCGGGGGGGGGGGGGGGGAATGGGCAGTTTGTGCATGTAAGCTATAAATCATTTCGAGGGGATAAATCTGACGGTTTTGGCACCAGTATATTATTGGGGGCGGGAGGGGGGGGGGGGAGGGGCAGCTCAATATGTGCCTGGAAACTATACATTATTTTGAGATGATAAATGTAACGTTTTTGGAAATAATACATCAGTTTATCATGTATATCCTGGGGTAAGTCGTACAATCAGTGAGTAAAGAGAGGGTGGAGTGTTCGAGGGGGTGGGGTTGGGATGGGTTGGGGGGGGAAGGGTGGGGGGTGGGGGCGGGGGGGGAAGGGCTTTAGGTGAGGGGTTCGTTATACGTGTGGTGCTAGGTCTAGGCGAAGATGCGGATGATGGGGAAGAAGGGGGCGTTCGAGGCGGGGGGGGGGGGGGGGGGGGGGGGGACACAGCGGCATGGATGGCTTTCGAAAGATAATGAGGTGATATCCTGTGCGTGAAGTGTTTATTAATGTGGCGGATTTCGATATTTGGTGGGGCGTTAGAGTAAGGGAGAGCAAGAGGGGGGGGGAGGGAGATTTTTCAGGAGGTTTAGGTCACAAATAATATTCAAATACACTTCGGCTGTGAGATCGAAGATATGTATCAGCTTGTTATACGCGTGGTGCTAGGTCTAGGCGATCGTGCAGGTGGTCGGGAAAGAGGGGGCGTTGGAGGGGGGGGGGGGGGGGGAGGGGGGGGGAAACACAGCGGCATGGATGGCTCTCGAAAGACAATGAGGTGATATCCTGTGCGTGAAGTGTTTATTAAAAATGTGGCGGATTTCGATATTTTGTTATATATCATAATGAATGGTCGTTGTTTTTCGTTGTTTTCAACGCGAGAAACTATTGAAAGTATTGAAGGAAAGTTTATATAAATTTGAAATAAACAGCGGGAATAGATTTATAGCAGTAGTATCGGAAAACCAACCTACTCGAAGTGTTGGAAACATCGTGAAGTCTTTGAGTCGTCGACATGATGAAATAGATCTACAAATGAACAGGTATTAATAGTACAAGGTTCCCCTTCGGGAGGTGGACACGTGCCTCCCGGGGGCGACGCAAGTCGAATGACTACAACTGATGATGATGAAGTATTTATGCAGAAGGTGTATATCGGAGGGATGCGTAGTGGAAAGAATGTGGATAATATAATAAGATATCACAGACATTATTTGGAGGAAGAGGGTTGGGATATTGCTGAGGCTCGGTGTGATAAGTTATTCGAAAGTCCACTCCGTATAACTGCGTGGCAGCAACAAATTCTACGTTTGTAGCATATGCGTAAGGCTGTGACATGAAGTGGAGATACTCTTCAACACTCGAATATGTAGTAGGTTGAGATCCAGCGACTTCCACAAGTTCTTGATTTGCTCCAGCTAAGATACTGTCGTGGAAAATGTTGAAACCTGATCTTGGGATAACGGTGTACAAATTGGTTGTGATGTGGGCAATAATATGTGCACGGACGATGTGATGTAAAGCTGGGTTGTTGTGCACACGACGCGAGATACATCTTAATAAACATGCACCATCACCAATCTCGGGAATAATGGACCATTTACCAGAACTGTTATTATTGTTGCCGCTGTTGTTGTCTTCATCATTTTCGCTGTCTGATGGGTTTGTACTGCTGTCGCTGCTGTTAGAGGAATCATTGGTGGTGTCAATTTGTTGTGTGTTTTCTGTGTCCAGTATTTTTCCCCGCGCGCTTATACCGATGTTTGTTGCCGATATGGTCTGTTGTGTGCACATCGTTACTTTTGCTTGAGTTGTGTTGCTACTTTATATCTCTTTATACAGGTTTCTCTACTGCTGTATGGTAACCACCGTGTCAATTGTGAGGGAGAACTCACAGTAAACTTAGAGTCTATGGACTACGTGCTGCTTGCTGGTGGTGCTGCTGACGGAACTTTGCAAGACAAACGGAACTTTTTCGGGCACGTTGGCGTTGTTTGTTCCGTTCAGAAAAATATATTGTCTACACCGACAAATGATTCTTTATTATCTACATGACCTTGATTTGCTCCAGCTAAGATGCTGTCGTGGAAAGTGTTGAAACCTGATCCTGGGATAACGGTGTACAAATTGGTTGTGATGTGGGCAATATTATGTGCACGGACGATGTGATGTAAAGCTGGGTTGTTGTGCACACGACGCGAGATACGTACATCTTAATAAACATGCACCATCACCAATCTCGGGAATAATGGACCATTGACCAGAATTGTTATTATTGTTGCCGCTGTTGTTGTCTTGATCATTTTCGCTGTCTGATGGGTTTATACTGCTGTCGCTGCTGTTAGAGGAATCATTGGTGTCAATTTGTTGTTTGTTTTCTGTGTCCAGTATTTTTCCCCGCGTGCTTATACCGATGTTTGTTGCCGATATGGTCTGTTGTGTGCACATCGTTACTTATGCTTGGGTTGTGTTGCTACTTTATATCTCTTTATACAGGTTTCGCTACTGCTGTATGGTAACCACCGTGTCAATTGTGAGGGAGAACTCACAGCAGTAATGACATAGTTCACGTCGTTGCAGCGGGTACATATACACCGCGCCCGCGTCTATCAGTGCGGGAAAATTCTCTCTCAAATACATTTTGATGCCACCCCGATGTACGTGCGAGGACTAAAGTTCCACCGTGTGTGTAGTAGACGTATTTAAGCCTGACGATATGCCTATATTTTAGGCTCTAAACCAAATTAAGCCCTATCGTGTTTTAAATGTCTACAAAATAGGTCTATTTTATCGACCTAACGACCACGGCAGACCACGGTGAGATGTGGATTTTCCCAAAATATGCACTTGGGCACATTTTGGCCCAAGTGCATATTTGAAGCAATTTTCCGAGTATTTTCCAGCAAACAACAGCATTTCAGACGACAAAAGCTCGAGGAAACATCAGACGGATGCCTACATTTCGAGGGTGGAAATTGAACCGGGTTGAGGGCCAGTCCTGCCGTGCTGCTGTACTGACTGCCACACTGAGGCACACCGAAGGCGGCAGACGCCTGCGAGGTATCCTACATATGACAGTACGAAGCACTCAATGTTTTTGCCAGGCACCAGTTATTTGTTTTGGCCGTTTGTTCAAGCTCGCACAGGACAGCATGGGCAGGGGAGGGTCTTTCTCGAAGTTTCCACCCACTCATGTGCTGACTCATGACATAAATCCTCGTCTTGCCATCTGCGTCTGGAGTAGTGCAGAAATATCATAGTCTATTTTCAAGTAGTTTGATCTTTCCTCGGCTTTTCTTTTTATGCGTACTGAAAGAGACCACTTTTTCGAGTTTTAGACATATGGTGTTTTTTTTATGCGTTTAAGGTCGAAATATCGAATGGCCTAGCTCTTCCAGTTGGAAGTACTTAAGACCTAACCTCGAGGCTTAAATACGTCTAGTGTGTGGTTGCCCGGGGACAGAAGTGTCTCATACCCCGCAAAATAGAGCCAGTCTCGGCGGCTTTCCGCGGCCATAGCTCGCGCCACGGACGTCCCATGAGCCCGGCACACGGCTGATGATATACCGACGGGTAGTCTGATCGCATTGCAGAAGAAAGCACACCAAAAAACTCTGCGCCGGCGGAGAAAAAGGGACGGACTAGGCAAAAAAATCAAAATGGTACATATGCATATGAGTTGTGGGCGCACGGTCCACGACGGTACGAGCTCACTGGATGTTTATCAAGTAGTCGCCGGTACGTCCTCACGCACGACAACAACTTCTACTTCCTTTTTTTAGCTGTCGGTTACCCAGGCCGGCACAAAACATTACATTCCAGCAACGGAAGGAGTGTGTGTAACCACCAAACCGGCGATCGAAATGAACGCAGGTACCAGGCCGGTCTTCCGATGGTTTAGTGGTTGCCCTCGAACACTACTACTAGCGTTGGTCCTTGAGTTATATTACCACCGTGGTGAGATTCTTACTTTTTTCGCAAAAATGCAAAATAAAAGAATCAACTAACTGCTGAGAGCGCCTGGCAGCGCGGGTAGGTACATTTCGACCCGAGTCGACGAGGGAAGAAAATGCTGAATTATTCTCGCGATCCAAATGAAGGCACGTACCGCACGTGGGGAGGGGGGAGTACGGCCCTCTGCGTGACCCCGGATCTGGGCTCCTACTGGAAGGGAGCACGACGAGGAGAGTATAATGCGAGGAACATATTTTTATAGTAAATGCGATGAAAATTATTACAGAAAAAAGAAAAGGGCATCGTACGGGGGAGGGAGAAAGATGAAGGGAAAGTGTTGCGAAGATATTTTTTAATTATGGACGTCAGCCGTGAGTTCGACGAATTTCGGGTCAATACTCATCTTTGCAAGCTGCGTTGTTGGTACTTGTAATATACTATGTGGGTGAGTTTTTTCTTCATGGGAGGGGTCCTATTCTTTTGTTTCCAAGTATATAGTCTATAGTCTATAGTCTATATTACAAAACATATTTTAAGGAGATCAGCCGTGAATTCGACAAATTTCGGGTCAATACTCATCTTTGCAAGCTGCGTTGTCGGTACTTGTAATATTATAAAAATTAAAATACACTCCAGCTGTGAGATCGAAGATTTCGTCGAAACTCATCTTTGCAAGCTGTGTGTGATACTCCGATCGCGCGCATTACGAGTTGTGTGTCCTCATTAAGGATATAGGTCGGCGACTCCCTTTACAACTACAGTGTAGCTATCAGGGTCAACAGAATGATTTTAGTCAGTCTGTGCGCGGAAACTATAAAACCCGTTTCTGAGGGGGACAAAATCTGACAGCTGTGAAGGGAAATGGGGGCCTGGTTTTGATCAAAAGCGAGCGGGTTTGGAGGGGGGCGGGGGGGGGGGGGGGGAGAGGGGCAATTTGTGCATGTAAGCTATAAATCCTTTCGAGGGGATAAATCTGACGGTTTTGGCACCAGTATATTATTGGGGGCGGGGGGGGTGGGGGGGGGGGGGGGGGGGCAGCTCAATATGTGCCTGGAAACTATACATTATTTTGAGGGGATAAATGTGACGTTTTTGGAAATAATACATCAGTTTATCATTCATATCCTGGGGTAATTCGTACAATCAGTGAGTAAAGAGAGGGTGGAGTGTTCGAGAGGGTGGGGTTGGGATGGGTTGGGGGGGGGGGGGGTGGGGGGTGGGCGGGGGGGGGGGGGGGGGGGGACGCTTTAATTTATTAATAGAATGATGAGTTTCGACGAAATCTTCGATCTCACAGCTGGAGTGTATTTTAATTTTTATAATAATATGGGTGAGTTTTTCATTTATTTGGAGGGGCCCTATTTAAAAACACATATATATTTTAAAAAATGGAAATACACTCATATATATGTAATATATATTTTGTTTTTCGCCACTATAATACTGGTTAATATTGGTATTTTTACTTTAGGTGGGGAATTTTACGCTATTAATGGATCTAACATCATATCTATTTTATAAATGTATTACTGTAGTTTCCACTATACTGCTCCATCATATGTATGGTAGGTAGGTTATTTTGGTCCCCCCCCCGCTTTAATGTCGGAAGGATTACGAATACAGAGTATTACTAGTTATCTAATATGGTAATCATGATGTCAGCTACTCCCCCCCCCCTAAAAAAAAACAACAACAACAGCAACAAAGGACTCTGCGGGACTCGAAGTCACTGTTCTAAATTGATACGCTGTCACTCTAACATAAAAAAGAAGAAAAAAAATTCCGGACGTCAGCCATGAGTTCGACGGATTTCGGGTCGATTATCATATTTTCAAGCTGCTTGTTGGTACTTGTGATACACTATGTGGGTAACTTTTTCTCAATGGGGGTGGTCCTCTTCTTGTGTGTTAAAAATAAACAAAATTAATTGGCGTTGGTATTTATACTTCAGGACCTTAGGTGGGGAATTTTGAACCAGATCTAACATCATATCTATTTTATAAACTTATTCCAGTAGTTTCCACTATATATAGACTATTTTGCTCTATCATACGTGTATGGTGGATGGTTTGCGGATGGATGGCTTGGTCAGGGTTGTTGGTACTCGTAGGTAAGTTTTCTCTACCTGGGGGTGGTCATATATATATATTATTTGCACTGTAATGGCTGGTTTTGCTATTATCGGGAGTATGAAGACAGGAGAAGTGATCTAATAGATCAAATGTGGATATCCCAGCCCCCCCCCCAAAAAAAAGAGCAAACAAGCAAACAAACCGGAGTCTGTGAGACCCTTATTATTAATAACAATATAGACTAGTAATATAAAAAATGGAAACACACTCCAGCTGTGAGATCGAATATTTTGTCGAAACTCATCTTTGCAAGCTGTGTGTGATCGTACACCAATCGCGGGTATTACGGGTTGTGTGTCCTCATTGAGGATATATGTCGGCGACTCCCCTTGCAACTACAGTGTAGCTATCAGGGTCAACAGGGTGATGTTAGTCAGTCTGTGCGCGGAAACTATAAAACCAGTTTCTGAGGGGGACAAAATCTGACAGCTGTGGAAGGAAGTGCATCCGTTTATCAAGTGAATCCTGTAAGTCGAATAACCGGTGAGGGGAGGGTGGAGTTTCTAAGGACGTGGGGGCCTGGTTTTGATCAAAAGGGAGCGGGGTTGGAGGGGGGGGGGGGGGGCAGCTCAATTTATTTGTGCGTGGAAACTATCATGGGGTGGGTGTTGGGGCGAGGGCTGGGGCGAGGGTGGGGCGGGTGGGGCAGCTCAATCTGTGCGTGGAAGCTATACATTCGTTCAAGGGGATAAATGTGACGGTTTTGGACAGAATGCACCGGTTTATCATGTATATTATCCTGTAAGTCGTACAATCAGTGAGTAAGGCGCTTGCTATAATACGTGTGGTGCTAGGTCTGGGCGATGGTGCGGGTGGTCGGGAAGGCGCGGGCGTTCGGGGTGGGCGGGGGGCGGAGGGGAAGCAGGGGCATGGATGGCTCTAGAACGACAATAATAGATGAAATAGGCAAAAATGTAAAAAGGTAACTCAACTCGAGCAGAACATAACATGAGTTTAAATTTCCGAATGTAAGAAAGAAGGTTCGGTCTTTTTATCTCGAGCTCGTAGTTTCGAAGAAACAAAAATCTCCTCTTCTCGTAGAACGAACAACGAAAAAGACATATTTATTCACGCGCACGTTATGGTATGATGGTTACGACAGCAGTTGAGCATGGGCCCCGCCCAGCCAGCGTCCGCGGTGGTCTGGTTGGAGAACTGGAATATTCCACTAGTATCATACGAGTTCATAGAGTATAGCATGTATGTATGTAGCAGCTAATAATACTATTACTAGTATCATCGTTGGTATGCAGCATACATACGGCGGTGTGTCACATACTGCCTGGTTGGTAATGAAATAGACTAGAGATGTGATATTTCGATGGGAAACATCGAACGTATTTCTTTGCCAAATGTAACGCTCTTCTGCAACTGTTAACTGCCGGAGTCAGAGGGCTGCCTGGTGTCATGGGTGGCACGAGCGGACAAAGCCGAACCACCGAACGAGAAAATAAACAGAAACAAACGATACGTTCAGAAAATTATGGACGACCTGGAAAACTGGAATATTATTTATCGGGCGGTAGGGTTGAAATGCCTGTGGTGGACACTTCGAGCACCTGTTCCGACCTGGCGACACGACGAGGGAAGCAAACGCTAAGCGGTTCGAGGCCCACAGATGATGCCGTACACCTATAATATGAAGGGCGGGCGAAGGGTCTAGAATGTGACTCCGTATCTGAGCCACGAGAAAAGGTGTAGCTGGAGGGAAAATGCACAGCAGGAGACGATAGCAGTACGCATGAGTTACCTGGTGTAGGCTCTGAATCCAATTGACGTCTCTACACTGTTACAATAGTAGTACCAGATTAGTACAGAAGACTGTGTACCTGTGGCTTAAGATGCTACAACACCTTACAGTATTTTAACAGTCAGTGTAGTTGGTACGATTTTTCTTTCTTTTTCCGCACACTTCTACTTTCCAGCTTCTGGACAAGATGTGGCCACAGGTGTTGTCCCTTCTTCCCCCCGGTTCTTGCCTTCAATTTTTATCGCGCATAGGGTTCAGCAATTCCACTGCTCGTCGACGTGTCATCGAGTGTTGCTCACTCATGCTCTCGCGTTTTCCGCAAGTCAATTTGTGCGCAAGAAAAAGTCCCCATGAATTTATACGGGTGCTCACTCGGGGGGATTCGAACTCACGAAACTGAGGTATACCAGGCTCGAGGATAACCTGATACGCCACCGGGGCGACCGGCCGATATAGTACATCCACCACGAGAATGTCAGGTGTTACAAATCTAATGTAAACGATTTCTACGTGCAACCATGCTGTTCACGTTTATTTAGCTGCGTTGCAGTAACCTCCATCCTTCAACGTGTAAGATGTATTGTTTTTTCCCGTTCACATCGTCATTGTGTTCAGTAGACAGACCGAGAAGCCGCCCGGCAAATACATGGCAACTTTTTCCAGCAAAAATCATTTTGGCTCTGGCATGGCATTCGCACAGGCCACGATCCACTCTGTGGTCTCCATTTATGTATCCCACCGAGTAAATATGTACTGATGCAAGCAGCATACTTTGGGGTACTGTATTGACTAGTCGAAGTGAACCGTATTATAGCATGTCTGATGTATGTACCTACGTCAGAAATATACCACATGCGTGCGTACTCATGGCGAGATCTGCACGATACAGGAAGCACCCCCCTGTCTCATGTTTCTTGCTTCCAACAAAGCCAATCAATGTGGTTTGTTAATAATTTCCGTTCACGGTGTCCTTGAGAATCGACACAGGAGCCATCGAATAATTCCTTCATCGTAACTCAGGAACGAATACTGTCTGCTTCGGCTCCAGGCCACGATGTACGCACGAGTTTCATACATAGTCTACATACGTACCACAAAAATTACAAACATGAGCGAGTCAACCACTTCATTTCGGTCGAACTGCAAACTGTACCTCACGAAAATTCCCAGCATTTAGTCCTCGAGGATGTGGATTCTTTTTGCGAGAGGCCAAGGCGTACGAACGTATCATGAAGAGAACAACATGTGGACATCATCGGAGTGACGCAAAGTTTTTTTCTCCGTTTTCTTTACGATCACACCCCAAATCACAAAATGGACAAGGCCCCGGAGCGCATTAAATAAACTTGCGGCTCCATCCCCGGAAGCTTGCAAGAATTTACCAGGCATCTTGTACTGCTACGTTTGTGTGGCAGGTGGCTCTCACCGCGGACGGATAGATATCGGCGTGGTTTCGAGCCCACCGATCTCATTCCACAGTCAGTTGCATCCAGCGCAAAAAATTGTCTGCCGTCACGCGAGAGGAGAACATCGACCTTCCGGGCGCACTCACCTTCTGCCTTCGACATCGCATAGGGTGAGTGGACCTAAGCGGATGTAACATTAGGGCGTTTCACTAAGCCCGTACTGATCTCTGGTATAAGATTCCCAAAGGGTGATTGCGGCTACACCACGTGTCAGGTTCGAAAGCAGGCTATGCAAGAAACTCCGTTGGACATAGGTTTGTGGCGGACGAATTACACTTTACTGCACTAGATAACGTTAGAGTTGAAAATTGCGGCGACCGTTCAGCGAAAGAATACCCCTAGATCTTGTTGGCTGCTCACCGGTCGAGACTCGAGGCCTGCGTTGGCAAACTGAAGCAGTCAACGAAGAATCGCGGCTAACTCTTACAATTATTCAATATTTCAAGCATAGTACAGAACGAGGGTATATTGATCATCACGATGTGGGTCGTTTTTTGGTATGAAGCCCTGGGCACCGCTACGAGTGCCTCTGGGAGCACAACCACCTGTAGGTGCGATATTGACTGTGCGGGGCACGCCGTGTCAATGGATCACAGCTGCGGTGTGCCGCAACGTACTTGGAAGGGGAGGGAAGGATTATATAATTGTTACAGTTCGTGCATGTCGACTGTTCGAGCCAATACCTCGAAGAATACGTGGTACGGTAAACGAGGTAGCGTGTGGATAGATTGACGAGAGCACAAAGCTATGAAGGTTTCTCGTGTACAATCTGATTGGACAAGCTCTCTCAACGCAAGTGAAAAATCTTATCGCCAAACGTCACCGGTGTTCGCTGATTTCTGCCCAGGCAATAGTAGCTGACAAGAGTATTTCTCAAGGAAGAAATCAGTTCGCACGATGAAGGGGCTAGCAGGATCCGCCGGTGCCATGGCCGTAATCGCTCTGGGGCTGTTTCCCGGTTCCAACGGGAAATCTCTACGGCAAGACGGGAGTGATCACGGCCAAACTGGAGGCGTGGATGCGGCAGGATCACTCTTGACCGACACTTTGGACAGCAATGGGTCGCGCCGCCTTCAAAGGCGCAATCGTCCCGTGACAGATGATGCTCTCGATGTCAATGGCACGGTGGGTACCGACATTCTATTGATGTGTAGAGTATTCCAACGCGAGTATAAAGTTTGGTTCCGGCTAGGATACCATCTAAAGCGGTTACCTCAATAGCAACAAAACTGACCACGTTAGGCACACGTACGCCGCTTGGTACAATTTGTCCACGATACTTCGAAACCTAGCCGTCGACTTAATCGTTAGTACGTACCTCCTTGATAAAACACCATCAACACGCTTTTCAACCATACCTGGTAGGCATTAATCAATGTGACACCAAACGAAACCACTGCTCGGCGTGCCTCGGGTAGTACCTCAACGTTAAATCAACTGGCATCGCGCGCCACACCCTCTCTTCAGGCCATAGCTACGGCTGCAGGCATGCACGACTACAATCCATCGTGTATTCTTCATCATTGACGTTGTTTTTTCCCGATGTTTTCACATCCGTTTGCGTGTGTCGAACAGCCTGAGGAGAGAGCTGCCAACGTGCTGACCCAGCGGACCGATTGGGCGGAGACCGAATTCGCGGCGTCAGAGGCGACTCTACACGTCAACAACGGAGACCGCTCCTCCGCCGCCACGTTCCACAAGTCCCTGCCCCACGACAGCCTTGGCCAGGTGAACACCCGTGTGTTATTTTTTTTTGCCGTGAAAATTGAGAGAGTAACCCTGCGCAGCTCGCGAGAAAAAAATGCCAGGCCGGTATATCCTATCTACTGTGGGTTCGCATCAAGTCGTCGCAGTACCAAGAAGCAACGGGCAAGGTGTATAGAGAGTTAAGGTTTGCACCCAAAGGTCTCTGGCTTTCTTTGCCTCCTTTTCCACGCGACCACTCCACAAGGATACAACACCATACCGTGTATGTGTTCTACAGAGGTATGTGTTGTATACTTCGCGAATGCGATTGTCCAGCTAGCCCCAATGTTGAGTCATTTCTCCGCACCGTGTACCCTCTTTCTTGGACGCGATTGTTCCTACCTGCCACGCTCCAGGTGGACAGCGATGCCTTCGACGCCCTGGTCGATTGTATTTCCGAAGGTGACTTCGACACATGCGAGCATGTGCCGGCCGGAGACGAGGACGGCTTCCTGGTCAACCCTCTTGGAGGCCTCGCGACCAATATGGCTGGACCCGCCAGGTACTATTTTTTGAGGTCGGCACTATACACCCTTTAAGCAGAAGTAAGCCATCTCGATCATCCTTTGACGAAGTGAATGAGGGAACAGTCTACGTGTAGTTGATGTGTAAAGAAACTTCAAACTAGAGACCTATGACCCCTGAACGCAAACGCGATTGGTCCGAAATATTTCGCTGCCAAAGGCAACAGCGACAGATGTTGTGACCCCAGCTGTCATTTGCGCCAAACGGGGTGGTCAACAACACCGATAACAATGACGTTGTCGTACATATTATTGTCGTGCATAGTAACCTCGTAGATGTGCGACTGATGATGCGGTCCGCCTCAAGGCGTTCCATGTTTCATTTCCCAGTGAGTGGGCTATGACGGAACAGACCCTTCAAGGCATTCAACGCAGCTTCTGGCGGCCAAGACGTTTGGGTTGCGGACACGGTGCTAGCCGGCACTGACCTGCCGCTATCGTACCCAACCCCTGACCTCCTCTTGCTTGCGTTTTGTTTCTCTTGGCCTTTCTGTCCTTTCTATCCTCCCGCGTCGGGGACGCTTCTTGTATGTCGGTGCTCTCTGGCTCGTATCGTGTCTGTTCTCGTCTGGTTAATACTTTTCGGCGGTGGGACGAACTTTACGACCCTGGCGACTTCGCTTGCCGCATCGCGGACATCTTCCTCTGTACAACAACATCGACGATATCCATGGTTGGCGACGAATATGGTACGGAAATATGTTCCATTTCAACGCCTCTTCTTCTCGCCCTTCGGCTCTGGATGCTAATGAACGGCCGGATTTCGTAACAGCTCTGCCTTGACAATCCCTAGTGCTTCGGCCATCAACTCCGAGGACCTGGTGAGTTGTGGGTGTCGGTTTATTTCGGCACGGTAGATGTTAGCCTCTGAAGTGTAATCTGGTGGGACTCTGCCACCTGCATCCGGAGGGGTGTTTTAAAGCGACGTCGTCCATCGCTCGCGTATCGTTTTTAGTTTTTGTCGGGGGACGTAGAACTTATCTGGTTGCCGTTGCGCTTATTGCACGAATGTGTCCCATAAAGGGCGAGGCTCGACGAGGACTAGCGGTGTTCGGTATTTGGCTGATGGGCCTGATCAACTGAGGAGCTGCTCCACATTCTCGGGGTTCCAATTATATTTGTGGTTTACAGCAGTGTTTTTTGTGGACATAGACGATGAAACTGTCTGCGGTGTCAATCATTGAACGGAGTACTATTCAATAGGGTGCATTGGTCGTTGGATGCCATCTAAGAGTGCCCTGGATCGAACGTCTCTTCACGATTCGGCCCCAGGCCGCTCAAATGGCGGAGCTGTACTGGATGGCCTTGACAAGAGACGTGCCGTTCTCCAAGTATGGTGAAGACGAGGCAACCGTGGCGGCCGCAGGTACCCCAACCATCTTTCGTGTGCAAGTGGCGGAATGATGCAAAGACGACGGTTCCCTGTACGGTGAAAAATCAGCACTTTCGTCACCATTGCGGAAATCTAGCGTCGAAGCCGTAATGGGCAAAAACTACCTCTTGATTTCCATTCATGCTTTATACACATGACAATGAGAGATAGGAGTTCCAACAATATAGTAGCGTTGTCGTATCGGGATACTGGGATGTCGGAGATTGGTCGCGTCTAACTGTCCGCTTTTCCTTCTCTCGGTGACGCCTTCCCCTTGGTATTCGAGAGGATCTAGATGGTGTATGTGTGGTACTCGTGAGGAGCTGAACACTATAGATCTACGCGTTCTATTTGAGTTCTCCACCATCCCAGATATTGTCTGTGCGATAACGCCGCCCTGCGACGCGCTGCTAGGAGTCAGGAAACACTACGCGATGGCGAGAGATTGATCTCGCGTACAATCTTGTACATGTCAACTCTTCCTGTATTGTGGGCTCGGATAGCCGAACTCTGTACTGAGTACTTTCACGTTCAAGATTTCCCCATGTGTCTTTATGGATAAAAGCTCAATTTAGGCTGTGGTTAATGCTACTCTTGGGTGTACGGCAGCCGAGGTCGGCGCTTGTTGCCATGTGTTCTCCGAGTCGTTCGACAAGGCTAACATATCGTTTTTTCTCATGTGTCGCTACTTTGATAAACAATCATTTTTGTACCATCTTGACCAAGGACGATTGTTGTCGGGGTGTAATGATTTGAACCTTCTGTGTGGTTTTGACAGACAACTTGGCCACGATGCCGGGTTTCGCCAACATGAACGGGGTGGCCGTCGGAAGCAATGGCAAAGCGGATCCGCAGTCGCAGCTGTTCCGGTCTTCTGCGGTCGGTGTCGAGACAGGACCCTTCATTTCCCAGGTACAGTGTAGCAGTCTGTTCATGATGGGGTTCTATTTACGGACCTCTTCCCACCCCTGGATAGCTTGTTCCAGTACGATATTGCTTCGTTGGTTGCGGTGGGCGTTGTGATTCCATGAGACGATTCGTATCTCACTCACGTCCGCGAGTTGAATCTGAGAAACAAAAATGAAGACGTCGCGGCACAACACAAACGATAAGGTGCGGCCATCGACGCTAGCTTCATTTAGCTAGGGTATCAAGCCATGCCTGACAATGCGACAACGCTTGCTGGTGGTCCAGGTTGAACTTCTGTGATAATATGTTCTTTCATCATGTATTTGGATTTCAGGCTTACGGATGTACCGCGCTGAGTAACATCTCCCGTCGATCATTTGCCCGTTGCCGATGGTTTTGCGCTGAAACAGCTGCTGGTGAAGGACTTCACTATTGATTCCATCACCGTAACGCCTCAGCAGACGACCTTTGCGTCCGGAGTGGACTACATGGTCGACTACGACGAATGGCTTCGCATACAGGTTAGCGGGAACACACAAAATCATAACGACGGGATATGAACTGCGTGTTCACCGACGACGATTGTTGACGCGGGAGCTGGACATGGAAAGGGAGGAAGGGAAAAGATTCAATTCTCTGGCTCTGTCAATGTACATCTGATCATATTTGCGCCTACCTTCCAACGATATAACAGTCTTAGAACATTGATTGGTTCCGTTGTTGGCATTCACGCAACTCGATTGGTCGCTGTTGAGGCGTAGCCGCGTGATTTCAAAGCAATTATCACGAGAACGTGATTCGTCCCTGCGTTATGACTCTGCATCCGTGGTGCGCTCGGAATCGGCAGTATGGCAGGGCACTGTCAGTTGACTGCCGTTTCGTATTTAGGCTCCCATAAGCACTGGTGCCACCTGGCGCTTAGGGTGTACCATGCGTCAGGTATCGTACACAGGCAACCTTCCGCATCTTCCTATCTACCAGAATCGCAAGCCTATCGTTTAGCCGTGAACAACAAGATGATAGATAGACTTGAGAATATTGATTTGCGCGTTGTGACGATCGGCAATGGCAGCAGTGCGCCTTTGTTCTGGTGAGCTGCCCGTCGGCCATGCGATCGTGTCCGCTCTGATCTCGCCGAGTAGTCCTCTTACCGTACCTTGAAACGCTTTCTCGACCCCCCCGTGATTTTAACAGAACGGTGGCAAGCCGGACTCTCCGGAGGAGGAAGACTCTGTTAAGCGGTACATCCGCAACTCCCGCGATCTTTCAAGGTTGGTCGTCACCGACACCATCAACACGTGAGTGCGGCACTGTGTTTTCGGACTGGATTTGCGAGTCCTGCTGCAGGATAATCTCTCTACTTCATTGGTTTGTGTTGTCGTTCGAGATTCGCGGCAGTCACCGTCACCACTCCCTTGCGAGAAATCCCCACATGAACAATTTCAAAAAAACGACACTAAACGCTCCCCAGCTGTCATTTTCGTTCACCTTCAGGTGACTGAGAGTTCACAAATACCCACACGCTTGTGCCTGACATTTAGTGTAACCGGACGTTCATGCGATGCTGTGCTTCGTTGGGTCGCGATGAATATGTAACCATGTGACCAATATTCTCGATGGTCAGGGAGGCGTACCGAGCCGCACTGATTCTAATCGAAGAAGGAGCCATCAGCCGTCCTGGCTTCAACGGTCCGTACGACGAGAGCGGCCGCCAGGTTGGTTTCGTCAACTACGGCGTGTCTCACGTTATGAGGATCATCGGAAACGCCGAGTTGGCCATGCGATCCTCGTGGTATCAGAAGTGGAACGTGCATCTGTTCGCTCGCCCGGAGGTGAGATTTCACCAACAAACCGAAACTCTCTGACAACGTACATCGAAGGGCATGGGAGACGGAAATCGCTCCCGCCGCAATGTGTGTATATATCAAAGCGCGGTTGTCTTTGGTTGCCGGGACTGGTTTAGCGTTTCGCGTCAGTCTTCGAACTGTCTAGCCCTTTCAACCGAGAACCCATTGGTTGACGATCTCCCTGTGTGTGATATACGTCAAGAAGGCAATCCGTTGTCGATTAAACGGTTTCCATTCCCGCCGAACGTCTTCCCACTCCCTTGCGTCCCGCCGGTGTTGTTGGAACGTTGGGCATGCCAGGCCGTCGCTGGAACCCTCCACAATGTCATCAACGGTGATCTTGACGTAGAATTCGACAAGTCGCTCCTCAACAACAGCGAGTTGCTCAGGAGGGTGCGGGACCGGAATGTAGAGATAAACGGAAGGGGAAGACGCGGGCGCACCTACCTCCTGCCAATGGTGAGTGAAATCACAACTGAAATTTGCGATACGTGAAGTAGGTCCCGGCCAGGTTGGAATGCAAATGGCCACTCACGCGGCTCTTCAAGAGGTACACCGCGAGATGGAAGTGCGCCCGCGTTTTCTTCTGTTGAAGATACCTCGTGTGTTGTGACTGTGCCGATCTTGTTGACCACGATGCGAATCGGTGGCAGCATGCGCTCGAGGTGTTCAATGTCTCCACCATTCATCCGTTCAACTGTATTTTCAAGGTGATCGCAAGCGCTTGAACACTCTCTCGCACTCATGCTTCTAGCCACATGGATGCGTACATGCCCACATATTCTGCTAGAACAGAGACAGGATGAAACGTTTGAACCGCGCTTGGCAGCTGTACTATAGGATGTTTTTTTTACAACAACAATGACGCCTACTAAACCCCTTATGAATCACGACCACGTTAGCAGGCTTGCTCTTGCTCCAAACGTTGGTCTTTGCGGAGAGGTAGAACGTGCCGTTCAGTAGCGTACGTGTGAAATATACGTTCATATAATTACTGAGTGGGAACCTTGGCCGGATTAGCATCTGTGCGCACACCTGTCCTAATTGTGCTGTAATTTTTGTCTTTGGTTTCACAGGCTGTCAACGAGGGGTCACCAACTCACCCATCGTACCCATCTGGCCACGCTGTTCAGAACGGCGCCTTCGCAACGGTGCTCAAGGTAAGATGCAGATAACACCCGTTTCGGTCGCTGATACCTAGGACCACAGCTGCCATGTCAGAGTGGTGTCAGGACGTGACTATGGGTGGTCGAGCCTAGACCCATATACCCCATAAAAGATACTAAACGAATACATTGAGGAACCTCTGCGTCAAGACCTAGCTCATTGCCAATGTAATGGGCGAGGTTGATCTAGAAAGATGTCGATTTCCACTGACACGTTCCACACCAACCCTCTCGAGTGTGTTTCCTCGGCAAGGCTGTGGCCAAGTACTTTGCGATCGCCGTGTACTAACATACCGTGTACTCGAGCCCTTTGTATTTGGAACACACTGTTCCGTTACGTTGTAAACGTGGTCGTGAGCTGCTGATCAACGCGTTCGTTGTCCAGACGCTCTTTGTGTTAACCGCGAGGGTAGTCCTGGGATGCACTGTAGTCCCTCCAAACGTACGTCAATCGTTTGCCGCTTTCCGACGTTCACGTGCTGGAGAGTACGCATTGCCTGCTTGTGGCTACACGACAGCTTAGTCAGTTCCTGCCATCGTAGACTTACAGCAGACCAGGGGAGTGACCAACCCTGTACCGGGGACCGAAACCAAGACGGCGTATGAGTTCTTTAGTTATCAATAGATGTCGGTTGACATTTTCCCTAACAACAGCTAGCTCCGAATCACCACCGTTTACCGCAGGCCCTTGTTGGACTGGAGAAGGGCGCTTCGTGCATCGATGACCCCGTGCTTCCCGACGATGAAGGGCTGAACCTTCTTCCCTACACTGGCAAAGACTGCTTGACGTACGAGGGAGAAATCAACAAAATGGCGGTCAACGTGGCATTCGGCAGGTACAACAAGCACGGAAAAAGTATGCATGAGCACTTTTAATTGTGTGAAGAACGATTGCTATTCGCCTAAGTAACACCGCCTTGGCCACGTATCGCAACTCCAGATGCTGCGAAATACAGTGTGTGAGGTGCGCCTTGCGTCGACCTAACCCTGATCTGCATTGGCCTTGCCCGTGTCTTGCTGTACTATGATTCCCAGGCAAATGTGCGGCGTTCACTGGAGGATCGACGGCCAGGAAGGATTGACCCTCGGGGAGATGGTCGCTGTGCGGATTCTGCAACAGGTGAAAACATGCATCAATGATATCCACGAGCGTTATTTTTCTGAACACGTGCGGACGGCACTCCCAGTTTGGATCGTCTCTATCTGAACTATAAAAACAATGAAAACGAATGTTGAAGAGGAGGGGGTCAACTGCAGCAATGATGATTGATACCGGGTAGAAGGCAGAAGCGATTGACTCTACACCGGTGAGGTACGTGTATGCTGACCCTCCCATGGCTGGTTTCCGTTTATCTTCGTTTTCAGGAGGCTGTGGCATTCCCAGAGAACGAGCCCTACGAGTTCCGTCTCATGAAAGGCGAGACGATCAGGCTCGAAACGGACGGGTCTTTCTTCGTGAACAACAAGAAGTGCAGCGGAGAGGCGTTCATGGGGGCTGATCAGTGCTAACCAAACGGGGCACCAGCGTTCGTTGTAGCATGCGGATGGCTTGAGCCGCCCTTGTAGATTGATTGCATAGGCAATTTCCGGTCGAATGTGCGTGAGTTATCACCACACATTGTTCCCACAGATTGACGGCGGAGAATCGCAATGCATCAGCACTATTAGAGGTTATTTGTTGACTGGTCATGTTTGGTTGTTGTCTGTATACATCCCGACGTGGGAACAACCGACGTCGCGTACTAGAAACATTAAAATTGCTTTGCACGATTCTGTGCAGCTCATGGTAGACCGTCGTAGTGCAGTGTTACTGCGAAACGTTACCCTAACCATAAAGACGGAGGCGTTCGGCAGTGAGCCATCCTTTCTGCTTTTGGGGTCTCTTCGAACGCAACATTGGCATTGAGTTTCCACGACACCAACAGTCTTCTGAATGTAGCGTACACGTAGTGGGGGCCGGGGCGGGTGGAGCAGTGGAAATATGTTCCGTGTGGGTTTGTACAATAAGTTGTTTTGATATTTCGGAGTGGTCGCTCCGAGCGTGAGTGGTATGCGAAGCACGTCGAGTAGTGGGCAGTTGTAATCTACACAGTGTACCACTGTGTGCGCACACAATTGAGTATAGATGTGTCCGCAGGTTAAGTTCTCCAGAGTATGGGTACGAATTGCTGCAAAGTATGGCAGCCTGTTCTGCTTCAGACATTCACGGTTGGTTCGAAGTTTTGAGGGTTTGATGTATTGCGTTGGATGTGACTGGCCCCGTCTGCCGAGGTATAGAGCGAATAATGTCGTTGATTGTTTGTTCTCGGGCGTGGTGTGCGTCAAACCACTGGCATGAAATCCATTGGGGATTGGTGGTGCCACCTTATCAAGAATGGGACAGTTTTGTGAGTCGTACGTTTCGACTGCGGTGACACCCAACAGCTATGAATGGATCGAGGTGGCCCGGGCTTCTACGAGTATGTCCTCCACGTATGTGCTGCTGTCCTGATGAACGCCCTTTCAGGAGCAAGGGTCCTTTCCATTGGTGCTCCGTGGTCAAGCTTTAGATGTTGTTTTGGGTGATTTTCGGCGGGGAAAATGGCGCGTGATACTGCCCGATACGTGAACAGCGGCTGCGTCACGCCTTCACCGTTTTTGCCTTGTTCTGGACAACACCCTCGTTGAATGGGAGGGTTGCGGTTTACCAGCATTGCTACCCAGCATCGAGGGGAGTGGTTGGGTATCCATTGATTATTGTGTTTGTTTGAACTTGTATAGTCTACACATTTTGCTAAATACCCGGAGCAAGCGTTCGCTACTCAGGGGGGCAGTGGACATACATATGTTTGACTATGTAGAGACTCCACGTTTCATCTTAGGTTTGTGCTGTGGGATGTATGGTATTTCTCAACGGAATGCTGTAATTGTAGCACTACGTACGGCAGACCCAGCGGTGTGGTTTGCTCGAAGGCAATCCCCAAAACAGCTCATGCTTGTTGCCGGAAAATATGCCTTTTAACAGCCAAGCAGATTGCTGGGCGTCCGGGACATTGCTTATAGTATTGGTACGAGTATCCCCAACCGTTTGAGATCATGCCACGCAACCCGCCACGGCGGTTATGGCTACTCCTGTAGTATCGCCTCCGAAGCTATTGTTGTTCTGGAAGGAATCGGGCATATATGTAGACTATATGTACAATATTTTCTTCGTTATTTTCTCAAGCTCGCTGCTCCCCGGCGGCCGAGTGTTTCTTCTCGCACTTTCGGCCGCGAGTCAAGCTAGCCCGCCATGGGTACATTATGAATCATGTCTGGATCTCGGCCGAGCTCCATGACGGCGCTCGGTGTATTAAACGTCAATTAGCTTTCTCTCTTTGGCAAGGGATTGCGTTCCACCTCCCTGAGACGAGCAGGTCACTTGGAACACCCCAAATTGTACTTCATAGTTTGATCTCTTGATAAACTGCTACAATTTTTTGTTCTTCGTTGTTTTGTTCGTAATAAATGGCCCGCTACTCAACTAACCTCAGCAGCAGCACAGCAGCAGTAGCAGCGACTGCCCGGACTAAATTAATCTCAACAGCTGCGGCACAACAGCAGCAGTAGCAGCAACATACAGTAGTAGTACGAGCAGTACACATGTGAATTGGATTCGTGTGGGGTTTGGGGGCGCGCCGCTCTGGGCCGTTTCGGCCTCGGATCTCGACATGGGTGCGTGGTTATGGGTGCAGACAGGGGTAAACCGGCCTGCATTCCCGCCGGGCTGGCGGACGCCCGTCGAGGCAGAAGCGAAAGCTTCTGCAGGCGTGGTTGACCCGGTGTGTTTTTATTTCCCTTGCGGGGTAACCAGACACGTCCGAATGTGACAACCGTTTTACAAGAACAAGAAAGACATATCCCGGTACTATATTTCCGGACAGTGCGGATGCGAGCAGGAGGAGGCTGGGAGGTAGTGGCCGGGAGCAGCCGAGTGTTGGAACAAGCGCTACAGGGCACGGCTTGCATTTCTACGCGCGGGAGACGGGGCTCACATGGACATAGGGCGGGGAAAGCTTGGAAGATGGTGCCCAGCGCGGCGAGGGTGGCAGGCATGGCGAGCGCAGCATGCACGCGAGCCTCGACCAGGACAAAAATTTTGTTTTGGGCAGAGTGGAGCCATGGGTAGGGTTCGGGGATATATATCTCCTTTTCAGCGATAGCCACGCTCAGGTATATACACGGTGCTGCTGTGGATAAAATCTGGTACATGTCTATTTCAGCGTTCGCCACTCGCCCAGGACGCCAACTTCCTACGGGAATAAACGAGGAGCACATCAAGGTTTCTTTTCTCCCCTCACACACAGTGCCAAACAAAGCGCTAAACACTCCCCTCAACTCATGGAAAATCCTGCCACGTACGCACACATACCGAATATGTTGTCCTCAACCATAAACTATTGTACAACATCGAACAGCGACTGACATTAGCTGGTCAACCTTATCCATTATACCACCAAGTGCAAGCACATGTGACGTACTATAGTCTATAGCAACGCGCAGTATTCCACGTACGGTACACAGACAGTATCCCCTGACCACTAACAAATAGTTTGCACGTACATCATCAGAACAACGTGAACCCACCGCTATCACACTTTTCCTGCTAAGTACTACTCCTTCTTTGGAGCACTGCACGAGCTCATGCCACCATTATCCTCTAAGCAGAGCAGTGGGGTTTATCCATGTGAGCAAGCGTAACACCATCATAGGTTGATAAATAGTTATACGTGTTATACGTGTGTTACCAGTGTCTCCATTTTCGTCTTGCGACGTCCCCGGGATATCACGTTACCCTAAACCCGAAGGGGAACGTTGTATATAGTCTATATGATTTACTATGTTTGTCTACACAATGTTGCTACGGCCTGGTTTGTCCTATTTTTGGCGTATCTTGCGTAATACATGTTTCAGCAGTCCTGCATTAATGCGGCATGCACGGCTCAGTCAACTGCTGTTGCGCGTCCCAGACGTTGAAAAACCAATCACAATCACAAGCCAAGGACCTCGCTTTGGGTTTTGGCATATTCCTCATCCGTTGTACTTGCCATTGTGGTTCCTGTGTGGTCCACCCAATAGCGTTTCTGCCGCATGGATCGTCTTTCGCCGTAAAGAAATAACCAGTTTTCGGACTGGTGATTTCTAGAGTTTGAATGGGGACTTTCGGAGGTAAGTTTGGCTCCTCGCACCACAAACCAATTTTGGGGTTAATCCCTCGCACATTTTTGTTGCTGCAACATCGATCCTGCACCAATGACGCTGTCTGTTCTCAGAAAAAGGGCGCGACAATCTAAATCGAAACGGTTATCAACGGTACAGGATCGACCACTCAAACAGTGGAACTCACAGCTGACGTAGCTTAAAAAAGAAATCATGAAGTATTCCAAACATCAACTATGTTTCTTGAAAAATGCACTCATCATGTCTAAACACACATGGCCCGATTCGACATCGTTAAAGAGCCCTCGTATTTAAATTTCAAATACCCTACCTCAGACATACATGGCAACCACCCGTTGCGTCACACACCCGACCTGCGCTTCACGCTCGAGTACTCTTGCAGAAGAAGGTGGTCGAGGAGGGGCTCTTCCAGGCTGGTTCACGTAAAAAAAATCAAATTATCTCCCCGGCGAATGAATGCCGTTCGCAATATCCAGTCAAAGGGTAAACATTTGTTTGGTATCATACTGACCCCCATGGCCAATGGAAGAGGGTGACATGGACAGTTTATTTTAGCAGCCTCGGGCTATCTCTAGGAGGAGCAAAACTCGTATCGACCAATGACAGGCCTTCATATTCTTCAACAGTGTTCAGTCTTTTTCCAAGTGGAGGCGAGAAAAATAATTGGGCTACATTTTGCACGAACCGGTTGGAGGTACTGCAAGGAATGTCTGTAAACATTTTCGTGCAAAAAGTCGAAGATCTGACCAGCCTGCATGTTAAAATTAAGCGAAATCTGGCCAAAAAAAAGGATCCTACACTACTACAACCAAGTAATTTGAAGCATCTTGGTATTTTTTTACGCAAAATGTAATGTCCACGCCGTTTTTTTAGATAGACCGTGAAATTTTGGACACGTGTTCAACATGCCCATCCCGAGGCCTGACCCCCGGGGGGGGTTCCTTTTTTCTTTCTCGCCGAAACAATTTGGTCTAAGGTGGGCCATATTTTCCAAAATACCTAAACTGACGAAAAATTAGACAAACAAAAATAGTACACACACGCAGGTGAGGTGTTCGCAATGTCATATAGAAGACGTGTGCAACATTTCATGGTCTCAATCGAATAAACGGCGTGTGGACATTCGCATGGGAACACACTTGGGGGGATTTTACGTGAACCACCCTGTAGGTTGTAAGCGAGCGTTTGTCCCTTGGTACGCGGTATTTCCACGGAAATGTAGGATAATAAAGCTCTATAATCAGAGCATGCATGCAGCTACTATCATTTGTGCCATGAAAGGTACCGTGATATCATCAAAAGTGTGGGTCAGACTACAACAGTACGTCTTGCCAGGGGACGGGTGCTTTCCAAGTGTGCGTTTGGTTTGAAATGCGTATGCATCTGGAAAATCGACAACCTTAGAGCCAAAATCGTCATCCATGCGTGGCCCGCATCACCTCTCGCGGCCGTTGGGTCTTGGGCAGAAGTGCTCAGCGACCTTTTGGAATGAGTCGCAGGTCTTTGACTCTGCCGCGGCCGTATAATGAGGTTTTGTGACTTGTTTGCGTCACTTGTTCGCGTGAGAACGCAACTATCTGCCTTTATTTCCCAGCTCGTCTTTCGACATCCGGCCACCTCCTAAATATGAGAGTTTTGTGGTCTCTTTGTTGAAAACTCTATGCGTGCAAACTGCTGCTTTTAAAATAGGGCCACCTGCACTATCTGAGTTTTTTTCATGGAAGTTTGTGGAAGCTTCCATGGAAGCTTCCATCGCTGTCAATGAAGCTTTCATGGAAGCGGTGGAATCTTCCAGGGAAGCGTGGAAGCTTCCGTGGAAGTAACTTCCAAGGAGGGTTTTCACGGAAGCGTTCACGGAAGCTTTCGTGGAAGTAAGTTTGCTTCCACGGAAGCTTTCACGGAAGCTTCCATGGAAGTAAAGTTTATATGATAAATATTAGTCTAAATAATAAGTTACTTCCACGGAAACGTCATAACAACAATACCACGGAAGCTTCCGCGAAAGCTTCCGTGAAAGCAAATTACTTCCACGAAAGCTTCCTTGCAAGCTATTCACTCCCTCGAAAGCTCCCGTGAAGGCTTCCATGGACGCTGTTTCCACTACTTCAACGGAAAAAACAAGTGGATGTTTCGTGGATTCGTCCATGACAGCTACTGCCACGGAGCCGTGGGCAGAAGCTGCGTCTTGAGAAGGTTCCGGGGAAGGAATGGAAGCTTCCACCGAAACAGTAGTGCATGTATATGCCAGAAAAATTCAATGGGAGCTGCTGGCATGTCCATGTGTAAAACATTAGAGGTATTATAACATATTCCTCCGGCTCTCACAGAGATAGCACCGAAGCTTCAATGGATTAAAGGGAACCAGTACAATTGCCAACCTCCCGTAGAATCCGTGGTATAACCCGCGGAAAATTGAATGGACTTCCGCCACCACAATAGACAAGCAGGCGGGAGGTCTAGCGAAACGTATACCAGGTACATTTGCGTTGCAAATTGCGTCAATTAACTACGTGAGCACTGACCAGTGAGAACTTGGTCAAGATGGGAGGGTCCGACGTATTGTCATGTACACGCCTACGTACGTGAACTGGTCTGGAATCCACCTTTTTCATGATGTTCGCAAGGATTCATGTAAGCTGAGGTAATGAAGAAAATCGTGGTGGACTCCGCAGAAAAGGTCGTTTTACATTATTCGGGCAGCTATGCCGTACCTGGTAGCCTTTTGCTGGCAGTAGTCGGCCAACGCCATGATGGGCCTGTCGTTCCTTATAGTTGAGTGTGAGTGGTGGCTGTCGATAGGTCCGCCGTTGGTCGTGGTGAATCGCAGGAAAAGGCCGACTCCCGGGCCTTCCGTTCCTCGGTCCTCTGTGCGTTCTTTGTAGTATGTAGACTAAGCCTTCAAATTCCATGGAGGCCACTCTTTGACAACGGGCAGCAGAAAGAGGGCGGCACCTATGCCAGGGAAGGCCACACGCTCATTAGTATTGGCTTAAGACGCCCTCCCCCTCCTCTTCCCCCGCCCCCTCCGCCCAACCCACGTGCACCACGACACCTGGCCGAAGGCGAATAGACATAACAATACCAGCAGGTGATTTTACACCACTACTTCAAATCATCAACAACAGGATAGCATTCAATCCAGGGAACGCCACGCGCTCATGAGGAAGACTTTCTCGCCCCCGCGCCGCCCTCCCCCCTCCCCCCCGCAATCTCTGCTCCTCGTTAACTTGACTTCCCCCCATCCCTCTCTCTCTATTTCCTTTTCGACGTGCGGGCAAATAGGGTTGAAAGGTCTATCTCTCACCAACAGAACCACAGGGTTGCCCACAACCGGCACAAATCTCAGCGCAAAACAAAACACGCCCAAACCCATACACCCAGCACTCTTCGTCGGTTGACACGACATGAACAGCACGAGGCCTTTTTGTTCTTTTTTGTTAATCTTCATTCTACTTATTATCCTCGTCTTACTCCCGCACTCCCCCCAAGAAGGCAGTAGTAACTCAGATCCGGGGTCACGTAGCGGGCCCTCCTCCCCCCTCCCCTCTACGGTGCGTGCCCTAATGTTTATCGCGAGAATAATTCAGCATTTTCTTCCCTCGTCGACTCGCGTCGAATTGTACCTACCCACGCCACTGTTAATAGGGGCTCTCACAAGTCGATCCTTTTTTTTTGTTTTATTTTTAAAAAGTCAAAATATCACTACCGTGGGACTCGGGCTCAAGGACCAACACCAGTAGTATTCGAGGGCAACCGCTAGACCACCGCGGCGACCAGTTCCAGGAAATGCGAACAATTATAGCGTGTGGTAGGCGTGGAGGCCTCAACATCAACTATCAATCTCTTTCGCCGTTTTGCGACCGGAGGCTGCGGTAGTTTTGGCGGCGGCCTCCACAGGGTCAAATTTCTTGCAACAGTCTTCGCCGTGGCATGCGTCGTCATCGGGGGCGTCGGTATCCTCCGCGCCCAGAGGCGCTTCAGAAAGGAGGACCATGACATGTGAACGTACGTTCCGGGGGGAGGGAGGGGAGGGGGGGGGTCGCCCCCCTCCTACGCTGTTATTTTCATCCTAGCACTGTTCGGATGCCCTGCCAACCTAACACCACACTGCTGCTGTTGAGGGGTTGTAGGTCTCCTTCTCTGGGCTACACCACACAGGCCTCTGACTCCTGTCCTATTTCAACACTGCTGTTCGCGGCTTTGAGGTTGCGCTCGTGCACCCAACAATCCTCCTCTGCGCCTCTGTGCGTCGGCTGCAGTGCGTCCGCTGCACACACGTGCTTCCGATACATCATGCTTTCGGCTGCTGTATCTGCTGCCGCAGAACTCTAGTGCAGCAGCCTACTCAGTGCTTTAGACAGTGCTCTCTCACTTCTTTGTCACACGGCGCACACCTCATTCTCCTGCGGCTCCTGCCTCGCTGCTGCCGCTGCTCCTCTCTTACGACTGCTCTGGGTGTGTGCTATGAGCCTTCGCATGTTCCCTCGTGCTATAATAGGCTTCATATAGGCTTCGCCTACGTTTTACGAAGCAATATCGCACATATTTGTGACGTGGGCTGCGGAACGAAACCCCCGCCTGCAAAACACCGCCTTCTCCAAGAAACCTTCAAGTGTAAAGTGCCACAAAACACTGACTTTCATCCTCAGGCCCTCGGCACAAACCCCCACTCACACCGCGCGCAACACCCACCCACTACCTAAGTGTCCCGTGGGAGACATCTCCCTCCTAGTCTTGCTCGGAGTTTCCGCGTCTGTTGCCTCGCTGCTGTCAGTTGTCCTCTCTTGCGACTGATGTGAGTGTCTGCTACTGCTGTGGCTGCCTGGTATAAACCTTCGTATCTTTGGTCGTGCTAGAGTTCTGCGTATCTTTTGCTTCCTACCCTCCTTAGTGCCAGTGAGATCACTTGGCACGCTCTGTACAAGTTGTCACTAAATTGGTTTTCCCCGGCTTTATTTCTTGTGGACTGCTACCCTGGGTCGAACACACATAGGACGCTGACATCTACATCGAGAACGTTTCGCGCCCGACGGATTAGCAACGACAATTAACAGAGTTTCCAGAAAAATGGGAACGGAGCCTAAAATGATAACTAAGCGAACATGATGGGCCGAGCAAGGAATGTCGGCTGTATATAACTACCCACTGGCCCGCGTAGTCACGTGACGACGTGGGCCAGTGGGTAGAGCTATACAACCAACAAAATATATATGTTTGCGAGTCCGCCAATTGACGCCCTCCGACTTCGTAGCAGGGATCTCCGGGGCTCTTCCCTTGCTGCGCACTAAGTGACTAAGTGGGCCAGCGGGTAGTGTTCTATAACCAACAAGGAAAGCCAGCTACCTGTTCGACTTCGGGATGAAGGCTGGACGCGGCATAGAAAACTGACGGTTTCAAACATCAAGTAGGCTCTGAGTTATCTCCAGAAAAACTATTTTCGAAAGGTAACAAGGGCCCTACAAGGAGCCTGAGGAGACCACGTGGTACCGAACGAATGGGCCTTTGACCCTCTACATGGTGGTGCGCGTGGGCCATGGTAGGCAGAGACACCAGGTATCTCTTTCCAGCGTTTTGCCGTGCTTCTATGCGTGCTTCGGAGTTCGTCGCTTATTCCGTGAACGTTTGTTGCTGTGCCCTCCAAAACATACGTTCGTGTTGACCCTCTGTACCGGCAGCTCTAACGGTCCGCTATCTAACTCGCAGTCGTTTCATTTTCGGTAACTGCCAACTATCCAGCATGTAGTCAGCCTTCAGGTCGACGTCGATAAAACGTTCGTTACGAAGGGTGAGTGCTTCGTGCTGTGTATGCAGCGAGCCCAACCTCCACTCGCTTTTCAAGACGGTTTCAATCACCGCATCGAAGGCTCTGACGCCTGCCGCACCCTCTGCACATGTCACGAATTGAAAATGGAACGACGCCGGGTGGAATGCTGGCACGCAATCTATAAGCTGGATATCTATCGAACAACATGGCGCCCTCAATCCTGATGGTTTCTCGTATCGCCGCCAGGCAATTTCCTCCCATTTAAAGACGTGACGAGGTTGTTTGATCCTAGTTGTGGACTGTCAAAGTGAAAGCCCCGCCTAGCCATCGAATAACCTCCGGTCCCACTCATGCCGCTGTTGTCGTTGGTGCTACACAGCAACGAGCCACAGCATGGGCGTGACCTACGCTTTCAACGGTGCATACCTGGTAATCGTTCGCCCTAAGTGTGTGCGTCATTGGTGGTGTGCCCACATATCATCTCATTGCGCTGGTACCGGCGCGCTACATTATAGTCTCTTCTTCCAAAATATACTGACACGTCGTCTCCTGCGTTTAGGAAATAAATGCTAACAAC
The DNA here is from genome assembly GCA_012845835.1 of Undaria pinnatifida. Taxonomy (NCBI): domain Eukaryota; class Phaeophyceae; order Laminariales; family Alariaceae; genus Undaria; species Undaria pinnatifida. The sequence goes on from JABAKD010000025.1 coordinate 27,086,165, forward strand.
AGTGACGGACGTGCGATGACGGGGGAGGCCTCGAGGAAGCCACGACGACCCGGGTGCTTTTGCACGGTTGACATGATTTACTCGCCCGAGCTTTTATTTTTTTTATTGCTTTATAATTTCACACACCGCAGTATAATGCTGCTGCTGTTGAATGCGTGATGTGCGTGGGGGTAGATGCTTTTCGTCGGTTATAGCACAGCATGTGCGTGGGGGTAGATATTTTTCGTCGGTTACAGCACAGCATGTTGGTAGTACTAAATGAATGACTGTTGTATGCACATCACATGTACTGAGCACAACAACAAACACCAGTTTGAAGCTGCACCCGAATGCTTATTATACGGCGGGTACATGAACGTCGCAGCTACACTAGCTTCGGTGAACTTATGTGCGCAGAACGCTAGTAGTACCAGGTAGGCTACTACAGCAGCATCGGCATTATGAATCTGGGCTGTCCCTACACAGCAGTACCTTCATTTTCTATACACCTGAGTATATTGAATTGCATTAGACTATAGATGCATACTCTACCGTTAGGATACGAGCGAACGCGTCGGGGTTCACGATGAAAAACCATCAGCCTCTTGCGTCACCGTTCCTCCGAAGGGGAACCTTGTAGAAAGTTCGTTTTGTGTTGCGATCAAATACGGTGCCCTTCGCTTTGCATACCCCGCATGAGGAGACGAGTTTATTCCCTTGCCCAGGTACTATAGCGATAGGGACAACAAGCACGGCGTCCACCTACCACGGTGCTTGTACGGTTTAGGCTGCAATACATGCAATATAACCGATATGAAAATTGCCTTGAAAGGGCGTGTGCATCGAGCCGTGGCTTGTGTTTGTTACTTGGTAACACGGATAGTACGTTGGTGAAATTCGTCGTACTTCCTCCATGGGCGTAGGCCAAGGATTCTGGATTCCGGAATCTTCGGGTTAAGGATCTTCATCCCTTGAGGATGACGACGGGGACGTGGTACGATAAGCACGACTTCCACGCGGGACCCATTTCTGCCAAATGTACGAAAGTTTGAAGGGCAGATTCGACGGAAGCATCCGAAGCCGGGAAGCCTATTCCGCGTGAAGTTCATGGAAGCTTTCATGGAAGCTCCCATCCAAACACTCATGAAAATAGCTTCCATGAAAGTAGCTTCCGCGAAAAAAATCATTCCACGAGGTTCCGTCCAGAAGCCTCCTTGGAAGTAACTTCGAAAGAAGGTTTCGTGCAAGCTGCCTTCGAGACGCTGATGAAAGCTTTCGTGGAATAAACGCGACAGCGTCCATGAAAACAGCTTCAACGCAAGAGCTCGCGAAAGCTTTCGTGGAAGCTGCTTCCACTGAAGTATACTTTTTACGTCCACAGCAACTTGACATGCAAGTAGAATATAAACCTCTTTCATGGATGTGTTTTTGCTTGAAAAAGCGATAAGTGCTTCCACCATGGGAGTGGGTTTCCGTGGGGGCTGTCGTGAAAGCCGCTGATATTCCGTGGAAGCTGCGGAAGCTTCCATATAAGTAAAACATCAAATTCCGTCGAATTGGATTCCATTATTTCGTGGAAGCTACTTTCGAAAGATTTCACGGAAAGCTTTCGTGGAGGCTTTCGTGGAAGCCGCTGAGCTTCCGTGGCAGCTGCGGAAGCTTCCATGGAAGTAAAACGTAACATTCTGTGGAAGTGCTTTTGTGGAACCTTTCGTGGAACCTTTCGTGGAAGCTGCTTCCATGAAAACTTTCGTGAACACTACTTCCATGGAAGCAGTTGCGAAGGCTTTCGTGGAAACTTCCACATCTTCCCTGAAAGCTTTCAAGGAAGCTTCCACTTAACCTTTCACGGAAGCTATTACGGAAGCTTCCACGGAAGCTTTCGTGAACTTCCACGCCAAAAACAAGTAGTGCAGGAGACCGGAAAGCAACGCAACCTCGAGCTGGGTGACGACAAGGAGGACGGAAACGACACCTGGCCATGGTGACATTGGATTAGAAAGACGGAGGGAGAAGGTGGCCGCGGAAGGTGGTGGAGCGCTGTGCGTGGTAGATCGGCGGGAATCTCGAAGCTCGTTGCATATCAAGCACAGGTTTTACGTTTTGAGCTCCCTGTAACCTGTACAACACGGCGAAGAGCCCCCGAGGGGATCTTGTTGATTTTCATATTTTCAAACTAAAAATCCTGGAAGCACGCCCCAACCATGAGCAACCGCCCCTGAGCATTTTCACGTTCTCACTTTGTTTTCCATTTGCTTTCCCCGCACCTCTCTACTACTACCATGCGTGCCATGTGTAGTACCCTGATGTAATAAAATATGTAGTTCCGACTAGTAATGCTACAGCGGTAAACCTTACCAGGGGAGGGGTGCTTTTCAAGTGTGCATTTGGTTTGAAATGCGTATGTCTGGAAATTCAAACCTTGACGAAGAACCGCTCGACTCACGCATCGCCACCAGCTTCAGGTCAAAGCGCAAATATCACACGTGGTTCTCTTCCTTGTGCCGATCTACGTGGACTACTTGGTTTACTTCTACATTTGGCGCCCCCCACCGACTTCGGCATCGCTATGGTAGCGGGATCGACCACCAGCCGGCTTCTCTTGCGTCAAAAATCGACAATCGACTTGGCGTGGTGATACCCTCACAACCTCGGAACCGAAATCATCATCCACCCGTGGCCCGCATCACCTCTCGCGGCCGCTGGGTTTGGGGAGAAGCGCGCAGCGGCGTCTTGGAAGGGTTTGCTGGCCTTTGACTCTGCCGCGGCGGCATGAATGAGGTCTTGTGACCTGTTCGTGTGAGCAAGCGTCTTCGTTACATTCCTAGCTCGCTTTCCCCACCTATCCAGCCAGCTCCTAAATCTGAGAGTTGCGTGGTCTCTTTGTTGAAAACTGCTGGGCGTGCAAACTGCTGCTTTCAAAATCTCAGGGAATTCCTATAAAAACAAAAAAATAATAATAGGGACTGTCGGAAGCGGTCCACGTGTTTCTAAAACCTACCAGGTACCGGGTACTAGGTACGATGTTATAAGTATTTTGGGGCGTAAAGTTGCAGGCTCTCCCTGTCAATAATATTGGTAGTGGAATAATTATTCTGGAAATTTGTCGAGTCCGAAACTACTGTCAAATATTATGCGTCCATACTTCTTGTACCTGTCTTGGTTTATGTGCTGCTGCTGATGATGCTCATCATTGTTTGCTGTATAGTCTAGTAGTGTGCAATTCGACGCGAATCGGGGAAAGATAAAAATGCCGCATCAGGGTTTGCGGCCAAAATATAGGCACGTGCCGAAGTGGGGAGGGGCGATAAGGGCCCGCTATGTGACCCCGGATCCGAGTTACTACTGGGAGGGAGGACGACAGTAGCGGGAGGATAGTACATGGGACGGAAAAGCAAGTGAAAGAGGAACAGAAGGAGCGATGTTCCTCTTCCTCGCTGCTCGTTTAGATATGTTTCCCTTTTTTTCCGAACGTCGAGGCGAGTCGAGATTAATGTGTATCGTATTATAAAAAAAATAAATTTTACACTGCAGCGGTGAGATCCTTTTTTTTTTTTTCTTTTGTCGAAACTCATCTTTGCAAGCTGTGTGTGATACTCCGATCGCGCGTATTACGGGTTGTGTGTCCTCGTTAAAGATATAGGTCGGCGACTCCCCTTGCAACTACAGTGTAGCTATCAGGGTCAACAGGGTGATGTTAGGCAGTCTGTGCGCGGAAATTATAAAACCCGTTTCTGAGGGGGACAAAATCTGACAGCTGTGGAAGGAAATGCATCAGTTTGTCAAGTGAATCCTGTAAGTCGAATACCCGGTGAGGGGAGGGCGGAGTTTTCAAGGACGTGGGGGCCTGGTTTTGATCAATAGGGGGGCGGGAGGGGGGGAGGGGGGGGAGGGGACGGGTGGGGCAGGTTAATTTGTGCGTGGAAACCATAAATATTTCTTGTGGGGGAGGGGGGGGAGATGTGGCGGGGGGGGGCCGGGGGCGGGGGGGAAGAGCTTTTTGGTCGCATAAATGTAGGCGTTTGCTATACGCGTGGTGCTAGGTCTAGGCGATGGTGCGGGTGGTGGGGAAGGAGGGGGCGTTGGCGGCGGGGGTGGGTGGGAATTGCAGCAGTACCATGGACGGCTCTGAAACGATAACGAGGCGATATCCAGGGCGTGGAAGTGTTTATTACTCTGGCGGATTGCGATAGTAGGTGGGGCGTCTAAGCAAGAGGAAGCGAGGGGGAAAAAAAAAAATCGGGGGGGGGGGGGGGGGGGGGGGGGGAAGGGTTTTCAAGAGGTTTAGGTCACAAATTATATTGGAATCAGCTACACTGTAGTTGTAAGGGGAGTCGCCGACCTATATCCTGAATGAGGCCACACAACTCGTAATGTGCGCGATCGGAGTATCACACACAGCTTGCAAAGATGAGTTTCGACGAAATCTTCGATCTCACAGCTGGAGTGTATTTTCATTATTTATAATAATATTTAAATCAAGGATTTGGTCGACACTGATGTTCGCAACATTGTGTGTGATCCTCTGATCGCGCGTATTAATCATACATGTAGGGGCCCACTATACGCGCGGTGCTAGGTCTAGGCGATCATTATTTATCATAATGAGTGGTCGTTGTTTTGCGTTGTTTTCAACGCAAGAAACTATTGAATGTTTTGAAGGAAAGATTTATACTTCGAGGTATATTTTGAAATATACAGGGGGAACAGATTTACAGCAGTATCGGAAAACCAACCTACTCGAAGTGTTGGCAACATCGTGAAGTCTTTAAGTCGTCGACATGATGAAATGGGTCTACAAATAAACAGGTATTAACAGCATGAGTTGTGGGCGCACGTTCCACTACTGTACGGGCTCACTGGATGTTTATCAAGTAGTCGCCGGTACGTCCTCACGCACGACAACAACTTCTACTTCCTTTAACTGTCGGTTACCCAGGCCGCCACAAAACATTACATTCCAGCAACGGAAGGAGTGCGTGTAACTCACGAACCGGCGATCGAAATGAACGAAGGTACCAGGCCGGTCTCCCGGTGGTTTAGTAGTTGCCCTCGAACACTATTACTAGCGTTGGTCCTTGAGTCATATTACCACCGTGGTGAGATTCTTACTTTTTTCGCAAAAATGCAAAATAAGAGAATCAACTAACAGAACAGCTGAGAGCGCCTGGCAGCGCGGGTAGGGACATTTCGACCCCAGTCGTCGAGGGAAGAAAAAATGCTGAATTATTCTCGCGATCCAAATGAAGGCACGTACCGCACGTGGGGAGGGGGGAGTACGGCCCTCTGTGTGACCTCGGATCTGGGCTCCTACTGGGAGGGAGCACGACGAGGAGAGTATAATGCGAGAAATATATTTTACAGTAAATGGGATGAACAAAGAGAGGACAGAAAAAGGCATCGTACGGGGGAGGGAAAAACATGAAGGGAAAGTGTTGCGAAGATATTATTTAATTATGAACGTCAGCCGTGAGTTCGACGAATTTCGGGTCAATACTCATCTATCTTTGCAAGCTGCGTTGTTGGTACTTTTATTATACTATGTGGGTGAGTTTTTACTTTATGGGAGGGGTCCTATTCTTTTGTTTCCAAGTATATAGTCTATAGGTTCTAGTCTCTAGTCTATATTACGAGAAAATATTTCAAGGACGTCAGCCGTGAATTCGACGAATTTCAGGTCAATACTCATCTTTGCAAGCTAGCTGCGTTGTTGGTACTTGTAATATTTTATATGGGCGAGTTTTCCTTTTATCTGGCGGGGCCCTATTTAAAAACACATATAATAGGTTATTCGACTTACAGGATTCACAAGATAAAAGGATACATTTCCCTCCACAGCTGTCAGATTTTGTCCCCCTCAGGAACGAGTTTTTTTATAGTTTCCGCGCACAAACTGACTAAAATCACCCTGTTGACCCTGATAGCTACACTGTGTAGTTGTAAGGGGAGTCGCCGACCTAAATCCTTAATGAGGACACACAACTCGTAATGCGCGCGATCGGAGTATCACACACAGCTTGCATAGATGAGTTTCGACGAAATCTTCGATCTCACAGCTGGGGTGTATTTTCATTTTTTATAATATTATAAAATTTAAAATACACTCCAGCTGTGAGATCGAAGATTTCGTCGAAACTCATCTTTGCAAGCTGTGTGTGATACACGGATCGCGCGCATTACGAGTTGTGTGTCCTCATTAAGGATATCGGTCGGCGACTCCCCTTACAGCTACAGTGTAGCTATCAGGGTCAACAGGATGATTTTAGTCAGTCTGTGCGCGGAAACTATAAAACCCTTTTCTGAGGGGGACAAAATCTGACAGCTGTGAAGGGAAAGGGGGGGGCTGGTTTTGATCAAAAGCGAGCGGGTTTGGAGGGGGGCGGGGGGGGGGGGGAAGGGGGGGAAGGGGCAATTTGTGCACTGTAAGCTATTATTATTGTTTTTCGCCACTATAATACTGGTTAACATTATTGGTATTTTTACTTCAGGAGGGGAATTTTACGCTATTAATGGATCTAACATCATATCCATTTTATAAATGTATTACTGTAGTTTCCACTATACTGCTCTATTATATGTATGGTAGGTAGGTTATTTTGGTCCCTCCCCCCGCTTTAATGTCGGAAGGATTACGAATACAGAGTATTACTAGTTATCTAATATGGAATAATGATGTCAGCTACTCCCCCCCCCCAAAAAAAAAAAACAACAACAACAAAGGACTCTGCGGGACTCGAAGTCACGGTTCTAAATTAGTACGCTGTCACTCTAACGTAAAAAAGAAAAAAAAAAAAATCCGGACGTCAGCCATGAGTTCGACGAATTTCGGGTCGATTATCATATTTTCAAGCTGCTTGTTGGTACTTGTGATATACTATGTGGGTAACGTTTTTCTCAATGGGGGTGGTCCTCTTCTTCTTGTGTGTTAAAAAAAAACAAAATTAATTGGCGTTGGTATTTATACTTCAGGTGGGGAATTTTGAACCAGGTCTAACATCATACATATCTATTTTATAAACTTATTCCAGTAGTTTCCACTATAGACTATTGCTCTATCATACGCATGGTGGATGGTTTGGGGATGGATGGCTTGGTCAGGGTTGTTGGTACTCGTAGGTAAGTTTTCTTTACCTGGGGGTGGTCAAATATATATATATATATATATTATTTGCACTATAATGATGGCTGGTTTTGTACTATATATCGGGAGTATGAAGACAGAAGAAGTGATCTAATAGATCAAATGTGGATATCCCAGCCCCCCCCCCAAAAAAAAAGAGCATACAAGCAAACAAACCGGAGTCTGTGAGACCCTTATTATTAATAACAATATAGACTAATAATATAAAAAATGGAAATACGCTCCAGCTGTGAGATCGAATACTTTGTCGAAACTCATCTTTGCAAGCTGTGTGTGATCGTACACCGATCGCGGGTATTACGGGTTGTGTGTCCTCATTGAGAATATAGGTCGGCGACTCCCCTTGCAACTACAGTGTAGCTATCAGGGTCAACAGGGTGATGTTAGTCAGTCTGTGCGCGGAAACTATAAAACCAGTTTCTGAGGGGGACAAAATCTGACAGCTAGCTGTGGAAGGAAGTGCATCCGTTTATCAAGTGAATCCTGTAAGTCGAATAACCGGTGAGGGGAGGGCGGAGGTTCTAAGGACGTGGGGGCCTGGTTTTTATCAAAATGGAGCGGGGTTGGAGGGGGGGAGGGGGGGGGGCAGCTCAATTCATTTGTGCGTGGAAACTATCATGGGGGGGCTGTTGGGGCGAGGGTTGGGGCGAGGGTGGGGCGGGTGGGGCAGCTCAACCTGTGCGTGGAAACTATACATCCTTTCAAGACCAAGGCTACGGTAGGGGAGGTACCCCCATTTTCACTGGTGTGTTTGAGCTACTCACACGAGTGGCTCTGTACCCCACGGATGAAGATGGTTTAGGAACTTGTTTCGGCGCAGCTTAGATCACCTTTGCATTGCGGATTAATTTCGTCAATGTAAAAAATGAAGAATACGTAAGATCGCACAGGAACAAAAGGGTTACTCGCACGAGTGACCCCTGGCCACTGAAATAAAAGGCCCAAAAGGGGACCCCCCTACCGTAGCCTGGGTCTCAAGGGGATAAATGTGACGGTTTTGGAAAGAATGCACCGGTTTATCATGTACATTATCCTGTAAGTCGTACAATAAGTGAGTAAGGCGCTTGCTATAATACGTGTGGTGCTATGTCTGGGCGATGGTGCGGGTGGTGGGGAAGGAGCGGGCGTTCGGGGTGGGCGGGGGGCGGGGGGGGGGGCGGGGGGGAAGCAGGGGCATGGATGGCTCCAAAACGACAATAGATGAAATAGGCAAAAATATAAAAAGGTAACTCAACTCGAGCAGAACATAACATGAGTTTAAATTTCCGAATGTAAGAAAGAAGGTTCGGTCTTTTTATCTCGAGCTCGTAGTTTCGAAGAAACAAAAATCTCCTCTTCTCGTAGAACGAACAACGAAAAAGACATATTCACGCGCACGTTATGGTATGATAGTTACGACAGCAGTTGAGCATGGGCCCCACCCAGCCAGCGTCCGCGGTGGTCTGGTTGGAGAACTGGAATATACCACTAGTATCATACGAGTTCATAGAGTATAGCATGTATGTAGCAGCTAAAAATATTTTTACTACTATCGTTGTTATACAGCATACATACGGCGGTGTGTCACATACTGCCCATTTGGTAATGAAATAGACTAGAGATGTGATATTTCGATGGGAAACATCGAACGTATTTCTTTGCCAAATGTAACGCTCTTCTGCAACTGTTAACTGCCGGAGTCAGAGGGCTGCCTGGTGTCATGGGTGGCACGAGCGGACAAAGCCGAACTACCCAACGAGAAAATTAACAGAAACAAACGATACGTTCAGAAAATTATGGATGACCTGGAAAACTGGAATATTATTTATCGGGCGGTAGGGTTGAAATGCCTGTGGTGGACACTTCGAGCACCTGTTCCGACCTGGCGACACGAGGAGGGAAGAAACCACTAAGCGGTTGGGGGCCCACAGTTGGTGCCGTGCACCTAGGTCCTATAATTTGAAGGGCGGGCGAAGGGTCTGGAATGTGACTCCGTATCTGAGCCACGAGAAGAGATGTAGCTGGAGCGAAAATGCACAGCAGTAGACGATAGCAGTACGCATGAGTTACCTGGTGTAGGCTTTAAATACAATTGACGTCTCTACACTGTTACAATAGTAGTACCAGATTAGTACAAACGACTGTGTACCTTGGCTTAAGATGCTACAACACCTTACAGTATTTTAACAGTCAGTGCAGTTGGTACGATTTTTTTTTTCTTTTTCCGCACAATTCTACTTTCCAGCTTCTGGACAAGATGTGGTCACAGGTGTTGTCCCTTCTTTCCCCCGGTTCTTGCCTTCAATTTTTATCGCGCATAGGGTACAGCAATCCCACTGCTCGTCGATGTTTCATCGAGTGTTGCTAACTCACGCTCTCGCGTTCTCCGCAAGTCAATTTGTGCGCAAGAAAACGTCCCCACGAATTTATACGAGTGCGCACTCGGGGGGATTCGAACTAACGAAACCGAGGTATACCAGGCTCGAGGGTAACCTGATACGCCACCGGGGCGACCGGCCGATATAGTATATCCACCACGAGAATGACAGGCGTTACAAATCTAATGTAAACGATTTCAACGTACAACCATGCTGTTCACGTTCATTTAGCTACACTGCTGTAACCGCCATCCTTCAACGTGTAAGGTGTATTGTTTTTTTCCCGTTTACATCGTCATAGTGTTCAGTAGACACCGAGAAGCCGTCTGGCAAATACATGGCAACTTTTTCCAGCAAAAAACGTTTTTGCTCTGGCCTGGCGTTCGTACACGCCACGATCCACTCTGTGGTCTCCATTTGTATTATGTATCCCACCGAGTACATATGTACTGACAGAAGCAGCATATTTTTGTGTACTGTATTGAATAGTCGAAGTGAGCCGTATTATAGAATGTACTTACGCCAGAAATATACCACATGCGTGCGTACTCATCGCGAGATCTGCACGATACAGGAAGCACCCCCCTGTCTCATGTTTCTTGCCCCCAACAAAGCCAATCAATGTGGTTTGTTAATAATTTCCGTTCACGGTGTCCCTGAGAATCGACACAGGAGCCATCGAATTATTCTTGCGTCGTTACTCAGGAACGAATACTCTCTGCTTCGGCTACTAGCCACGATGTAGGCACGAGTTTTATACATAGTCTACATACGTACCACAAAAATTACAAACCTGAGCGAGTCAACCACATTATTTCGGTTGAACTGCAAACTTTATCTCACGAAAATTCCCAGCATTTAGTCCTCGAGGATATGGATTCAGTTTGCAAGAGGTCAAGGCGTACGAACGTATCATGAAGAGAACACATGTGGACATCATCGGATTGATGCATAGTTTTTTTCTCCGTTTTCTTTAAGATCACACCCCAAATCACAAAATGGACGAGGCCCCGGAGCGCATGAAATATATTTGCGGCTCCATCCCCGGAAGCTTGCCAGAACTTACCAGGTATCTTGTACTGCTACGTTTGTGTGGCAGGTGGCCCTCACCGCGGACGGATGGATACCGGCATGGTTTCGAGCCCACCGATCTCAATCCACAATCACCACCGCCCAGTTGCATCCAGCGCAAGTAATTGTCTGCCGTCACGCGAGAAAAGCACATCGACCTTCCGGGCGCACTCACTTCCTGCCTTCGACATCGCATAGGGTGAGTGGATTTGACCGGACGTAACATTAGAGCGTTTCACTAAGCCCACGCTGCGCTCTGGTGTAAGATGCCCAAAGGGTGATTGCGGCTACACCACGTGTCAGGTTCGAAAGCAGACAATACAAGAAGCTCCGTTGGACATAGAAGGGTTGTGGCGGACGAATTACACTTTACTGCACTAGATAACCTTAGAGTTGAAAATTGCGGCGACCGTTCAGAGAAATAATACTCCTTTATCTTCTTGGCTGCTCACCGGTCGAGACTCGAGGCCTACGTTGGCAAACTGAAGCAGTCGACAAGTAATCGCGGCTAACTCTTACAATTATATACTGTTCTAAGCATAGTACAGAACGAGGGTATATTGATCATCACGATGCAGGTCGTTTTTTAGTATGAAGCCCTGGGCATCGCTACGAGTGCCTCGGGGAGCACAACCACCTGTAGGTGCGATATCGACTGTGCAGGACACGCCGTGTCAATGGATCACTGCTGCGGTGTGCCGCAACGTACTTGAAAGGGGGGGGGAGGGTTTTATAATTGGTATATTTCGTGCACCTCGGCTGTTCGAGCCAATACGTCGAAGAATGCCTGGTACTGTAAATAAGGTAGCGTGTGGATAGATTGACAAGAGCACAAAGCTAGAAAGGTTTCTCGTGTACAATCTGATGCTGATGAGAAAGCTCTCTCCATGCAAGTGAAAACTCTTATCGCCAAACGTCACCGGTGTTCGCTGATTTCTGAGCAGGCAATAGTAGCTGACAAGAGTATTCTCGAGGAAGAAATCAGTTCGCACGATGAAGGGGCTTGCAGGATCCGCCGGTGCCATGGCCGTCATCGCTCTGGGGCTGTTTCCCGGTTCCAACGGGGAATCTCTACGGCAAGACGGAAGAGATGACGGCCCAATTGGAGGCGTGGATGCGGCAGGATCACTCTTGACCAACAGTTTGGACAGCAATGGGTCGCGCCGCCTTCAAAGGCGCAATCGTCCCGTGACCGATGATGCTCTCGATGTCAATGGCACGGTGGGTACCGACACTCTATGGATGTGTAGAGTTCTTGCAACGCGAGTATAGGGTTTGGTTCCGGCTGGAATACCGTCTCAAGCGCCTACCTCAATAGCATAAAAACTGACCACGTAAGGCACACGTACGTTCCTTGGTACAATTTGTTCACGATAATGCGAAACCTGACCGTCGACTTGATCGTTAGTACGTACCTCCTTGATAAAACATCATCAAAACGTTTTTCAACCATACCTGGTAGGCATTAATCAATGTGACACCAAACAAAACTACTGCTCGGCTTTCCTTGGTTATCACCTCAACTTTAAATCAACTGGCATCGCCAGACACACCCTCTCTTTGGGCCGTAGCGACGGCTGCACGCATGCACGGCTACGATCGATCGTGTATTCTCCATCATTGACGTTGATTGTTCCCGCTGCTTTCACGTCCGTTTACGTGTATCGGAACAGCCTGAGGAGAGAGCTGCTAACGTGCTGACCCAGCGGACCGACAGAGGGGACTCTACACGTCAACAACGGAGACCGCTCCTCCGCCGCCACGTTCCACAAGTCCCTGCCCCACGACAGCCTTGGCCAGGTAAACACCCATGTGATAAATATCTCTGCCGTGAAAACTGAGAGAGTAACCCTGCGCCGCTCGCGGAAAAAAAAGCCAGGCCGGTATCCTATCTACTGTAGGTTCTCCTCAAGTCGTCGCAGTACCAAGAAGCAACGGACAAGATTCAGCGCACGACAGTGGAGGGTTAGCTTTTGCACTCAAAGGTCTCTGGATGCATTTGCCTCATTTTCCACGCGACCATTCCACAAAGATACAACACCATACCGTGTATGTGTTCTACAGACGTATGCGTTATACACTTCGCGAATGTGGTTGTTCAGCTAGCCCTAAAGTTGAGTAATTTCACCGCACCGTGTACCCTTTTTCTTTGACGCGATTGTTCCTACCTGTCACCCTCCAGGTGGACAGCGATGCCTTCGACGCCCTGGTCGATTGTATTTCCGAAGGTGACTTCGACACATGCGAGCAGGTGCCGGCCGGAGATGAGGACGGCTTCCTGGTCAACCCTCTTGGAGGCCTCGCGACCAATATGGCCGGACCCGCCAGGTACTATTTTTTGTGGTCGGCACCATGCACCCTTTAAGCAGGATTAAGCCATCCCGATCATCCTTTGACGAAGTGAATGAAGGAACAGTCCATTAATATGCGTAAAGAAACTTCAAACTAGAGACCTATGACCCCTGAACGCAAACACGATTGGTCGGAAATCTTTCGCTGCTAAAGGCAACAGCGACAGATGTTGTGACCCCAGCTGTCATTGGCGCCAAACGGGGTGGTCAACAACACCGATAGCAATGACGTTGTCGTGAATACTGTTGTCGTGCATAGTGACCTCGTAGATGTGCGACTGATGATGCGGTCCGCCTCAAGGCGTGCCATATTTCGTTTCCCGGTGAGTGGGCTATGACGGAACAGACCCTTCGAGGCATTCAACGCAGCTTCTGACGGCCAAGACGTTTGGGTTGCGGACACGGAATTAGCCCGCACTGACCTGCTGCTATCGTACCCAACCCCTGACCTCCTTTTTCTTGCGTTTTGCTTCCCTTGGCTTTCTGCCCTTTCTATCCTCTCGCGTCGGGGACGCTTCCTGTGTATCCGTGCTCTCTGGCTCGTATCATGCCTGTTCTCGTCTGGCTAATTCTCTCCGGCGGTGTGACGAACTCTACGACCCTGGCGACTTCGCTTGCCGCATCGCGGGCACCTTCCTCTGTACAACAACACCGACGATATCCATGGTTGGCGACGAATATGACACGGAAATATGTTCCATTTTAACGTCTCTTCTTCTCGTCTTTGGGCCCTGGATGTTTATGGACGGCCGGATTTCGTAACAGCTCTGCCTTGACAATCCCTAGTGCTTCGGCCATCAACTCCGAGGACCTGGTGAGTTGTGGGTGTCGGAATATTTCGGCACGGTAGCTGTTGGCCTCTCTCTGAAGTGTAATCTGGTGGGACTCTACCACCTGCATCCCGAGGGGTGTTTTGAACAGACGTCGTCCATTGCTCGCGTATCGTTTTGTTTTTGTCGGGAGACGTAGAACTTGTCTGGTTGCCGTTGCGCTTATTGCACGAATGTGTCCCACAAAGGTCGAGGCTCGACGAGGACTAGCGGTGTTTGGTATTTGGCTGATGGGCCTGATGAACTGAGGAGCTGCTCCACATTCTCGGGGTTCTAATTATATTTGTGGTTTACATCAGTGTTTTTGGTGGACATAGACGATGAAACTGTCTGCGATGTCAATCATTGAACGGAGTACTATTCAATAGGGTACATGTTAGTATCGAAAAAAGCTATCGCGTGGGGTATAGAGCTCCAGCGAGGTGCCTGAGAATGTTTAGATTCATCCTTCGTTGTCGTAGCATAGGTCATTGGATACCTTCTGAGAGTGCCCTGGATCGAACGTCTCTTCGCGATTTGGTATCAGGCCGCTCAAATGGCGGAGCTGTACTGGATGGCCTTGACAAGGGACGTGCCGTTCTCCAAGTACGGTGAAGACGAGGCAACCGTGGCGGCCGCAGGTACCCCAAACATCTTTCTTATGCAAATGGCGGAATGATGCAAGAGACGATAGTTCCCTGTACGGTGAAAAATCAGCGCCTTCGTCACCAATGCGGAAATCTAGCGTCGAAGCCGTAATGGGCAAAAACTACCTCTTGATTTCCATTTTTACTTTATAACATGACAATAAGAGATGGCAGTTCCAACAATGTAGTAGCGTTGTCGTATCGGGATACTGGGATGTTGGAGATCGGTCGCGTCCAACTGTTCGCTTTTCCTTCTCTCGGGGACGCCTTCTCCTTGGTATTCGAGAGGATCTAGATGATGTATGTGTGGCACTCGTGCAAAGCTGAACCCTATAGATCTACGCGTTCTATTTGAGTTCTCCACCATCCTAGATATTGTCTGTGCGATAACGCCGCCCTGCGATGCGCTCCTAGGAGTCAGGAAACACTACGCGATGGCGACAGATTGATCCCGCGTACAATATTGTACATGTCAACTATCCCTGTATTGCGGGCTCGGATAGCCGAACTCTGCACTGAGTACTTTCACGTTCAAGACTTTCCCATGTGCCTTTATGGATGAAAGCCCAATTTAGGCTGTAGTCAATACTAATATGCCGTGTACGGCAGCCGAGGTCGGCGCTTGTTGCCATGTGTTCTTCGAGTCGTTCGACAAGGCTAACATACCGTTTTTCTCATGTGTCGCTACTTTGATTAACAATCATATTTGTACCATCTTGACCAAGGACGATTGTTGTCGGGGTGTAACTATTTGAACCTTCTGCGTGGTTTTGACAGACAACTTGGCCACGATGCCGGGTTTCGCCAACATGAACGGCGTGGCCGTCGGAAGCAATGGCAAAGCGGATCCGCAGTCGCAGCTGTTCCGGTCTTCTGCGATCGGTGTCGAGACAGGACCCTTCATTTCCCAGGTACAGTGTAGCAGTCTGTTCATGATGGCGGTTTTTTTACGTACCTCTTCTCCACCCCTGAATAGCTTGTTCCAGTACTATATTGCTTCGTTGGTTGCGGTGGGCGCTGTGATTCCATGAGACGGTTCGTGTCTCACTTACGGCCGCGAGTTGAATATGAGAAACAAAAAGGAAGACGTCGCGGCGGAACACCAACGCTAACGTGCGGGCATCGACGCCAGCGTTCATTTCGATAGGGTATCAAGCCATGCCTGACAATGCGACAACGTTTGCTGGTGGTCCAGGTTGAACTCCTGTGATAATATCCTATTTCATGTATTTATAGATTTCAGGCTTAAGGTTGTACCGCGCTGAGTAACATCTCCCGTCGATCATTTGCCCGTTGCCGACCGTTTTGCGCTGAAACAGCTGCTGGTGAAGGACTTCACTATTGATTCCATCACCGTAACGCCTCAGCAGACGACCTTTGCGTCCGGCGTGGACTACATGGTCGACTACGACGAATGGCTTCGCATACAGGTTAGCGGAGACACATAAAGTACGTAACGACCGAAATAAACTGCGTGTTCACCGACGACAATTGTTGGCGCGGGAACTGGACATGGAAAGGGAGGAAGGAAAAAGATTAAATCCTTTGGCTAGGTCAATGTATGTGCTCATATTTGCGTCTGGTAGCAAGGTTCATCATATTTGCGTCTGGTAGCAAGGTTCCAACGATCTAACATTATTAGTACATTGATTGGTTCCGTTGTGGGCATTCACGCAATTCGATTAGTCATTGCTGAGGCGTAGCCGCGTGATTTCAAAGCAATTATAACAAAAACGTGATGCGTCCCTTCGTTATGCCTCTACATCCGTGGTGCGCTCGAAATCGGCCGTATGGCAGGGCACCGTCAGTTAACTGATGTTTCGTGTGTAGGCTTCCACAAGCACTGGTGCCGTCTAGCGCTTGGGGTGTACCATGTGTCAGTATCGTACACCGGCATCCTTCCGCAGCTTCCTATCTATCAGAATCGCAAGCCTATCGTTTAGCCGTGAACAACAAGATGATACATAGACTCGGGAATATTGTTTTGCGCATTGTGACGATTGGCATTGGCAGCAGTGCGCCCTTTTTCTGGTGGGCTGCCCGTCGGCAATGCGATTGTGTCCGCTCTGATCTCGCCGAGTCGTCCTCTCACGGTACCTTGACGCGCTTTCTCGACGCGCCCGTGATTTTCACAGAACGGTGGCAAGCCAGACTCGCCGGAGGAGGAAGACTCTGTTAAGCGGTACATCCGCAACTCCCGCGATCTTTCAAGGCTGGTAGTCACCGACACAATCAACACGTGAGTGCGGCACTGTGTTTTCGGACTGAATTTGCGACTCCTGCTGCTGGATAATCTCTCTACTTCAATGGTTTGTGTCATCGATCGCGATTCGCGGCAGTCACCGTCACCACTCCCTGGCGAGAAATCCCCACATGAACAATTTCAAAATAACGACACAAAACGATCCCCAGGTGTCATTTTCGTTCACCTGCAGGTGACGGAGAGTTCATGAAGACCCACACGCTTGTGCCTGACATTTAGTGTAACCGGACGTTCATGCGATGCTGTGGATTGTTGGGCCACGACGATTATGTAACCATGTGACCAATACTCTCGACTGTCAGGGAGGCGTACCGAGCCGCACTGATTCTAATCGACGAGGGAGCCATCAGCCGTCCTGGCTTCAACGGTCCGTACGACGAGAGCGGCCGCCAGGTTGGTTTCGTCAACTACGGCGTGTCTCACGTTATGAGGATCATCGGAAACGCCGAGCTGGCCATGCGATCTTCGTGGTACCAGAAGTGGAACGTGCATCTGTTCGCTCGCCCGGAGGTGAGATTTCACCAACAAACAGAAACTCTCTGACAACGTACATCGAAGGGCATGGTAGACGGAAATCGCCCCCGCCGCAATGTGTGTATATATCAAAGCGCGGTTGTCTTTGGTTACCGCAACTGGTTTAGCGTTTCGCGTCATTCCTCAAACTGGCTAGCCCTTTCAACCGAGAGTTCATTAGCTGACGATCTCCCTGGGTGGGACATACGTTAGGAAGGCAATCCATTGTCGATGAAACGGTTTCCACTCCCGCCGAACGTCTTCCTCACTCCCTTGCGTCCCGCCGGTGTTGTTGGATCGTTGGGGGTGCCAGGCCGTCGCCGGAACCCTCCACAATGTCATCAACGGTGATCTTGACGTAGAATTCGACAAGTCGCTCCTCAACAACAGCGAGTTGCTCAGGAGGGTGCGGGACCGGAATGTAGAGATCAACGGAAGGGGAAGACGCGGGCGCACCTACCTCCTGCCAATGGTAAGTAATATCACCACTGAAGTTAACGATACGTGAAATAGGTCCCGGTCAGGTTGGAATGCATATGGCCACTCACGCGGCTCTTCAAAAGGCACCACCGCGAGATGGAAGTGCGCCCGCGCTTTCTTCTGTTGAAGATGCCCGGTGTGTTGTGACTGTGCCGATCTTGTTCACCACGACGCCAATCAGTGGCAGCACGCGCTCGAGGTGTCCAATGTCTCCACCATTCATCCGTTCAACTGTAATTTCAGGGTAATCGCAAGCGCTTGAACACTCTCTCGCACTCATGCTTCTAGCCAAACATGGATGCGTATATGGCCACATATTCTGCTAGAACAGCTACAGGATGAAACGTTTGAACCGCGCTTGACAGCACTACTATAGGACGATTTCTTTACAAAAGACAATGACGCCTACTAAATCCCTTACGAATCCCGACCACGTTAGTAATCTCGCTACAAAAGCTGGCCTTTGCGGAGCGGTAGAGTGGGCCGTTTAGTAACGTACTTGTGAAGGATACGTTCATATAATTACTGAGTAGGAACCTTCGCCGGATCGGCGCCTGCGCGCGCACCTGTCCTAATTGTGCTGTAACTATGTCTTTGGTTTCACAGGCTGTCAACGAGGGGTCGCCAACTCACCCATCGTACCCATCTGGCCACGCTGTTCAGAACGGCGCCTTCGCAACGGTGCTAAAGGTGAGATGCAGACAACCCCCGTTTCGGTCGCTGATACCTAGGACCACAGCTGCCATGTCAGAGTGGTGTCAGGACGTGACTATGAGTGGTCGACGCTAGACCCACATACCCCATGAGCGATACTTCACGAATACATTGAGGAACCTGCGCCTCAAGGCCTAGATCATTGCCAATGTAATGGTTGGGGTTGATTTAGAAAGATGTCGATTTCCACTGAAACACTCCACACCAACCCTCTCGAGTGTGTTTCCTCTGCAATGCTGTGGCCAAGTACTTTGCGATCGCCGTGTACTAACATACCGTGTACTCGAGCCCTTTGTATTTGGAACACACTGTTCCGTTACGTTGTAAACGAGGTCGTGAGCTGCTGATCAACGAGTTCGTTGTCCAGACGCTCTTTGTGTTAACCGCGAGGGTAGTTCCGGGACGCACTGCAATCTCTCAAAAACGTTCGTCAATCGTTTGCCGCTTTCCGACGCTCACGTGCTGGAGAATACGCATTGCCTGCTTGTGGCTACACGACAGCTTAGTCAGTTCCTGCCATCGTACACTTACAGCAGACCAGGGGAGTGACCAACCCTGTACCGGGGACCGAAACCAAGACGACGCATGAGTTCTTTATTTAGATGTCGGTTGACATTTCCCCTAACAACAGCTCCGAATCACCGCCATTTACCGCAGGCCCTTGTTGGACTGGAGAGGGGCGCTTCGTGCATCGATGACCCCGTGCTTCCCGACGATGAAGGGCTGAACCTTCTTCCCTACACTGGCAAAGACTGCTTGACGTACGAGGGAGAAATCAACAAAATGGCTGTCAACGTCGCATTCGGCAGGTACAGCAAGCACGAGAAAAATATTCATGAGCACTGTTAATAGTGTGAGGAACGGATGCTATTCGCCTGATTAACACCGCCTTGGCCACGTCTCGCAACTCCAGATGCGGCGAAATACAGTGTGTGAGGTGCGTCTTGCGTCGATCTAACCATGATCTGCATTGTCCTTGCCCATGTATTCTACGACTTCCAGGCAAATGTGTGGCGTTCACTGGAGGATCGACGGCCAGGAAGGGTTGACCCTCGGGGAGATGGTCGCTGTGCGGATTCTGCAACAGGTAAAAACATGCATCAGTGATATCCACGAGCGTTTTTTTTCCGAACACGTGCCGACGGCACTCCCAGTTTGGACCATGTTTCCACGTCTCTCCCTGAGCCATGAAGCCAATGAAACGAATGCTTGACAGGAGAGGGTCAACTGCAGCAATGATGAGATTGATACCTGGTAGAAGACAGAAGCGATTGACTCTACACCGATGAGGTACGTGTATGCTGACCCTCCCATTGCTGGTTTCCGTTTATCTTCGTTTTCAGGAGGCTGTGGCTTTCCCAGAGAACGAGCCCTACGAGTTCCGTCTCATGAAAGGCGAGACGATCAGGCTCAAAACGGACGGGTCTTTCTTTGTGAACAACAAGAAGTGCAGCGGAGAGGCGTTCATGGGGGCTGACCAGTGCTAACCAAACGGGGCACCAGCATTCGTTGTAGCATGCGGATGGCTTTAGCCGCCCTTGTAGATTGATTGAATAGGCGATTTCCGCCAAATGTGCGCGAGTTATCACCACACATTGTTCCCACAGATTGACGTCGGAGAATCGCAATGCATCAGCATTATTAGTGGTTATTTGTTGGCTGGTCGTGTTTGGTTGTTGTCTGTATACATCCCGACGTGGGAACAACCGACGTCGCGTACTAAAAACATTTTAATAGCTTTGCACGATTCTGTGCAGCTCATCGTAGACCGTCGTAGTGCAATGTTACGGCGAAACGTTACCCTAACCGTAAAGACGGAGGCGTTCGGCAGTGAGTCATCCTTTCTGCTTGTGGAGTCTCTTCGAACGCAATATTGGCATTGAGTTTCCACGGCACCAATAGTCTTCTGAATGTAACATACATACACGTACCGGCGGCCGGGACGGGTGAAGCAGTGGAAATATGTTCCGTGTGGTTTGTACAAGAAGTTGTTTTTGATACTTTGGAGTGATCGCTCCGAGCGTGAATGGTATGCGAAGCACGTCGAGTATTGGGCAGCTGTAATCTACACAGTGTAGTACTGTATGCGCACACAATTCGGTATAGATGTGTCCGCAGGTGTTAAGTGCTCCAGAGTATGGGTGCTATGTGCTCCAAAGTATGCAGCCTGTCCTGCTTCAGACAATCACGGTTGGCTTGAAGTTTTGAGGGCTTGATGTATTGCGTTGGATGTGACTGGCCCTGTCTGCCGAGATATAGAACGCAGAATGTCGTCGACTGTTTGTTCTCCGGCATGGTGTGCGTTGAACCACTGGCGTAAAATCCATTGAGGAACGGTGGTGCCACCCTGTCAAGAATGGGATAATTCTGTGCGTCGTCCGCTTCGACTGCGGTGGCACCCAACAGCTATGAATGGATCGAGGTGGCCTCGACTTCTATGTGGCCGACGTACGTGCTGCTGTCCTGATGGACGCCCCTTCAGAAGCAAGGGTCCTTTCCATTGGTGCTCCGTGGTCAAGCTTTAGATGTTGTTTTGGGTGATTTTCGGCGGGGATAATTGCGCTTGATACTGTTCGATACGTGAAACAGGGGCTGCGTCACTCCGTCACCGTTTTTTGCCTTGTTCTGGACAACACCCTCGTTAAAGGGGAGGGTTGCGGTTTACAAGCATTGCTACCCAGCATCGAGGGGAGTGGTTGGGTATCCATTGAATGTTGTGTTTGTTTGAACTTGTATACACACTTGGCTAAATACCCGGAGCAAGCGTTCGCTGCTCAGGGGGGCAGTATCCATACACATGTTCGACCATGTAGAGACTGCACGTTTCATCTTAGGTTAGTGCTATGAGTGATATTTCTCAAAGGAATGCTGTAAGTGTAGCACTACGTACGGCAGCGCCAGCATTGGGATTTGCTCGAAGGCAATCTCCAAAACAGCTCACGCTTGTTGCTGCAAAATATGCCCATAAACAGCCAAGCAGATTGTTTGGCGTCAGGGACATTGCCTTTTGGATTGGTACGAGTATCCCCAACCGTTTGAGGTCATGCAACGCAACCCGCCACGGCGGTTATGACTTCTACTGTAGTATCGCCTCCGAAGCTATTGTTATTGTGTGGAGGCATCGGGCATATATGTATATGTAAAATATGATCTTCGTCTTTTTTTGGTTCGCTGCTCCCCGGCGGCCGAGTGTTTCTTCTCGCACTTTCGGCCGCGGGGCAAGCTAGCTTGCCATGGGTATATTATGAATCATGTATGGATCTCGGCCGAGCTCCATGACGGCGCTCGGTGTATTGAACGTTACTTAGCTTGCTCTCTTTGGCAAGGGATTGCGTTCCGCCTCCCTAAGACGGGATTGCGTTCCGCCTCTCTGACACATGCAGGTCACTTGGAACACCCCAAAATGTTTTTCAGATTTTGATCTCTTGAAAAACTGTTACAATGTTTTGTTCTCTCGTTGTTTTGTTCGTAGAAAATGGCCCGCTACTCAACTAACCTCAGCAGCAGCACAGCAGCAGTAGCAGCGACAGCCCAGACTGAAATAACCTCAGCAGCAGCGGCACAACAGCAGCAGTCGCAGCAACATACAGCAGTAGTAAGAGCAGTACACATGTGAATCGGATTAGTGTGGGGTTTGGAGGCGCGCCGCCCTGGGCCGTTTCGGCCTCGGATCTCGACATGGGTGCGTGGTCATGGGTGCAGCCAGGGGTAAACCGGCCTGCGCTCTCCCGCCGCGGCTCGTCGAGGCAGAAGCGAAACCTTCTGCGGGCGTGGTTGACCCGGTGTGTGTATATTTCCCTTGCGGGGTGACCAGAGCGGTCCGAATGTGAGAACCGTTTTACAAGAAAAAAAAAAACATGTCCCGGTATTATATTTCCAGACAGTGCGGATGCGAGCAGCAGGAGGCCGGGAGGTAGAGGCCGGGAGCAGCCGAGTGTTGGAACGAGCGCCACAGGGCACGGCTTGCATTTCTCCGCGCGGGAGACGGGGCTCACATGGGCATACAGCGGGGAAAGCTTGCAAGATGGCGCCCAGCGCGGCGAGGGTGGCAGGCATGGCGAGCGCAGCATGTGCGCGAAGCTCGACCAGGCTAAAGTTTTTGTTTTGGGCAGAGTGGAACCATGGGTAGGGTTCAGGGATATATAACTCCTTTTCAGCGATAGCCACGCTCAGGTATATACACGGTGCTGCTGTGGCTAAAATCTGTACAGTTCTATTTCAGCGTTCGCCACGCGCCCAGGACGCCAACTTCATACGGGAATAAACGAGGAGCACATCAAGGTTTCCTTCCTCCCCTCACACACAGTGCCAAACAAAGCGCTGAAAACTACCTTTAACTCATGGAAAATCCTGCCACGTACGCCACACATACCGAAATTGTTGCCGCCAACCAATAAACTATTGTACAACATCCAACAGCGACTGACATTGGCTGGTCAACCCTATCCATTATACCACTACGTGCAAGCACATGTGACGTACTATATAGCAACGAGCACTATTCCACGTACGGTACACAGACAGTATCTCCTGACCACTAATAATGCGTTTGCACGTACATCATCAGTACAACGTGCATCCACCGCTGTCACACTTTTCCCGCTGAGTATTACTCCTTCTTTGGAGCTCTGCACTACTAGCTCATGCCACCATTTTCCTCTGAGCAGAGCAGTGGGGTTTATCTATGTGAGCACGCGTAACACCATTATATGTTGATAAATGGTTATACGTGTGTTACCAGTGTCTCCATTTTTGTCTTGTGACGTCCCCGGGATATCACGTTACCTTCAATCCGAAGGGGAACCTTGTATATAGTCTGTATGAATACTATGCTTGTCCATGTTGCTACGGCCTGGTTTGTTCAATTTTCGGCGTACCTTGCGTAATACATGTCTCGGCAGTCCTGCATTAATGCGGCATACACGGCTCAGTCAAGTAAGTGCTGTTGCGCGTCCCAGACGTTAAAAAACCAATCACGATCACAATCCAAGGGCCTCGCTTTGGGTTTTGGCATATTCCTCATCAGTTGTATTTCCCATTCATTGTGGTTACTGTGTGGTCCGCCTAATAGCATTTCTGCGCATGGAACGTCTTTCACCGTAAAGAAATGGCCTGTTTTCGGACTGGTGATTTCTAGAATTTGATTGGAGACTTTTAGAGGTGTGTTTGGCTCCTCGCACCACAGACCAAACTCGATGTTAATCCTTCGCACATTTGCTGCTGTAACATCGATCCTGCACCAGTGACGCTGTCTGTTCCCAGAACAAAGGGCGTGACATCTAAATCGAAACGTTTATCAACGGTATAGGATCGACCCCTCAACCGGTCGAACTCTCATCTGACGTAACGTGAAAAATAAATCGTGAAATATTCCAAACATCAAATATGTTTCTAGAAAAATGCACTCACGTCTAAACACACACATGGCCCAACTCGACATCGTTAAAGAGCCCTCGTATTCAAATTTCAAGGACCCCACCTCAGACATGGCAACCACCCGTTGCGTCACACACCTGCTTCACTCTCGAGTTCTCTTGCAGAAGGGGGCTCTTCCAGGCTGGTTCACGTAAAAATAACTTAATTCTCTCCCCGGCGAATATCCAGTAAAAGGGTAAACGTTGCGTCACACACCTGCTTCACTCTCGAGTTCTCTTGCAGAAGGTGGTCGAGGAGGGGCTCTTCCAGGCTGGTTCACGTAAAAATAACTAAATTCTCTCCCCGGCGAATATCCAGCCAAAGTAAAAGGGTAAACATTTATTTGTTTGGTATCATACTGACCTCCATGACCAATGGAAGAGGGTGACATTGACAGTTTATTTTAACGGCCTCGGGCTATCTCTAGGAGGAGCAAAACTCGTATCGACCAATGACAGGCCTTCATATTCTTCAATAGTATTCAGTCTTTTTCCAAGTGGAGGCGAGAAAAATTATTGGGCTACTTTTTGCACGAACCGGTTGGAGGTACTCCAAGGAATGTCTGTAAACATTTTCGTGCAAAAAGTCGAAGATCTGACCAGCCTGCATGTATGTTAAAATTAAGCGAAATCTGGCCAAAAAAATGGATCCTACACTACTACAACCAAGTAATTTGAAGCATCTTGGTATTTTCTTTACGCACAAAAATGTAATGTCCACGCCGTTTTTTTAGATAGACCGTGAAATTTTGGACACGTGTTCAACATGGCCATCCCGAGGCCTGACCCCCGGGGGGGGTTCCATTTTTCTTTTTCGCCGAAACAATTTGGTCTAAGGTGGGCCACATTTCCAAAAACACCTAAACCGACGAAAAATCAGACAAACAAAAATATTACACACACGCAGGTGAGGTCTTCGCAATGGCACATATAGAAGACGTGTGCAACATATCATGGTCTCGATCAAAAAAACGGCGTGTGGACATTCGCAGGGGAACACATTTGGGGGGCTTTGCGTGAACCACCCTGTAGGGTGTAAGCGAGCGTTTGTCCCTCGGTACGCGGTCTTTCCACGGAAATATTGGATAAATAATATTCTATAATCAGGGCATGCATGCAGCTAATATCATTTGTGACATGAAAGGTACCGTGATATCATCAAATAAGCATGAACGATCACCAGCCGGCTCCTCTTGCGTCAAAAATCGACAACGGCCTAGCCTTGGCAATACCCGTACAACCTCAGAGCCAAAATCGTCATCCATGCGTGGCCCGCATCACCTCTCGCGGCCGTTGGGTCTTGAGCAGAAGTGCTCAGCGACCTCTTGGAATGAGTCGCAGGCCTTTGACTCTGCCGCGGCGCCATAATGAGTTCTTGTGACTTGTTGTGTGAGAACGCATCTATCTGCCTTTCTTTCCCAGCTCGTCTTTCCACATCCGGCCAGCTCCTAAATATGATAGTTACGTGGTCTATTCGTTGAACACGCTATGCGCGCAAACTGCTGCTTTCGCAGTAGGGCCACCTGCACTATCGGATTGTTTTGGTGGAAGTTCGTGAAAGCTTCCATGGAAGCGGTGGAATCTTCCATGGAAGCGTGAAAGCTTCCGTGAAAGTACGTAACTTTCAAGGAAGTTTTTCGTGGAAGCTTCCACGGAAGCTTTCGCGAAAGTAAATTGCTTTCACTGAAGCTTTTACGGAAGCTTTCACGGAAGCTTTCGTGAAAGTAAATAATACATGATAAATATTGAATTATAAATATACTTCCACGGAAGCGTAATAAAAAAATCCCACGGGAGCTTCGGCGAAGGCTTCCGTGAAAGGAAATTACTTCCACGAAAGCTTCCGTGCAAACTTCCGCGAAAGGGATTCACTCCCACGAAAGCTTCCGTAAAGGCTTCCATGGACGCTGCTTCCACTACGTCCACGGAAAGAACAAGTGGATGTTTCGTGGATTCGTCCATGACAGCTACCGCCACGGAGCCGTGGACAGAATCTGCGCCTTGGAAAGCTTCCGGGGAAGAGATGGAAGCTTCCACCGAAACAGTAGCGCATGTACTTTCCAGAAAGCTTACATGGGAGCTGCTGGCATGTCAATGTGTAAAACACTAGAGGTGTTTTAACATATTCCTCCGGCTCTCACAGAGAGGGCACCTAAGCTTCAACGGAACAAAGGGAACCAGTACAATTGCCAAGCTCCCATAGAATCCGTGGTATAACCCGCGGAAAATTGAATGGACTTCCACCACCAAAATGGACAAGCAGGCGGGAGGTCCCGCGAAACGTATACCAGGTACATATGCGTTGCAAATTGCGTCAATTAACGACGTAACCACTGAGCAGTGAGACCTTGATCAAGGTGGAAGGGTCCTACGTAGTGTCATGTACACGCCTACGTACGCGAACTGGTCTGGAATACACCTTTTTCATGATGTTCGCAAGGATCCATGTATGCTGAGGTAAAGAGGGAAATCGTGGTGGACTCCGATAAAAAAGACGTTTCACATTATTCGCGCAGCAACGTCGTAACCTTTTACTGGCGGTAGTCGACCAACGCCATGATGGGCGTGTCGTTCCTTATAGTTGAGTGTGAGTGGTGGCTGTCGATAGGTTCGTCGTTGGTCGTGGTGAATCGCAGAAAAAGGCAGACCCCCGGTCCTCCCGGTCTTCGGTCCTCTGTACGTGCTTTGTACTATGTAAACCTTCAAATTCCATGGAGGCTTCCTACATGAGAGAACGTCAAAGCAAGTCAATAACACGCATCCACCGTGAGAAAATACAAGTGAACGAGCAAACCCTTCCTCACCAAACTAAATCGGTGTGGGAGGTGGAGGCACTACGTCACCCCTTCCCACCGTGCACGAGTCCGTACGCCCCCGCCCCCCGACACCACAATCCACCTATACAAAAACTAGCGCTGGTGCAGGCGAGGCCTGAAGACATCAACCTAGGCCTGCGGCATGCAGTTCCCAACGAACAAGCAGAAGTTTGCACGGACTCAGTAGAGGCTACCGGTCGGACGCACCGATGCCATGGCGCTAACCCTAGGGTCCACGACATACTTCATAACCTTAACCAATAACGCCGCACCGTAGCAGCCTCAGCAGCAGTCATACACGGCAGCGCAGAAGGGGAATGAGGTAAATAGCACCAAACCTTCCCAACGTTTACCACCTTCGATATTCATCAGCGGTCGGGGACGAAGTCGATGCATGAGAATAGCAGACGCCAGCCCAAAGTACAGGAATGAAAAGGCATGAACGCCTTAAGGCCACCCGCAGCTTACACCAGCCTTTTCCGTCCACATTCACGCATAGCCACATGCCCCGTATTACTATGTACCCCGAAACGTCCTTACTTAGACGTTGTGGACGACTTCGTTACAAGGGAACTAACCACCCCCCCCCCCCCCCCCCGCCCCAACCTACCCTCACCGCGCAACACGATGGTGTTGGGGACACGAAAGTGTCGGTGAATGAACAATACAAGGGCAGCACCCGCCGGTAATTTTCCACTCTTTGACAACGGGCAGCAGAAAGAGAACGGCACCTATGCCAGGGAAAGCCACACGCTCATTAGTATTGGCTCAAGACGCCCTCCCCCTCCCCGCCCTTCATTCCCCAACCCACACGACACCTGGGCGACGGCGAATAGACATAACAATACCAGCCGGTCATTTTGCACTACTGCTTCAAATCATCAACAACAAGATAGCATCCAAACCACGGAACGCCACGCGCTCACGACGAAGACTTCCTCACCCCCCTGCCCCGCCCCCCCCTCCCCCCCGCAATCCCTGCTCCTCGTTAACTTGACTCACCCCCCACCCCTCTCTCTTCATCCCCCTTTCGACGTGCGCGCAAACAAGGTTGAAAGGTCCATCTCCCACGAACAGAACTACAGGGTTGCCCACAACCGGCACAAATCTCACCGCAACACAAAACACGCCCAAACCCATACACCCAGCACTGTCCGTCGGTTGACACGACAAGAACAGCACGAGGCCTTTTTGTTCTTGTTTGCTAATCTTCATCCTAATGATTGTCCTAACTCCCGCACTCCCACCACGAAGGCAGTAGTAACTCAGATACGGGGTCACGTAGCGGGCCCTGTTCCTCCCCCACCCCACTACGGTACGTGCATTCATGTTTATCGCGAGAATAACTCAGCATGTTCTTCCCTCGTCGATTCGCGTCGTATTGCACCTACCCACGCTACTGTTAATAGGGGCTCTCACCAGTCGATCACTTTTTTTGTGTTTTACTTTCGCAAAGCCCGAATATCACCACAGTGGGAATCGGGCTCAAGGACCAACACCAGTGGTATTCGAGGGCAACCGTTAGACCACCGGGGAGACCGGTTCCAGGAAATGCGAACAATTATAGCGTGCGGTAGGTGCGGAGGCCTGAACATCAACTATCAATCTATTTCGCCGTTTTGCGACCGGAGGCTGCGGTAGTTTTGGCGGCGGCCTCCACAGGGTCAGACTTCTTGCAACAGTCTTTGTCGTGGCAAGCGTCCAAGTTCTTCAACAATTGAAGCCACCTGAACAGCGGCAGCACAGCGGGCAAGGCGTGGACGACGCAAGCATAGTTCGTGAGGAAACTTCCGTCGCGCTTTTAATCGGCGTCGACGTGGTTAGCGCATGCGCGAATCAGGGTAGCCCTTGCCCCCCCCCCTCCCTCCATCCTTGTTACGAAAAAACAACTACTCCCACGCCGAGCCGGGGCAAGGCATAGAGACATTTTGAGCGTTATTGCCACTTCCACGCACACGGCTATGTGATGTGTCTTGCGGTGCAAACGCGGCCCTGCCAGGATATAATTTGGAGCGGTTTATGTGTTTAAAAAAACAGTCGTACGTACGTATGTCTGCCTGGTTACCTTGCACCAGGTCATCGACTACGAAATTTCCCCAACCTGGTTATCTTTATGAACAAAATTAACAAATAAGTTTCTCCTATCTCCCGAAGGTGACCCTACCTCGCAGCTGACGCGTAACAACTACGCCTACCAAGTACAAAAAGCGAACATGTTGCCCTTGTCAGTAGTGCTATGAAGCGATGGAAGGGTACCTCGAAGTCATACCTGGTCGCCGTGGGCATCGGGCACCCATGTACGATCGGCGGAATTCCTTGTGACTGCTTTCCGTTTATGGTTTTGGTCATTCCCTTCCTGTTCCCCTCCGTACGCAAACCTGTGGCCGCAAAATGAGCTATTCGCCACGCCCAAACCTTACGTACAGATTTTCCGCTTGCCATGGCCTGCAGGCGACGCCGGAATTTCTGCAGGGGTGCATCGTCGTCGTCGTCCACGTCATCATCGGGGGCGCCGGTATCCTCCGCGCCCAGAGGCGCTTCGGAAAGGAGGACCATGAAGCGTGAACGTCCGTCGGGGGGTTGGGAGGGGGGGGGGGGAGAGGGGGGGGGGGGTCGCCTCTCCTCTACACTGCTATTTGCATCCCAGCACTGGTCGGCTGCCCTGTCAACCTAACACCACACTGCTGCTGTTGAGGGGTTGTAGGTCTCCTTGTCTGGGGTACACCACACAGAACTCTGACTTCCTTCCCATTGCAACACTGCTGTACGCGGCTTTGAGATTGCGCTCCTGTACCCAACAATCCTCCTCCGTGCTTCTGCGCGTCTGCTGCAGTGCGTCCGCTGCACACACGTGCTTCCGACACATCATGCTTCCGGCTGCTGTATCTGCTGACGCAGCACTCTAGTGCAGAAGCCTACTTAGTGCTCTAGACAGTGTCCCCTCATTTCTTTATCACACGTCGCACACCTCATTTTCCGGCGGCTGCTGCACCGCTTCTGTCGCTGCTCCTCTCTTGCGACTGCTGTGGTTGAGTGCTATAAGCCTACATATGTTCCCTCGTGCTATATTAGGATTCACACGGTCTTCGCCTACGTTTCATACGAGGAAATATTGCACTTCTTTGTGACCTGGGCTGCGGAACGAAACTCACTCCCGAATAACACAGCTTTCTCCAAGAAACCTTCAAGTTCAAACTACGACAGAACACTGACTTTCATTCTCTGGCCCTCGGCACAAACCGCCACTTACACCGCGCGCAACACCCACCCACTACGTCTGTGTCCCGTGGGAGACATCGCCCTTCTCGTAGCGTCTTGCTCGGAGTTTGCGCGTCTGCTGCCTCGCTACTATCGGCTGTCCTCTCTTGCAACTGCAGTCGGTGTTCTCTGTGAGCCCTCGTATGTTTGGTCGTGCTACACTTCTGCTTGTCTTCGGCTGCGTCCGCTCCATATCCCCGGTTAAATCACTTGGCGTGCTCTGTACAAGTGGTCGCCGGTTCCTCGCTGCTGTCGCTGCTCCTCTCTTGCGACTGCTGTGGCTGTGTGGTATGAGCCTTCGCATGTTCCCTAGAGCTAGGCTTCATATGGTCTTCGTCTACGTTTTGCGAAGAAATATCGCACTTCTTTGTGGCCTGGGCTGCGGAAAAGAATCCCCTCCTGAAAACATAGCATTTTCCAAGATTCCCCAAACATCAAACTGCCACAACTGAATTGTTTTGCCTCGGCTTCATTTTTTGTCAACTGCTACCTTGGGTCGAACACACATAGGACGCCGACATCTATCTCGAGCACGTTTCGCGCCCGACGGATTAGCAACGACAAGTGTCGATTAGGCATAACATGGTGGGCTGAGCAAGGAATGTTGGTTGCATAGAACTACCCACTGGCCCACGTAGTCACGTGACGACGTGGGGCGGTGGGTAGCGCTATACAACCAACAAAATATATGTTTGCGAGTCCGCCAGTTGACAATCACCGACTTCGTAGCGGGGATCTCCGGGGCTCTTCCCTTGCCACGAACTATGTAGTACGTGGGCCAGCGGGTAGAGCTCTATGACCAACAGGGAAAGCCAACTACCTGTTCGACTTCGGGAGGAAGGCTGGACGCGGCATAGAAGTTTGACGGTTTCAAACATCAAGTAGACTCTGAGTTATCTCCAGAAAAACGTATTTCGAAAGGTACCAAGGGCCCTACAAGGAGCCTGACGAGACCACGTGGTACCGAACAAATGGGCCTTTGACCCTCGTCATGGTGGTGCGCGTTCCCATTGTCGGTTTTGGTATGATTTCGTCGGTGGCGGGCATGGGGCGTGAGGTTGGAGGCACACTATTACGCTGAAATCGACCATGAGGAACAAGGGGTTTTGTCCGCGCAGTATCCGCACTTTAGACACGGGTGGAGCGCCGGAACTCAATATAACACACACGATCGCGATATTTAAAGCAAGAAATATACTCCGGAGTATTAAATACCTCACCAGGTAAGATAGAACTAATCATTAATTTGATGCGGCTGGCCGATAACGCTTCCGTGCCTGCTGGCGGGCATTTCATAGTTCTGGTACCTGCTGGCGGGCGCTTCATATTTTAGGCGCTGGTCCATATGACTTCCGTGCCTGCTAGTGGGCTTTCGTATAGTATTCAACGTCTCAGCTGGCGTTTCGTTACAGGTTCGGG
This sequence comes from Undaria pinnatifida, assembly GCA_012845835.1. NCBI lineage: Eukaryota > Phaeophyceae > Laminariales > Alariaceae > Undaria > Undaria pinnatifida. The sequence goes on from JABAKD010000025.1 coordinate 27,117,397, forward strand.
CACAGCTACTGTCCTTCGGTGCAACAGCTGAAGTTTTAGGTTGAGGTGGACGAGGTTTGTCTTGCATTTGTTTTTCAAGTTTGCGGCAGACGTACCAATCTTCGCTTTTTTCAATACCGCTCGCAAGCAATTCTGTCAGAAGCTCTGGGACAGCCTCCACAGAGGGCACAGTGCAGCGTGCAGAAAAACACTACCAGTACAATAGTACTCCCGCCCCCTCGTGTGCATCACCTGAATGCCCCTGTGTGGAGCTCTGCCACCCGTGGGCGGTCAGTACGTTTCTCTAAGTGTGCCGATGCCGGAATCCGGTTCGATTTGTGTTTGTTGGTTGACCTCGCTCGTGCAAGATGCGTCCAGCAGCCGGCAGCCTGTCAGTGCACTGCTGACACTGGTAGAATTGTGGCTTCAGGCAAAACCTTACCTCGGCCGGCTCTAACGGTACTCGTCGGGGCGAAGCTCCTCCGAGGATGAAATACATACGCCAGTTGCTCGCTCTGCTGTCTCAGTTGTCTCTGCCTGGAATGCTTGTGTTGTGTCTCTTACAGCTCTGCTGGTTTGTCATTGCGCGAAGTCGCACGGTATGCTTTCCACAAGAAAAGCACTGAACAAAATCCTGATGCTCTTGTTTGCCCAACATACATAGTACGCTGGTCGCGGTAGGGTTTTCAGTACTCTGCTATGGTTCTGTGCTCTGCGGCGGTCGGGGTTTGCGCCGCTCGAGTTGTTGCGGCCGCGCGAGGTGTAGTCTCGCTCACACGATGACCTGAATCACCAGACACAGCTGCAGCTTCGTGTGTATAAAATCGACTGTTCGCACATAAAAATTTCCAAGCAAATTGTTGGGCATGGCCGGCTACCCATCGGTCGGCGTACTTCCCAAAAATGCTGGAAATACATTCAATCGGTCGTACGCACAGCTGACGGTTTTAATTTTTTTCTATAAACAGTTCGATCTTAGTAAAAATCGGCGAACGGCACGCGGAGGAACATCAACTTTAAAAACAATTACCGACGGACATCACCGCCGGGTTCAATTTCACTTGTCTCTAACGGGTACACTATTGTTTTTTATCCTCACACACCGCATGATAATGCTGCTGCTGTTGACTGCTTGATGCGCGTGGGGGTAGATGTTTTTCGTCGGTTACAGCACAGCATGTTGGTAGTACTAAATGAATGACTGTAGTATGCACATCACGTGTGCTGAGCACAACAACAAACACCAGTTTGAAGCTGCACCCGAATGCTTATTATACGGCGGGTACATGAACGTCTCAGCTACACCAGCTTCGGTGAACTTATGTGCGCAGAACGGTAGTAGTACCAGGTAGGCTACTACAGCAGCATCGGCATTATGTATCTGGGCTGTCCCTACACAGCAGCATCTTCATTTCTTATACACCTGAGTATATCGAATTGCATTAGACTATAGATGCATACTCTATCGTTAGGATACATACGAGCAAACGTGTGGCGGTTCAAAATGCAAAACCATCAATCAGCCTCTTGCGTCACCGTTCCTCCGAATGGGAACCTTGTAGAAAGTGCGTTTTTGTGTTGCGGTCCATTACGCTGCCCTTTTCTTTACGTACGACGAATTAGGAGATAAGTTTATTCCGTCGCCCAGGTACCATAGCGATGGGGACAGCAAGCACGGCGTTGCCCTACGGCGCATGGTCGGTTTAGGCTGCAATACATGCAGTACAACTGATATGAAAGTTGATGTGGAAGGACGTGCGCATCGGGCCGTGGGTGCGTGTTCGGCACTTGGTAACACGGGAGTACGTTCGTGGAATCGCCCGTACTTCGTCCATGGGCGTAGGCCAAGGATTCTGGATTCCGGAACCTTCGGTTGAAGGATCTTCCTCCCTTACAGATGGCGATGGAGTCGTAGCATGGTAACCACGACTTCCACGAAGGCGTCCATGGAAGCTGCTACCATGGACGCTTCCGCGAGAAGACGATCGGAAGCCATTTCCGATAAATGTGACGAAATTTGAAGGGCAGGTTCGACGGAAGCATCCGAAGCCGGGAAGCCATTTCCGCGCGAAGTTCATGGAAGCTTTCATGGAACCTCCCATCCAAACGCTCATGAAAGTAGCTTCCATGGAAGTAGCTTCCGTGAAAAAAATGCTTCCACGAGCTTCCGTCCAAACCTCCTTGGACGGGTATTCGGAAGAAGGTTTCATGCAAGCTGCCGTCGAAACGCTGATGAAAGCATTCGTGGATACTGCTTTCACGGAAGTCTACTTTTTACTTCCATGACAACATGACATGTAAGTAAATATAAGCTCCTTTCATGAATGTGTTATTACTTTAAAAAGTTGAATTGCTTCCACCATGGGAGTGGGTTTCCGTGGAAGCTTTCGTGGAAGCCGCTGAGCTTCGGTGGAAGCTGCGGAAGTTTCCATGGACGTAAACCGTAAAACTCTGTGGAAGTAGCTTCCGACTTTTCGTGGAAACTACTTCGAAAGATTTCACGAAATGCTTTTGTAGAGGCTTTCGTGGAAGCCGCCGAGCTTCCGTGGAAGCTGCGGAAGCTTCCATGGAAGTAAACCGTAAAATCCTGTGGAAGTGCTTTCGTGGAAGCTTTCGTGGAAGCTTTCGTGGAAGCTCTCGTGGAAGATTTCGTGGAAGCCGCTGAGCTTCCGTGGAAGCTCCGAAAGCTTCCATGGAAGTAAAATGTACAATTCCGTGGACGTGCTTTCGTGGAAGCTTTCGGGGAAGCCTCCGTGGAAGCTTTCGTGTGAATTGTGAAAGCTTCCATGGAAGTGGCTTCCGCGGCATCTTCCACTATTTCCATGGAAACTTCCACGGAGGCTTTCGTGCAAACTACTTCCATGAAACCTTCCATGAACTTCCACCACAAAAACAAGTAGTGCAGGAGACCGGCATGCAACGCAACCTCGAGCTGGGTGACGGCAAGGAGGACTGAAACGACACCTGGCCGTTGTGACATTGGGTTAGAGAGGTGGAGGGAGCAGATGGCGGCGAACGTTGGTGGAACACTGTTTGTGGTAGATCGGCAGGAAGCTTGAAGCTTGTTGCATATCAAGCGCAGGTTTTACGTTTTTAGATTTCTGTAGACTACTGCAGAGCACGGCGAAGATCCCCTGAGTTTTTCTTTTTTGTTTTTAGTACGTTCATATTAAAAATCCTGGAAGCACGCCCCGACCATGAGCAACCACCCCTGCGTATTTTCACATTTTCACTTTGTTTTCTATTTGCTTTCCCCGAACCTCTCTACCACTACCATTCGTGCCATGTAAGGTGCCCTGTAATATAAAAAAAATATGTAGTTCAGACTACTAATACTACAGCAGTAAGTCTCACCAGGGAACGGGTGCTTTTCAACTGTGAGTTTGGTTTGAAATGCATATATCTGGGAAATCAAATCTTGACGAAGAACCGCTCGACTCACGCATCGCCGCCAGCTTCAGGTCAGAGCGCAAATACCACACATGGTTCTATTTCTTGTGCCTGTCTACATGGGCTGCTTGGTTTACTTCTACATTTGGCGCCCCCCAGCGACTTCGGCATCGCTATGGTAGCGTGATAGACCACCAGCCGGCTCCTCTTCTTGCGTCAAAAATCGAAAATCCCCTTGGCGTGGTGATACCCTCACAACCTCGGAACCAAAATCATCATCCATCCGTGGCCCGCATCACCTCTCGCGGCCGCTGGGTTTGGGGAGAAGCGCGCAGCGGCGTGTTGAAAGGGTTTGCTGGCCTTTGACTCTGCCACGGCGGCATGAATGTGGTCTTGTGGCCTGTTCGTGTGAGCAAGCGTCTTCGTTTCATTGCCCAGCTCGCTTTCCCCACCTATCCAGCCAGCTCTTAAAACTGAGAGTTGCGTGGTCTCTTTGTTGAAAACTGCTGCGTGCAAACTGCTGCTTTCAAAATCTTAGGGGATTCCTATAAAAAAAAATAATAATAATAATAGGGACTGTCGGAAGCGGTCCACGTGTTTACAAAAACTACCAGGTACCAGGTATAACATATACCTGGCTCGACCCCCATGGTCTTACCTGCCTACCCATAGTACAGGCCAATCAGAAGGCTCCATTTAGGCCTCTTTTTCTTTTTCTACACAGTCCGTCCCCATAGTACACCATAGTACAGGCCAATCAGCGAGCGACACGGGGGTTGTGCGCCGCGCAACTCTGGTAGTACAAGTATTAATAGTAGTGCTGCTGTAGTACTGCTGTGATCGGCTCTGCCCGAGCGACACGGGGGTTGTGCGCGGCGCAACTCTGGTAGTACAAGTAGTAGTGCTGCTGTAGTACTGCTGTGGTCGGCTCTGCCCAAGCGGCGGCGTACCACAAAAGCACAAAAACATGAGGCAAATACATGTTGTCCACGCCTGCCGTAGGGCGGTCTTTGTGGCGCTGCTGCTATTCGCCCGGGATGGAATTCAGCGTGTGGTCGCTCCTCCTGCCCCTGTCGGAAGGCCGGCAGGAAAACAGAACCGAGCGGGTGCGGGCAAGCCAGGACTTCCATCCCAGGCCGACAAGAGACGCAAGATCATGGAGACGAAACCGCACGATAGCCGGTGGAGACGGTGTTCGGGGGTTGGAGGAGCAGAGCAGGGTAACTCCGCCTGGGGCAACAGCAGTGCTGGGCTTAGCGCTGTGTCAGGCGCTTCTTTGGCGGCGGGTGCTAAGCGGCGGAACCAGCACTGCCGTACGTGCGGGCACAAAATGCGAGTCGGAGCCTTCAAACGTCACCACAACCAGTTGTTCTTGTCATCTCCAGGTCCCATTTGCACCGTGCCAGAGAGTCGACGCCGCGTCAAAGTCAACCCGATTGCCACGAGGCCCATCCGGATGTTCGGTAGAGAGTGTCACTGCGTCGGGGATGATGCTCACCCGGGGGGGTGCAGCTCGAAGTAGGTGGACCATAAGTCTACGTCAATGAAAGGGTTCGCGTTTGTTAGCGAGAGCACGTACCTCGAGGGCATGGCTATCTCGGGCAGCTCATTGTCGTGCCCACAGAGTAGGCGCGTTGTGCAGGCATGCGTTTATGGATGTAGCTTGAGGGAGCATGTAGTGGCATAATCTCGGTTGTACTCGGGGCTATACTTTTGTATTCTTGAAAGAACAAATTTATTGACACATATTTTATTTTCGTTCGGTCTTGGCTCTCCTCTTGGCCACTGTATTCCACGTCGATCGTTCTACCCACCCCATGGGGTAGACGACATCAAGCGCTTCAATCCGATACCCTGTTTGCCGACGTACTCCCATTTGATCAAAAGTTATGCAACATTTACTGCCTGTTGTAGTTGTGATCATTTACACGTGCCGTCGACCAAAAAACTCGGCCAAAAAAAGATTTTTGCGCTTCGCGCGAAAATTATTTAACTATCGGGCCAGGTAAGACCATGGGGGTCGAGCCATACCTGGTAAGTATTTTGAGGCGTAAAGTTGCAGGCTCTCCCTGTCAAAAATATTCATTATATTGGTATTAATAGTGGAATAATTATTCTGGAAAATTGTCGAGTCCGAAACTACGGTCAAATACTATGCATAGACTACATACTTCTACATGTCTTGGTTTATGTGCTGCTGCTGATGATGCGCATTACTGTTTGCTGTATACGCCTCGTAGTGTGCAATTCGGCGCGAGCCGACGAAGAGAAGGGAATGCTGAATTCTCCTCGCGATAAAAACGAAGGCACGTGCCGTAGTGGGGAGGGGCGAGAATTGCCTACTATGTGACCCCGGATCCGAGTTACTACTGGGAGGGAGGACGAGAGTTGTGGGAGGATTATAGATGGGGAGTGTTATAGGGCTTAGTTGGGTAAGCTGTTGGTTAACCTTTTGCAAGTGGTCAAACGGACTAATACCCCACTAATTCCTTAGCAAATAGCGTCGTCGACAGACGATGGGTTTTTGAGTCGTGGGTTCGATCCCCACCATCCACAATAATACTGATTTTTTCAGATTTTCCCCATGTCGAACATGAAAAATACTCTCCCTTGTTTCCCCAGGAAATGAAACGGCTTGGATAATTGACAGATCCGCCCGTATATCCGGCCGACCTGCCATCCCGCCGTTTCAGGGGGGGAAGAGTGTTATAAGGCTTAGTTTATGAAAGCTATTGGTTAATATTTTGCGAGTGGTCAAACGGACTAACACCCCACCAAAAAGGAAAAAAAAGAGCGCTGTTCCTTGTCCTCGTTGCTCGTTCACATATGTTACCCTTCTTGTCCCGAACGTCGAGGCGAGTCGAAATAAATGACGCAGGCTACGGTAGGGGGGTCCCTTTTTGGGCCTTGAATTTCAGTGGCTAGGGGTCACTCGCGCGAGTAACCCCTTTATTCTTTTGCGATCTTGCGTTTTCTTCATTTTTATATTGGCGAAATCAATCCGCAATGCAAAGGTAATCTAAGCTGCTCCAAAACAACTGCCTAAACCATTTTCATTTGTGAGGTACAGAGTCACTCGTGCAACTGGCTCAAACACACCAGTGAAAACGGGGGTACCCCCCCTACCGTAGCCTTGGTCATAAATGTGTATCGTATTTTATATAATAATGTGTCCGTTGTTTTGCGTTGTTTTCGACGCAAGAAACTGTCGAAAGTATTGGGTGTAACTTTTAATAGAAATATCAAATAAACAGAGGGAATAGTTCTACAGCAGAATGGCAAAACCAACCTACTCCAAAAGTGTTGGAAACGTCGTGAAATCTTGAAGTCGTGGGCATCATGAAATGGATCTTATCTATTGTTAATGAACAGGTAGTATGAGTTGTGGACACACGTTCCACTACGAGCTCACAGGATGCTCATCACGTAGTCGCCGGTACGTTTTCACCCACGACAACAACTTCTATTTTATTCAACTGTCGGTTACCCGGGCCGCCCCGAAACATTACATACCACCAGTACTGCTGTAGTACTGGAAGGAGTGCACTGTGTGTAACTCACATACGGCAAACCTGCGATCAAAATGAACGCAGGTACCAGGCCGGTCGCCCCGGTGGTTTAGTGGTTACCCTTGAACACTACTACTAGCGTTGGTTCTTGTTGAGTTATATTCCCACTTTGGTTAGATTTTTACTCGTTTTGCAGAAAAAAATGCGAAAACAAAAGGATCAACTGCTGCTGAGAGCGCCTAGCAGCGTGGGTAGGTACAATTCGACCCGAATCGACGACGGAAAAAAAGTGCTGAATTCTTCTCGAGATACAAATGAAGGCACGTACCGTACGTGGGGAGGGCGGAGAAGGGCCCTCTGTGTGACCCCGGATCTGGGCTCCTACTGGGATGGAGCACGAGAGTATACGACGTAGTGCGAGGATGATAAATGGGATCAAAAAGGAAAGAAAAGAAAAGGCATCGCACGGGGGAGGGAGAAAGCATCAGATGGGAAAGTGTTGCGAAGATACTATTTTTTATTAATGAAATAGGCAAAAATATAAAACTATCGTCCAGACTAACCCAACGCGCGCAGAACATGTGTTTAAATTTCCGAATGTAAGAAGGTTTGGTCTGTTTATCTTGATTGGGCTCGTATTAATAGTTTCAAAGAAACAAAAAACTCCTCTCATAGAACGAACAACGAAAAAGATATATTCACGCGCACGTTATGGTATAATGGTCACAACAGCAGTTGAGCATGGGCCCACCCAACCAGCGTCCGCGGTGGCCTGGTTGGAGAACTGGAATATACCACTAGTATCATACGAGTTCACGGAGTATAGCATGTAGCAGCTAATATTATTATTGCTATTGCTATTATGCAGCATACAGCAGTGTGTCACATACTGCCCGGTTGGTGATGAAATAGACTAGAGATATGATACTTCGATGAGAAACATCGAACGTATTTCTTTGTCTAAATGTAGCGCTCTTCTGCAACTGTTAACTGCCGGAGTCAGAGGGCTGCCTGGTGTCATGGGTGGCACGAGCGGACAAGGCCGAACCTAACGAGAAAGTAAACAGAAACAAACGATACGTTCAGAAATTTATGGATGATGTAATGGAGTGCCCTCCGTAGAAGGATAGCTTTATAGATTCGACGTGAAGCCATGTCATGGTTGAGGTGAAACCACGTGACATTAGATGTCATATTCACGTCAACGCCATCATAGATGGGCGATAATGTAGGTGACGATGATGGGACAAGCAGGACGCCCCACATCTCACTACCTGCTCTACCTGCTCTACCTGCTCTACCCAGCCCTATCGTGGCTAGGCCTGTTTCGTCTGTCTTTTAGAGTTTAATGTAGAGGAAATAATGTACAAGCTTTTGAGTCTATCCAGCGAGCCATGAGGAGAGACCAAACAAGGGCACCGGAACCCATGAGGAGCACGCTTCCCAACACCGACCAACCACGCATCCCCCACTCGGAGTACCACTACAATTGGCGACGTCGTAGCAGTGAACGTGTCGACCTTGGGCTTCGTGACCTTCTCCCCGGTGTTCTTCTCTCCTCAAGGCAAGCTCTTTTCGGCTTGCACAGCTTTGCATTTTACTTTTCCCGTTTTTTTTGGTAGTTTTTATTTTTTACTTTTTTTTGCTTTTCCTCTCGTATTTTAACATACTCCCTTTCATCCAGTAGCGAACTTGGTTATCTATTTGTCTCCTATCCGCAAACCACGGGCCCCTCCGGGCCTCTACTATGCGACGGAGTTGTTGAGTCTGCAGCTACCACGGCTTTGCGCAGCAGTTTTTCGAAATATTGTCTTCCCGTGCTCTCTCTTCGTGGGACACTACTACTTACTATGACAATCGAACGAAGAAAATGCTCCCCTATTTTTGTTTTGGTGCTATGGTCTATTCAGTTGTCTTCACCTCTTTTCCACTCCAAAAGCGTTCCCACTCTAATTCCAAGTGGTTCGTTCCCATATTGGGAGTCCTGTCCAGACGAATACCCCGCCAGGTTCCCGTAATAAAACCTTGTGGGAAATTTCGCAGTTGGACCCGTGTGAGCTGTTTGCACTCGACTAATTCGAGTGGCCGGCTCCGTTGCACCACACCTTACAACTGTACCGTGTCGTTACGGAATAGGGGTACATGTGCAATAGTTTGCCCTACCACACCTCCCCGAGTACGAGTTGCGCGCTTCGGATGAAGGCAATAACTCGCCTTTATCTCTCCTACTTTGGGTCATCCCCTCGCATTTCTGCTAATAATCTATACAGAGTATTATAGACACAGCAGGCCTGCAGTAGTGCGTGACTATATTTTTGGGTTTCGTTTTTTAGCTGAACCATGTATGGGTTTTGGTTTCTTGGCATATTTTTACCAGGTACCAGCACGCTGTGTGCTTTAACCTTTCGAGCATTGCATCTCCGACCTACAGCCTATGAGACACTCCACCTTCATGTGGGTTCGCTCAAAGTACGGCTCATGTACTCGTATAGGCCCGCTTTTCGTAATTCTCGTTTCTTTTCTTTTTCTTTTTCTGCCCGCATACTTAGCCGGTGGTGTCATTTTTACGGCGTGTGATTGGCATCGGGCACGACGTATTAGTAATATTTTTGCTTGCGTACCTTTGGTGAGACAGCGGCTCATAGATAATTTGCGTACCTCGTACACAGCACAAGCAGTGGTACGTACACACGTATGGGTTGACGCGTGCCATACGGGCGTGGCACACCCTCATAATCGTAGCATACCTACCCCCCCACCAGGTACGGAGTTGTACCGAGTCTGACTCCCAGGGTTTTAGGCCTGTATGCACGGTTGCGTCTTGTCCTGATACTCCCGGTAGTACCCCGTTTCCACCGCCATCCCAAAGTCGTTTTGGTTTGCCCCTGGTTTGTTTGTTCTTTTGTTTTGATGCATTTCCCTTGTTTGCTTTATTGATAGCTACTTTGTTTTCTTGTTTCTTGCATGGTTAACAAGCACGTACGAGTAACTGCTGCTTAAATTTGTCATGGGGAATTTCTCTTGTACTGTTTTTTTTTTCTCGTGCAAACTTTCGTTTTGTTTTTATACACTGACTGGTGGTGTCGCACGTATCATCTCTCCAGTTAAAAACATATCGTACGCGGACCCTGCACTGCTATGGCGAAATTACCGTTGTCCAGTGTGCAATTCTTACCAGCTTATGACGTACAGGGCTCTATTTTGCCGTTTGTCACCATGCTGCTGTTTAGCGTACACTTTGTACATTTTGGCCATTGCATCGCATCTACGCTGTCAAAATTTGACAAAATACTGCTGTAGTACGTGTATCTCGCCAGCCTTCTGTCATACACAGGCTTTATGCTGCCTTAATTTGTCAGGATACTGGTGCCATATATGTGAATGCCGTCGGTTTTGTCTCACGCACGGCCCCCTATGCTGCTCACATCGTCCGAAATGCTGCAGTAACCGTGCCTCTTACCAGTTTTGAGCCACATATGGGCTTTATCATGCCCATATGAATCTGCTGTAAGAGCATTTTGCCGGTATATTTGTCGTGCCCGAGCTCTACGCTGTCTAATATTGGATTATTCCCCCCCCCCCCGCGTTCGGCCAGCTTTTTACGCCATAACAAAAGCAGGCTCTACGCTAACATTGTTTTTTTTTTTTGCGACAAAAAGCATCAAAGTCCCTCGCATCTGCCTCATCTCGTATGATGAAGTGGAATGTAGACGCTGCTCAGATTTGCCCGATTATTGTCACCCGACCGAGTTTACTTTTCCCCGTTTCTGGTGATATAGGGTAGATGATGCCCAAATTTCAACGCATTTTCCGCTTCAATTTTACGATAACGCAGGGTCTATTCTGCTCAAAATTGTAACGTTGCTGCGCAAGCTTGAAAGTCAACAACTGTTTCTTTTTTTTTACTTTTCATTTTTTTGGTTTGAAAGCATTCATTTCTGCTGTTAGTTGCTTGACAATAATTTTGCGAGCGACCACGGGAAATGCCCCCCCTCCGTTTCTATGCCGCACGTGTTGCTTTCATCATGCTGGCGCACGTCTCGTCTTGCAAAAATGGTCGTGCAACCATGATCGTCTTGTCACGAGCATCAGCACGCGCTGCACATGATGTTGACTTACACAATTGACGATGATTGTGCTCTGTCACGGTGCATTATTTTCTTTAAGGGGTTTCAACCCCAGAATGCGCGAACGGCGGTATTACATGTCGAACATCCCACTATATCATATTGGTACTATTTTATAAAATCCTCTCACGGTGCACTGTGTTCTATTTGGAAACCTCTGTGAGGGTGGAGACTCAACGTGCCACGAGCCTTGTCAATACGCTCAATAACCCACGCGTGTTTGAGCTATTTTTATGAGGCTTACGTTTTTGCTGTTACGCACCCCCGACCTGATGCAGCGTTGGAGTGACCCGAACTGTATTAGGATCGTGCCTGAGCAAAAATACGGTTGAGTAAAACCGCACCCCGAGTGCGTCGCGCTCCGAATGCCATCTCTCTCCCTTTTTCACGAGTGTCCTACCTGTGTTACACGGAACCCCCCCCGGTATTTTTATAAACAGTGCACCCCCGAAGTATACCGTCATTTTTAGGTCCGGATTTTTGCTTCGGAAACCTCAAACATAGCTTAGGTTATCGACGGGTACAAGAGGTACACATATTTTCCGTGTTGTAAGGTCTGATTTTGTTTTGTTTTCGACTGGATAACTCGGTGGTTCTAACCATCTCCCGAGCATCACGCTCCTCCCCCGGGAATATCTACAATCATCCATCACCCTCCGGTCTTCTTGGTGACGTTCGAAAAATACTGGTACTGCATCCTACCCCTCTTCTCCGGTGCGTGCGATACCTCCCTATCCATTCCGGACCAACATGGATCCCCCCCCAATCTTCGCGGTAAGTCCCGCACCAACCAGGACCCAACCCCTAAACCCTCACAATGAACAGTGAGCTTCGCGTTTTTCTCCTGCTGTAGCCATGGGTGGTACAGTTACGGTGAAGGATCTGGTCATTCTGTTCCAATAAAATCGAAATAATGCCCGAAGCGCATTTTTGCGGCCAGGGTCGTTGACGGCATTTCCACCACCGCCACTGACCCCGACCCATTTCAGTCAAACGGGATCCCTCGACGTTTGGTACGGCCACCTTACACGCCGAGACTAGGGAGGACGAATCCCTCTACGGGAGACGCCCACCTGATGCGACTGCGATTTTTGTTTAGCGCCTGAGGGCAAGAGGTTAATTTTTTTTCCCGTGGGGAAGCACAACAACGCCGCAAGTACAGCGACGACTACCACAGCGTGTATCGCCGAAGCGGCACCCATCAGGCCAGTGCCGCGGTGGTCACCGAATATCATGCCACCGCGACTGCAGCCCTTTGTGCCCCACCCCCCCCATCTGGGCCACGACTACCGTCCTAACCGACACGTTGCTGTCATCCCAACCCCGGCTCCCATAGCCGCCCACCCCACGCGGCTGCGTCTATCACCACAACGGTTCAAAATCGCCCGCCCATCACCGCGCTTAAGCCCCTGCGCCCAATCGCCCCTGCTTTTGTTTGCTGGTACTTGCTCACAACTGCATCCGGCGCGCCCACGGTCTCGACCGGGCGGCACCCAAAGACACCCCAGTCTGCGGTAAACTATTTTTTCGGTTATCGGCCACGTCATACCTACCCAACTACGACTCATGTCGACATCGTTAAACGCTCCGTCTGCGGTAATCTGCGGGTTCGGTCTATTTCCTTGAAATCCCGACCCCCCTCCCGCCGCTACTAAAGTTGTCAAAACGGCCACAGAGCCGCCAAACCAACTTTGTTGCCGCATTCCCCTACGCGCTCCAAGCCCCAGCACCCACCTCCCGTGAACCCACGGCTTGAAAACGCCGCACACGCCCTCCGCAACCAGCCCCCAAAAACGCCGCACGCACCCCCCCGCATCACCTACCGCTCGGGTCAAGACCACCGTTCTTCTCCGACTACCACCTACGCCACCATTCTTCTCCGCCTACCACCTACATCACCGATATTGACCGTTGTAACAGCGACAGCAAGGTCGCCCAACGGCGCAGACGCCATCCTATCCGTAGTGGCCGCGACGACGGTCGCGACCACCCGGATTGTGACGCCCACGACGCCTGCGTCTGACTCCCGAACCGCAAAAAGTGGAGGCTCGCAACCACCACATATTGCGATACGGGACACAACCTGCGACGAGCATCATTGTCAACTACCTGGCCATCGAGTACCACTTCGCTGGCTTTCGGGCGTTCTCCTTGACGTCTGCATCGTGCCGGCGGCACTCTCCCACTGTAGCAACACCGCCACGCCTCTGGTGCGCTCAACCCAGGTATGGGCATATTTCAGGATATTGGTTTTTACTTTTGGTATTTGCGGAAACGCGCGGACCGTAAACCCGGCGCTATTACCCGGCAATAACCCGCGACAACCAACGCCGCTCGTAGTAAATGCCGCGGCAAATATTTTTTGGGTCGAAAGCGCCATGATCGCCTTTCTTCCGCGGGACACTGCTGCGACAACGACGACAACATCGACAGCAACAGCGTGGCCGGCCGATACCCATTGCGGCAAAAATCCCTGGACGCTAAACGCTGATCAACCGATACAGCACTACCAGCGCCAGGCCATCTAATTGCGGGACGAGGTTCCAGCTTCAACTTTACAAGAACGAGCTCCACCGACGCCCCCGCCCCCCAACAATCTACCTCCCCCGCCCAGCCCCATACATGCGATATCGCTTGTCCAAGCCTGATCCCCTTGTTCTAGCGATGGTCTTGAGGTGTGGGTACGAGGAGGCCAAGACGTCGAGCCCTACTGGGATGCTCCACTCGACGCCTTCTACCGATGAGCAACGCTACTTGCCGAAGACCACGGCTACCAGCGGTTCCGGACTACAGCACGAAACTTCTGCTTCCGATTCCGGGCCATCGCATCCTGAGCCCGCCTCGCCTATTTATCGGCGGCTCCACCCGCGCTCGTCCTAGGACGTGCGCGTTTTTCAGTGACAACGTTGGGCCCGCGAACGACGGATTCCCACTCGCTGCCACGGTGTTGACAGCACCACTGCCCCTGGGCCCAAGGGACAGTCCCGTCATGACGACGGAAGACTCGCGATCATAGTTGACCAGGACATGCCCTGAGCCCCCTGCCCCGTCTTCCCCGCAACCCTCGTGGATTGCGTGGACACGGACCACAGGTACGGCATTTCCTAGCGAGTTCTATCCTGCTCATCCAACGCCGCTTGGAGACAGGACCCCCAGGGTATCTTCGCCCCGCTCCTTTAAACGCCACCCACGGAGACCCTCCCAGAGCCTCGGTGATACAATACCGAGACTCCCTCTGCGATCACGTTAACCCAGCCGCGCATGTTCTCTAGATCAGCCAGCTGCACCCTCGCCATCGCCACGCGACAGTCTTACAGACAGCCGCAACTGACCACTGCTTGGCGGCTCACCGCAGCCAGCCTACACCGGACTACCTCTTCTGGGATGTTCAACCTTTAGCAGTGCCACCCTTCTGGATTCTATTTCTACGGTTTTTTCTTATCACCGTGTGGAGTAGTTTCCGACATCGCCCGATACCGACATTTTGAGCGACACCACGACCCCGTAGCTCACCCGGCTTCGACCAGGTATCAGAACCGTTCCTAGGACCAATCATGGACATTGGTTTCGAGGCCAACAAACGCCGGAGCTCCTCCTTCATTACCTACCTGGGACAATGGCTCCGAGGCCGACAAACGCCGGAAACTATTCCCGCACCACCACCCAACAACCCTCGACGTCTACCACCGCCCTCCCAGTTCGTATCTCTAGCTTCGGCAACGGTACACCCGAGGCTGGCAATCCCATCCATAGGCAGAGGCTACAACCGCTTCATTCGGTTGGCAGCCGCCTTTTCCCCATAACCCGCCGCGTTGCAAACGAGTCATCCCTTTCCGATCTCGGCATTTCTCACCGAACCCTCCTACTACCGACCTCGTTCCGACCCTTTCCATCGCGACAGAACAACTCTGCCGCCCCCCCCCTTCAACGCGACCGGTTTCCACGGAACACCTCTGTCCCGGCCCCCTCCATCACCACCGAGGCGCACCTGCCGAATCCCCCAAGCCGTTCTCCACCCCGACGTGCTGCCGCAGAGCCGCCTTGCTCCGGTCTCCGCCGACCATCTGGAGGAAGCAACCGTCCTTCTCCTCACGGTCTGGTTAGTTCTCACTTCGACAAACGTTGGACCCCATACCGCCCCCCTTTTCACGGCTACCCTGACCCAAACCATCCCACCTATACCAGGCCTACAACGGTACCTCCCGGCCAGCTTTTCCGTCAGTCCACCAGCGTGCCCTGGTTCCCCCAACCACAACAAACCCGCGGTTTATCGCTCCCGACCCAGCTCTTTAGCTACTCCTTCATTAACCGGATCCTTGCCACCAACGGCCCTTCAGCTTTCCTCCACGACACAACCACGGACGACCCCGACTGATTCTGCTTCCGCTGCCAGTGAACACCGAACAGTTCCCCTCCAACCCAACGGTCGCGAATCCCCATCCGACACCAATGCCGCCACCCCCCTTTTGCCTCAACAACCCTGTAGGTTCACCACCTGAACCTAGGCAACCCCTACCCGTCCCTGAAGGCATCTCTGTGACGCCGCTGTCGCCACCGCCCCCTGCCCTAACATTCCGATAGGTTTACCACCTGAACCTTTGGTTTTGTTCCTTTCCGGTTATGACCTCTCCGAGCCGAGCATCGGCTTGGGTGGGCTCGTTCCCCCGTCCCTCCCAACCCACCACCACATCCCGCCGCTCCCATTTCCTGAGTTGGAGCTTATTTTTGTTCCGGGTATGAGCGTTTCGAACCGACTATCGGTTTGGGTGGGCTCGCTACCTCTCCTCTACGACCCACCTCTACCATTCCACCGCCCTCTTTTTCCGAGTTTGTTATTTTTTTTAGCCTCGGGCTCATGAACCTCCCGAGCCTGGTACGTATGGGACCTTTTTAGCCAGAAATCGGACCCTTCCACAGCCTCTTCGCTGCCCACGTCGAACGATGTCAGCATCCCATCCCGGGTATCGTTTTGGGTGGGCTAGTTCCCCCTCCCTTTCGACCCACCATCACTATCCGCCCCCATCCACCGGCGACGCGCAAACCGCGCACCCTTCCTGTTAGGCATTGACTTGGGTGGGCTCAAACCCCCTCCCTCCTGCCCCATGCACCACCACGTTTCGCTGGAAATACTTCGGCAACTCACCGTTGCGGACCATACCAAAATCCGACCCCTTCTCCGCGCCAAAACCTCCGTCGGGTCTATTTCGGCCCATGACATCGCCTTCGGTTCGCTAGCCAGCTCCGAGAAAGGCGCCGAGGACGCTGGCGCTCCTCCTGGATCGGCTTTCAGGCCGTCCTTCGTTCTCCCCAGCGCCCACCATTGGCGCATCCCTTTTTGGCCTTCCTCATCCTTCGTCGGACCATTATTTTCCCGGAGCCGTCATCGCTCCACAGCCGCCGCTGAAAACTGTGGACTGCCCTTCCGACTACGTTTTTTTTCGCGAGTACCTGTGGCTACACGTCTAAGATCATCGAACACCCCCCATCGCCGCGCGAACACCGCGACCAGAGCTCCATCGTCACCTGAGCTCCGTCGTCAGCTGAGCTTTGGCACCAGAGCTCCATCGTCACCTGAGCTTCGTCGTCACCTGAGCTTCGCCACCAGAGCTCCATTGTCACCTGAGCTCCATCGTCACCTGAGCTTCGCGACCAGAGCTCCACCTTTGTCAGAGCTCCACCTTTCACCTGATCTCCACCTTCGTCTTCCGCGACTTCATCATTCGATGTCTTTCTCCTTCAAGCCACTACCAAAGTCAAGGCAGCCTTTTCTTCTTTTGGCCACTACCGCCGGCCCCGACGTCGTCGCCACCATCTACTCCGACAATCTGGGAATTATTTCACCGACTTCTGCAGCCATGCACCGATGGGCCTGCCGCTTCAAACCGCTACCAGCGGCGAGGCGCCCTCTCCCTGGCCACTACCACCGACTCCGGCGTCATCGCATCGTCAGCGCCGACCAGCGGGGACATATTTCGCTGACTCCTGCAGCCACCGCGCCGGTAGGTTTGCTCCTTCAGTCCGCTACTAACCGCCCCGGCGTCACAGCCATCGCCGGCTACTTCGGGTCTTCTCTACCGCCTATTCCGACAACCACGCCGTTATCCTCGCCGCGTACAAAGCGAACTCCACCACCGCGAGAACCGCAGGCATCTCCACAGGACCACCTTAAAGGACTACTACAGCGTCAACGCTCGCGCCTACATGTACGCTGCGGAACACGCACATTCCACCACCGCGTACGCTATCCGCCACCGTCTTCAACCTACCATATTGCGCTACTACAGCCTCGTCTTCTTCCGTCACAAGAGCCTCTACCGTATCTTCCGCGAACACCCCACCCTCACTGGTTCGTGCTCGGAGCTCTTCAACGCGTTTTACTGGACCATCATCCGTCTCCAGCGCTCCTACCACATCTTCCGCGAACACCACGACGTCACTGTCTCGCGATCGGAGCGCTGCAGCACACCCTAGTACGACCACCAGCCGCGTTCCATCGGATCTTTCTTCAAACCCTACACCACCCGGTTTCAGGATCAACCTACGGCGTCTCTACTGCATATCTTCGCGGAGCACCATCTACGGACCGGCGTGCCTACAACGCCACGCGACAGGGATATCTGCAGCCAGGGTATTATCGCGTTGAGTCGCACTTACCCGTTTGTCTTGTTGCCCCTCCCCCTTACCATGTTTCTTGAGTTCCTTCTTGAGTTTTTTTTTCATGGGATTTGTTTTGTGCGCATTGGCTTCTTGATTTTCTCTTTTGGGTTTGATTTTGTTGTTCAGTTAGTTTCAAGGTGCCTCTTCTTTGCCTTGACTCTTCGGGTAGTCACACTTTTGAACAGCACATATGTTTGCGTGCTTGCATCGGTGTGCTACCCTGACTTTTCGGGTCATCCTACTTTTGACCAGGACATACGTTTGCGTACTTGCGTCGGTGTGCTACCCTGGCCTTCCAGCCACTGATTTAGCAGGCTCCATTTTCGTAACCAGGCCGAAAAGTTAAGATGGTTCCGTCTTCCTGTGTGTGCCGGTTTAACCTGCCCCGTTTTCGTAACTTGGCTCAAACCTGCCGTGACTTCGTTTTCCCTCGTCGGTTTAGCGTACCCTTGTTTCGCAGCGACCGAAACCGCTGTGGTATTTTTTTGTTGGCCTTTCTCATGCTTTCTGCACTACGTCAAAATAGGTGCATATTTGGGCATGGTATATGTCTCCCAACCCGCTGTGGTATGCCCATGTTGGCTCTTCTTCCGCTTTTTGCACTACGTACGTCATTGGTACTTATTAAGGCGTCATATTTGGATTCTTACCGCTATGGCATATATGTCTTAGCCCTTCCCCCAATATTTGCACTACGTACGTCATAGGTGCTTATTGAGGCGTCGTATTTCTTCTGTTACCACTGTGGTATACGTGGTATGTGCTCTGGCCCTTCCTCTATTTTTTGCACTGCGCACGCCGTAAGTGCTTATTGAGGCGTGTTGTCCCCCTTGTTTGCGTCGTATCGCCCTGCACAAGTCCCCTCTTCTCGGTTGGACATCCAAGTGCTTTCGCGTATGTTTTCCCCGTTTTTTTTGTCACTTAGCTTCCGGTAGGAATGGCTCTATAGTAGGCCACATTTTCAGAGTTTCACGACATCAACGTTTCGCTAGTATTTTCGGGTCCGTCGTTTGTTCACGACCCCCCCCTCTAGGCTTCTTTATAGTATCAACCCCCGAAACCATGGTAGTTTCGCTAGGTCCTTATTAGCCTGAACTTCGCTTGCACGCTGTGCATGCACCCCGCTAGCATTTTTAGAGTTGTACGTGGTTTGCCCCCTCCCTCTGTCCGGCTTACGGTATCAGCCCGGGACATCGTAATAGTTTCGTCTGATTCCTTCTCAGCTGAGATATCGTCTGCACCATGTGCGTGCTCTTTCGCAGAGTTTCTGAGCCCTCCGTTGTGTTAAGACCCCGTTTTTACCGCTCTCACGGTATGAGTGTTGAAATTAATATCGTGTTAGCTTCGTTTTTCTACCTTGGTTTCCCTTCCCTCTGCACTATGTGCCGTATGAAAACGTACACCCCCTCCTCTCTGCAGTGTGTGCGTTTTCGGAACGTATTTCCTCCCGACTCTGGCGTTCGTGACTTTTTGGAACCGATACCTTCCGCTTTCGCGTCCATGCAACGCGGGTATTATTTGTTTTCTTTCTTGGTATTTCTGAGCACGCTTGCTCCTTAGTGGTTATCGCTGTGCGCAGCAAACGACCGACCGTAGTAGCCTTCTCTCCTTTCTTCTTGGAGAATTTGTTTGTGAACGCTTAGTGCGCGTATTAGCTTTGGACCCTACTATCTCAGTACAATTCTACCTGGTAGTTACCAGTATCGTCAGTGTTATCGCCTTGTGGCCCCCCAAAGTATTCCCTTACAGTCTCAGTATCATTGAGGCCCCAACAACGTTTGAACGTAGTAGTATGCCTTCTGCCTTCTTTGCCGCATTCAAAGCACGGCACTTGTTCGTTTCTCGGTGATCTTCATGTGCGCCTTGATCCTGAACTCGCGCCCAAGTTGTTCCACTTTTCTACAGTACGACGAGTGTTCGCCTTTGTGGTTTTGCTTCCGCCTTCTACGGCCGATGTAGCCTGCCCACGTTTTGTGCACAACGACGAACCATGGCGTTTCCGAACCATGTCGAGGTTTTCTATCGTGTCGTTCCCACCTCGCCTTATGCGATTGGTGACAACATGGATGCTTTCCGCGTTATTTATCTTCGTTTTTCGCGAGGCATTACCTCCTTTCTTGTTGCTGTTGGACTTCCCCTGCCCCTTGGCATACTTCCCTTTTATTGTTGGACCTTTCTTGCTTCTTGGCGTACTTCTTTCCACCACCGACGTCGCTGCACTTTAGCCCCAGCCACTTGGTATTACGGCATTTCAGCTATTGCTACTGTCTATGGTCCCATGGTTTCGACCACTGGCTTCACATTGAGAGCCCCCCTTAGGTTCCACGTTAGCGGTCCCGTGCTGACTCTCCAACCCATCTGTCGGTTCTCTTTGGCCTCTGCCTTTTTGTTTGGTCGTACCTGCCCCTAAGAGTCCCTTGCTATCGGGCTCCGTTCCAGCTTTGTAGCCAGCGGTTCTATTCCCCTGGACCACTATTTCTTACCTTTTTTTTTCTCGGCACCGCTGCCCCTTCGGTCCAACGACACTGACCCCCGTCCTGGCTTTGCAGCCAACAGGTCTTGTTTCTCTCGACCACTTTTTCTTGTTTCTTTTCGGCATACCTGCCAATAGGGTTCAACTACACCGGCCTTAATCATGGGTTTACAGCCCGTCCTGACTGTGCAGTCCACAGGCCGTCCCCTCTTGGCCCCCGTTTTACTCTTGGCTTGTTGGCGTACTTGTCGCATCGGGCCCACGTTTTGACTCCAGTTTGGCTTCGCAGCCCATATAGGTCGTTCCCTGTTGACCCTCTTTCGTGTTGTTTTTTTTTTTTCCGGCGAAATCGCTTTCGGAGGTATGCCTTCGCTACGTACCTAGTGTTGCTCGTTTTCTGAAAGTAGCCTTTCAAGGTCCTTTGCTATGGACCCTTCTTTTTGTCAGGCTGCAGCACGTTGGTATGACACGATTTGCCTTTCCTGTTTTGCCGTGCATTTTTCTCGGTTACCTTTTTAGGGTTGCTCCACGTTAGCGACCCCGTGTTCCCGACGTATAGTACCTAGCTGCGGCTTTCTTCATATTTGTCTTTGTTCCCTGCATCCTTTCTGGAGCTAGACACTTCCAGCGCTGCTTCGAGCGGAACGAGTATCTTCTTGTTGACTCCATTTTTGGCTTGCTTTGTTATGGTTGAATAGCCTCGCTACGTTTGCTGGCATTGTTCCCGTTATTAGTTATCCTCTCAAGGTGTCATATGTCGACTCTCTTTCCGGCTTCCGATAGTGCCTTCCGTCTTTCTGGTGTCTACGATTCAGTTTCGTCCTTGTTTGCGTATAGCTTTGGCTAGGTGACCTCACCACATATTTCTTCCCGTTTTCATGGTACTGTATCCAGATAGCTTTCAAGGGTACTCCACGGTTGCCCCCCGGTTCAGCTTTCCGGCGTATCACAAACGCCTCCAGTACCACCATTTTGGTGTTGTCTGTGCCACTGTTTTAGGTGTTGTCTTTCACTGCGTTTTCGCGATTGGTTTTGGTAGCCTCGGTTTTCCGTTCTACAGTTCGACCAAGGGCCTTATGCTAGCCTCCTAGGTCGCATATTACGGCCCCTGTGCTTCCGTTAAACCTCAGCGTACTGGTTCTTTATAGTTTCGCCTTTCGACCAATGGTCCCACGTCAGCCTTCCAGGTCCAACCTTGCGGACACTGACATTATTTTAGGCACTGTTTTTTGTTTTCTCTTGCTTCAGGCTCTTTCTCTTCTGCCTTTCGATTAATGGCCCACGCTTGCGTACTTCTTCGCGTCTTGGTTGTTTCTCTTTCACCGTCCAAGCGATGGCCCCACGTCAGGTGTCCATGTCCAACGTAGCGGACTCTGATGTTTTGTTAGGCAGTGTTCCTTTATTTCTCTCTTGTCTTCCGGCAAATGGACCGACCGCCCGCCTCTTCGGCACTACGCTTCAGGCCGTAAACTCGTCTGGCCTCCACAGCGTGACACGTGTTCCCTTCTTCTCTTCTGACTTGATTTCCGCGTCTATACCTTCTTCTTTGGTCCCCTTCGCATCCTTGCGCTCAGTGGCCACGCCCTTCGTGTTTTCGTAGGCCGATTGCTACTGGTATACCGTAGGTACATACCCTTTTTCGAGCTCTCACGGTTGTGAGCTCCATCATAGGGTTGTATATCTTGCAATGAGGCGTTTAAGCCTCATTATTACGAGGTGTGGGGGAATCTATAGCCTCATTTTCGTTTGTTTCGAATAGCCGCATCTTCGATCCCCTTCCCAATTCTGGATGTTTTCTTGACATCCTTTGATTGGCAGGTGACCTGCATCTACGACTATTCAGGGTGGCCTAGTGTAATGGAGTGCCCTCCGTAGAAGGATAGCTTTATAGATTCGACGTGAAGCCATGTCATGGTTGAGGTGAAACCACGTGACATTAGATGTCATATTCACGTCAACGCCATCATAGATGGGCGATAATGTAGGTGACGATGATGGGACAAGCAGGACGCCCCACATCTCACTACCTGCTCTACCTGCTCTACCTGCTCTACCCAGCCCTATCGTGGCTAGGCCTGTTTCGTCTGTCTTTTAGAGTTTAATGTAGAGGAAATAATGTACAAGCTTTTGAGTCTATCCAGCGAGCCATGAGGAGAGACCAAACAAGGGCACCGGAACCCATGAGGAGCACGCTTCCCAACACCGACCAACCACGCATCCCCCACTCGGAGTACCACTACAATGACCTGGAAAACTGGAATATTATTGACCAGGTAGAGTTGAAATGCCTGTGGTGGACACTTCGAGCACCTGTTCCGGCCAGCCGATACGAGGAGG
This sequence comes from Undaria pinnatifida, assembly GCA_012845835.1. Taxonomy (NCBI): domain Eukaryota; class Phaeophyceae; order Laminariales; family Alariaceae; genus Undaria; species Undaria pinnatifida. The sequence goes on from JABAKD010000025.1 coordinate 27,139,869, forward strand.
GAAGAAACCGCTGAGCTGTTGGGGGCCCACAGTTGGTGCCGTGCATGCACCTATAATATGCAGGGCGGGCGAAGGGCCTGGAATATGACTTCGTATCTGATCAACGAGAAGAGAGGTAGCTGGAGGTAAAATGCACAGCAGTAGACGATAGCAGTACGCATGAGTTACCTGGTAAAAGCTCTACATCCAATTGGCATCTATATAATGTAGCAATAGCAATACCAGATGTTAGAACAAAAACTGTGTACCTATGGCTTAGGATTCTACAACAACCTTTCAGTATTTTAACAGTGCATTTGGTACGTTTTTTTTTGTTTTTCCGCACACATCCACTTTCCAGCTTCTGGACAAGCCGTGTTCACAGGTGTTGTCCCTTCTCCCCCCCCAGTCCTTGCCTTCAATTTTTATCGCGAATAGGGTTCAGCAATCCTACTGCTCGTCGACTTTTCATCGAGTGTTGCTAATGCACGATTTCGCGTTTTCCGCAAGTCAATTTGTGCCCAAGAAAAAGTCCCCACGAATGTATACAAGCGCGCACTCGGGGGGATTCGAAGTCACGAAACTGAGCTATACCAAGCTCGAGGATAACCTGGTACGCAACCGGGGCGACCGGCCGATATGCTACATCCACTACGAGAATGTCAAGGTGTTACAAATATAATGTAATCGATTTCTACGTACAACAAGTCTGTTCACGTTCAGCTACGATGCAGTAACCTCCATCCTTCAACGTGTAAGATGTATTGTTTTTTCCCGTTCACATCATCATTGTGTTCAGTAGACAGACCGAGAAGCCGCCCGGCAAATACATGGCAGCTTTTTACAGCAAAAAGGAAAAATGGCTCTGACCTGGCATTTGTACAGGCCACGATCCACTCTGTGGTCTCCAGTTATGTAACCCACCGAGTAAATATGTACTGTGATAGAAGCAGCATAATTTTGTGTACTGTTTGGACTAGTCGATGTGAACCGTATGATACGCCAGAAACACGTAGACTATACCATACGCGTGCGTACTCATGGCGAGATCTGCATCATACAGGAAGCAACCCCCTGCCTCATATTTCTTGCCTTTAACAAAACCAATCAATGTGGTAATTTCCCTTCACGGTGTCCTTGAGAATCGACACAGGAGCCATCGAATTATTCTTGCGTCGTAACTCGGGAACGAATACTACTGTCTGCTTCGGCTACAGGCCACGATGTACGCACGAGTTTCATATATAGACTACATACGTACCACAAAATTACAAACCTGAGCGAGTCAACCACTTTATTTCGGGCGAACTGCAAACTTTATCTCACGAAAGTTCCCAGCATTTAGTCCTCGCGGATGTGGATTCAGTTTGCAAGAGGTCAAGGCGTACGAACGTATAATGAAGAGAACAACATGTGGACATCATCGGAGTGACGCAAAGTTTTTTCTCCGTTTTCTTTAAGATCACACCCCAAGTCACAAAATGGACGAGGCGCCAGAGCGCATTAAATAATTCTGCGGCTCCATCCCCGGAAGCTTGCAAGAATATATATTGTACTGCTACATATGTGTGGCAGATGGCCCTCACCGCGGATGGATGGATATCGGCATGGTTTCGAGCCCACCGATGTCATTCCACAGCCACCACCGCCCAGTTGCATCCAGCGCAAAAAATTGTCTGCCGTCACGCGAGAGGAGCACATCGACCTTCCGGGCGCACTCACTTCCTGCCTTCGACATCGCATAGGGTGAGCGGACTTGAGCGGACGTAACATTAGAGCGTTTCACTAAGCCCACACTGCGCTCTGGTGTAAGATGCCCAAAGGGTGCATGCGGCCCGCTACACCACGTCTCAGGTTCTAAAGCAGGCAATGCGAGAAACTCCGTTGGACATAGAAGGGTTGTGGCGGACGAATTACACTTTACTACACTAGATAACGTTAGAGTTCAAAATTGCGGCGACCGTTCAGAGAAAGAATACCCCTATATTTTCTTGGCTGCCCACCGGTCGAGATTCGAGGCCTACGTTGGCAAATTGAAGCAGTCAACGAAGAATCGCGGCTAACTATTACAGTTATACAATGTTTCAAGCATAGTACAGAACGAGGGTATACTGCTCATCACGATGTAAGTCGTTTTTAAGTATGAAGCCCTGGGCACCGCTACGAGTGCCTCTGGGAGCACAACCACCTGTAGGTGCGATATCGACTGTGCGGGGCACGCCGTGTCAATGGATCACTGCTGCGGTGTGCCGCAACGTACTTGGAAGGGGGGGGAAGGGTTATATAATTGTTATAGTTCGTGCACCTCGGCAGTTCGAGCCAATACCTCGAAGAATGTCTGGTACGGTAAACGAGGTAGCGTGTTGTTAGATTGACAAGAGCACAAAGCTATAAAGGTTGCTCGTGTACAATATGATGAGAAATGCTCTCTCCATGCAAGGCTCTTATCGATAAGCGTCACCGGTGTTCGCTGATTTCTGCCCAGGCAATAGTAGCTGACAAGAGTATTTCTCAAGGAAGAAATCAGTTCGCACGATGAAGGGGCTTGCAGGATCCGCCGGTGCCATGGCCGTAATCGCTCTGGGGCTGTTTCCCGGTTCCAACGGGAAATCTCTACGGCAAGACGGGAGTGATCACGGCCAAACTGGAGGCGTAGATGCGGCAGGATCACTCTTGACCAACAGTTTGGACAGCAATGGGTCGCGCCGCCTTCAAAGGCGCAATCGTCCCGTGACAGATGATGCTCTCGATGTCAATGGCACGGTGGGTACCGACTTTTATTGATGTGTAGAGTTTTTCCAACGCGAGCATAAGGTTTGGTTCCGGCTAGAATACCATCTCAAGCGGTTGCTTCAATAGCAACAAAACTGACCACGTTAGGCACACGTACGCCCCTTGGTACATTTGTCCACGATGCTGCGAAACCTAGCCGTCGACTTAATCGTTAGTACGTACCTCCTTGATAAAACATCACCAACACGTTTTTCAACCATACCTGGTAAGCATTAATCAATGTGACACCAAACGAAACCACTGCTCGGCGTGCCTCGGGTAGTACCTCAACGTTAAATCAACTGGCATCGCGCGCCACACCCTCTCTTTGAGCCATAGCGACGGCTGCAGGCATGCACGACTACAATCGATCGTGTATTCTTCATCATTGACGTTTATTGTTCCCGCTGTTTTCACGTCCGTTTACGTGTGTCGAACAGCCTGAGGAGAGAGCTGCCAACGTGCTGACCCAGCGGACCGATTGGGCGGAGATCGAGTTCGCGGCGTCAGAGGGGACTCTACACGTCAACAACGGAGACCGCTCCTCCGCCGCCACGTTCCACAAGTCCCTGCCCCACGACAGCCTTGGCCAGGTAAACACCCATGTGATAAATGTTTCTGCCGTGAAAATTGAAGAGTAACCCTACGCAGCTCGCGAGAAGAAAATGCCGGGCCGGTATATCCTATCTACTGTAGGTTCTCCTCAAGTGGTCACAGTACCAAGAAGCAACGGGCAAGGTGTAGCGAACGACAGTAGAGAGTTAAGGTTTGCACCCAAATGTCTCTGGCTGCCTTTGCCTCCTTTTCCACGCGACCACTCCACAAAGATACAACACCATACTGTGTATGTGTTCTACAGAGGTATGTGTTGTATACTTCGCGAATGCGATATCCAGCTAGCCCCAATACTGAGTCATTTTTCCGCACCGTGTACCCTCTTTCTTTGACGCGATTATTCCTACCTGCCACGCTCCAGGTGGACAGCGATGCCTTCGACGCCCTGGTCGATTGTATTTCCAAAGGTGACTTCGACACATGCGAGCAGGTGCCGGCCGGAGACGAAGACGGCTTCCTGGTCAACCCTCTTGGAGGCCTCGCGACCAATATGGCTGGACCCGCCAGGTACTAATTTTTGTGGTCAGCACCATGCACCCTTTGAGCAGAATTGAGCCATCTCAATCATTCTTTGACGAAGTGAATGCAGGAACAATCTACGCGTAGTTGATGTGTAAAGAAAATTCAAACTAGAGACCTGTGACCCCTGAACACAAACGCGATTGGTCCCAAATCTTTCGCTGCCAAAGGCAACAGCGACAAATGTTGTGACTCCAACTGTCATTGGCGCCAAACGGGGTGGTCAACAACAACGATAACAATGACGTTGTCGTTCATACTGTTGTCGTGCATAGTGACATCGTAGATGTGCGACTGATGATGCGGTCCGCCTCAACGCGTACCATGTTTCGTTTCCCGGTGAGTGGGCCAGGACGGAACAGACCCTTCAAGGCATTCAACGCAGCTTGTGGCGGCCAAGACGTTTGGTTTGCGGACACGGTACTAGCCCGCACTGACCTGCTGTCATCGTACCCAACCCCTGACCTCTTCCATCTTGCGTTTTGTTTCTCTTGGCTTTCTGTCCTTTCTATTCTCGCGCGTCGGGGACGGTTCCTGTGTGCCCGTGCTCTCTGGCTGGTATCGTGCCTGTTCTCGTCTGGTTCATTCTCTTCGGCGGTGTGACGAACTCTACGACTCTGGTGACGTCGCTTGCCGCATCGCGGACATCTTCCTCTGTACAACAACACCGACGATACCCATGGTTGGCGACAAATATGGTACGGAAATATGTTCCATCCTACCGTCTCTTCTTCTCGCCCTTCGGCCCCGGCTGTCCATGAACGGCCGACTTTCGTCACAGCTCTGCCTTGACAATCCCTAGTGCTTCGGCCATCAACTCCGAGGACCTGGTAAGTTGTGGGTGTCGGATTATTTCAGCACGGTAGCCGTTAGCTTCTGAAGTGTATTCTGGTGGGACTCTGCCACCTGCATCCCGAAGGGTGTTTTAAACAGACGTCGTCCATCGCTCGCGTATCGTTTTTTTTGTCGGGAGACGTAGAACTTGTCTTGTAGCCGTTGTGCTTATTGCACGAATGTGTCCCACAAAGGGCGAGACTCTACGAGGATTAGCGGTGTTTGGTATTTGGCTGATGGGCTTGATCAACTGAGGAGCTGCTCCACATTCTCGAGGTTTCAATTATATTTGTGGTTTACAACATTGATTTCTGTGAAGATAGACGATAGAACTGTCCGCGGTGTCAATAACTGAACGGGTACTAATTAATAGGGTACATGTTAGTATCGAAAATAGCTATCGCGTGGGGTATAGAGCTTCAGCGAGGTGCCTGAGAATGTTTAGATTCATCCTTCGTTGTCGTAGCATGGGTCGTTGGATGCCATCTGAGAGTCCCCTGGATCGAACGTCTCTTCACGATCTGGTCTCAGGCCGCTCAAATGGCGGAGCTGTACTGGATGGCCTTGACGAGGGACGTACCGTTCTCCAAGTACGGCAAAGACGAGGCAACCGTGGCGGCAGCAGGTACCCCAACCATCTTTCGTATGCAAATGTCGGAATGATGCAAGAGATGACAGTTCCCTGCACGGTGAAAAATCAGCGCTTTCGTCACCAATGCGTAGTTCCAGCGTCTAAGCCGTATAGTGCAAAAATCTACCTGTTGATTTCCATTCTTAATTGGTACTTATACGATAATGGGAGATAGTAGTTCCAACAATATAGTAGCGTTGTCGTATCGGGATACTGGGATGTCGGAGATCGGTCGCGTCTAACTGTTCGCTTTTCCTTCTCTCGGTGACGCCTTCCCCTTGGTATTCGAGAGGGTCTAGATGGGGTATGTGTGGTGCCCGTGAGAAGCTGAATACTTTATATCTACGCGTTCTATTTGAGTTCTCCACCATCCGAGATATTGTCTGTGCGATAACGCCGCCCTTACGACGCGCTCCTAGAAGTCAGGAAACACTACCCGGTGGCGGCAGATTGATCCCGCGTACAATACTGTACATGTCAACTATTCCTGTATTGTGGGCTCGGATAGCCGAACTCTGTACTGAGTACTTTCACGTTCAAGATCTTCCCATGTGTCGTTATGGATGAAAGCCCAATTTAGGCTGTGGTTAATGCTACTCTGCGGTGTACGGCAGCTCAGGTCGGCGCTTGTTGCCATGTTTTCTCCGGGTCGTTCGACAAGGCTAACATGCCGTTTTTCTCATGTGTCGCTACTTTGATAAACGATCATATTTGTACCATCT